>JARYHS010013631.1:169661253-169733509 GCA_031002005.1 Vandiemenella viatica | reverse complement strand
TTGCAAAGCAGGCAACAACCATCAGAACGACTACAGGAAAGTTAATCTCGCTTTTCGCAAGATCAGATGAAAGTCACTCTTGCGATAATAGGAACGTTTTGCGGTTTGGAAAAAGTATTTACTGCGCATATACGTATAAGCTGCAGGAAGCAATCTCTAGACCTTGACGTGATAATGACCGTAATCATGAGATTTCTGTAAAAGTGAATCGCTGAACAATACAAGCTTTATAATATAAATGAATACAATTTTTCTCGGCGTTGTTTATTTATAAATGTTTCTCTGGAAACAAACCGAGTAATATTATTATTTTTGATGCACAATATTTCGGCGACATAACGCTCCGTCGCCATCTGCACTTGAAGATCCTTTGCAGAAATGATGCCTGAACAGCTCGAAGTGTGTCAGAAAATGTCTGGAAGTAAATGGTCACCTTTTTGAGCACCTGCTGTAGACATGGCTGCAAATAAGTAAGAAAAAGCATTTAAAAAATCAATTTCGTCATTATCCTTTAAAATTACCTTCCATGTTTGCAGAATGAAAATTACATGTAATTATTTAAACAATAATTAAAATTATACACAAAAAACGCGAATATTCATTTTTCGCGATTACAGCGCCATCTGTGAGGCTAACAGAAAAGTTAGTTAAGCAAACTATTTTTATTTTTTCATGAGGAATCGGAATCTTCAAAAAAAAAAAAAAAAAAAAAAAAAAAAAAAAATAGGTGTTCCCATTTAAAAGAATTAAGTTGACCTTGTTGTAACGACAACAGCGCCACCTGTGAAAAAGCAATATCACATAATTGTAGCCCCCTACTGTACGATTATTTTTTATATAGGTTATTGTTTGTTAAAATGGTTTCTTTCCGAAATATTTCCAGAAAACATATTAAATCCCCACCCTGTATATATATATATATATATATAAAAGGCTTTATAATGTCTGAGCGACTGTCCAGACAAAATTTAAACATAAGTAGAGAGCAAAATATTAATCAGGAGACTAAAAAAATAAGTACATATTTGTTCAAACGTATCTCTCCAAACATTAGGTAGTAGAACTACAATGAATGGATTGAGGTTAGTAAATGTCGTCGTTGCAACTCATTCTTGGACACATTAATAAAGTGGGAACTATTGTTGTGTTTTCCTGTGAAAAGATACTTCAAATCTAGCAACACGCTTTTTCGGGCTTATCGACTTTTAACTTGTCGCTGTCGAAGTAAACATAGGCGGAAGGGCATTAGGGATAAGGAATGGGAAAAAAATTCGGCCATGGCAATTGAACCACCCATTGTGGTATCGAATTTGGGGAAATCACGGAAAATTCAAAGATGAGTGCCCAAACGTCCTCCAGAATGTTAGACTGGTGTGAACTACTCACTATTAATACCTGAACACATTAAGGGAATGAATGTGTGTGTGTATAATTGACTGCCTCCTTATGAGGTATTGTATCGATATTGGAGGCTTTAGGATTGTAACGTATTCTCTACTTAATAGTTTCGTGCTTATACCAAGATATTACACAATTCGAAGCGGTTAGAATTGATTTTTATGATTCCTACTAACATTTGTTTTGAAATTTCTGTATTTTATTCGTGGTTCATTTCTTTTATGTTTCTTGAGATTTTTTTAAATCGGAATTCTGCTTCATACAATTTTAATTCTTATATTATATTCACTGGATTATGTGTCAAATTCTTTAATACATTAAATGTTATATTTTAAGATTACTGACTTTTATTTTATGTCTTTATAATGAAATTTCGGACCTTCTAATTCTGCCAGTGGATTGTGGTTTATTAGGACGTTTATTATATTCTCATTTTTCAATTCCCTCTTCTTTTATTGAAATATGTGAAAATCGATAAATTTGTTTAATTCAGTCACTGTTAGCGACAGTTATGTAACATACACGTTTAACACGTATTAAATGCCAAATTAAAACGTGGTACCCAAAATTAATGTAGGTGACTTATAATCAACGTATGTATTTACACTGACTTATACATTCGAAATACATACAATTACAGTGAAGTTCAACTTACTTTGCGAGGTTGAAGCTGCGTCAATGTTGGTACTACTGCTGACGTTTCATCACCCAACCAGGGGCTTCCACAGGGCTATTTCGGGCCTATGTATCCGCTACTCACGGTTGGTTACACCTTCTCGTCTTTTGCCGACACACTGGGCCGACTGTTTTGGTTTTCCGCCAAGGAGTGTGTTGCATTTCCTACAGCGAGTATCCGCTGTTCCAGGGATATTGTTGTTGTAGATTTAGGTCAGCCCTTGTTTACCCGCGAGGGCACACTTCCAAATTTGAGTTAAACGCCTTTATTGAAGTTCCTGGGGCGTCTGAAAATGTTTGTAGCTTCCCTGATTTTTCGTTCTAAACAGACCTTCGTTTGTGTAATGATTTTTACCATCTCCCTTTTTCCGCATAAGTTATTAAGTGGCGTATGACTAGAAATTTTCAGAAGTCAGTAGCAGTGATATTTTTTTTTCTCAATACGGTAAATTATGAAACATTACTTTAAAATTTCAATACATTCTCCTTCAATTAGTCAATTATGAACACAGTTAACAGTCACCTCCTATATTTAGTTATGTGTCATAAATTATAATTAACTAATTACCAAAAATTAAGACTCCAATCAAAATTATATTTATATGACCCTGAGAGTTACCGCAAAAAATAGCTCTTCATTTGTCTTGTGCAAGTAAAATACTTTTGTTGCGTCGATCTGGTGTTCGTCATCTTTGTCTCTGAAGATCTCTTGGACTTCATTGCAATACTATTTCTTCCTCTCTGTCATTTCTTCTCTGTATTAAATTTCCAGCCGACTGCCATTTAAAAGTTTCCAAGAAGAAACTGGTCTAATACAACTTTATCTGTTTAACAAAAAACATTTCCAAACTTGGTTTCTCTCTCCCTAGAGTTTAATCATATGTTCGTGATCATTCACGCAGTAACAACATGCACCTCTATCCCCCTCATAGTTGACGCAGCAACTAAACGTCTGCCGGTATCGTTAATTTAGACGTACTGCCGAGGTAATGAGAGACATGGCAGGTGCCGCTAGCACGCACACACGTACCTAGGTGTGGTATCGTGTCGTGTAGTGATCCTCTCCCCGCAATTAATTACGGGGGCCGTGTGGGGCTGGTAATGGAGGGAGCGCCGCCTCTCCATCAATTAGCTTAATAGGCGGCCCGCAACGGGTCTCTGTAGGCTAAGGCCGGGCGAGCGACTACCCGACCTGTCAGACATCTCCAACAGGTAGTCGGCAGATATTACTGGCCAGATAGGAAAATGAGGAGCGATCGTGTGGCGGTTACACAACTTTGTACCGTCCAGTCGTTCTTCACTTATATCTCCCCCACAAAAAAATTGCTTTCTGCTATTGCTGACAGAATTTAAGAGTGTTCTATGTAAAGTATTGACTTGCCAGTACCTGGGTGACCGATCTTTCTCGGCATCTTTCGATTTCTGTTCAATATGCAAGATTTTGCGTGAAGTTTGATGAAAGTTAAACGTTTTTCCTGAATTCTTCCTAGGCATTTTGAAGCGCACAGTACCTCGCTCTAACCAAAGAGAAGTGTAACAGCCCTCAAACCTAAAATTAAATGTAATGGTATTTTATGAAGCACTTGTGATAAGCTAAAGTTTGGTTGAATGTGATCTGGTAGGTTTGTTTTGCAATTTCCTGTAAATCAATGCATATAAACTTTGTTTTATGAAGAGAATTATTTAAAGGCCATTTAATATGTTTAAGAACAGAATTGTGCAAGAGAATTGTTTAAATGTTTATAATTCCAAGTATTAAGGCAAGTTACGGTGTCTAAATGACAATTTACTACAGTTTAAAATGATTTCTGTGAGTAATTTTTTGTTTAACTGTCTTTAATTTCCGTTTCTGACCATTTTGTACTGATTGTATATGATTATGAATTAATTATTATTGTTTTTAATATGTTTAAATTGTTTAAGTATTGTTAATGCTCGAGAAATATCTGTCGGAATCTTTTGTAGTGTTCTAGAAATTTCGATAGAGATTATATAAAGCGATCATCCAAGACAGAGAAACAGTTAGTTTTTCGGCAAAGTTTTCACCGACTAAATTTTACGACGGTAAAGAACTGTATTGTCTGTGGAAGAAATGTTTTACACAATCGCTGGATTGAATGTATTCATGTAAACAGTACTCGTTGACGCCGTGTTTTATAAAAATAAATGCAAGTTTAAACTGAACAATTTCGTGAACTAATTATTTATCATATTAATTAAACCACGAACAATCTTATAGTAGCTTAACTAACTTCAGTAGGATTACTGGTACCTACGATATGAGGTTAAAGCAGTTTCCGAGATACCAATCGTTCGTAGTTTGTAAAATGGTGTTACGGACTTTTAAAGCAAAACGTTATATACATATGAAATTTCATCCAAATTGCTAGAGACAATTTCGAGATCGTCCAGTTAACCACATCATAAATTGTTTTAAAGAAAAATGGTATTAAATGTTAAACAGAAATTTTGATGCTAATCAGGGATTCATTAAAGGTGCAAGATTAGTGTAATTCACTTAGAGCAATACATCATGGTGCTGAAGTCATACACTCCGATAAAGTTATGCTTGCTCATACCTCGCATTAACCTCACACATTCTGATCCATCCGTACTTTTCCAAATCATAAGAAAACAATTCCAAATAAAAGTAACCTTCAATATGATCATTAATAAAGAACAATGTCAGGCGCTTCAAAGAGTAGGACTGTATTTACAACAATCTTTTATCTCGTATGGACACTTATACGTGGCTTTTTCACGAGTTCGTAGCTCCAGTAATATTTTGTTTGTGTCAAAAACACGTACGGTCAAAAAAGTAAACGATGATACCATTATAACTTCAAATGTTGTTTTCAAAGAAGTTTTGTAAAGTAAAGAAGTTTGAAAAGTTCACATCTAACAAAACAAATATATATTTCTTTAAATGTCTTACAATGAAACATGTAGTATTTAATGATATGGACTTTTTCAATAAAAATTATATTTATTGCTCCTTTTCAGAATAAAATACCTTTCATTAATAAATATACTTGATGTTACTTATTTACACATTATTATATTACCATTCGGTGGCTGTCGACGATACTGTGCGAAATATTCGCATGGGTCAACTCATATACAAGAATTGTTCGTTTAAAGATACAAGAGTTCCTTGCTGTAACCAAAGGTAAACTTAACTAACATTTGTTGGCTTACTGGTACCTGAAACTTCTACGAGATTGCGTTAGAGCCGTTTCGAGATACTAAATACAAGAATTGCTTCTTTTTGGTAAAATGGCTTTTTTGCAGGGAAGACAACTATTTAGATAAACTTGAAAAGCAAAGCGTTGTATAAATTTGAAATTCCTTCGGAGTTGTTTGCCACTTTTGTTTGTTTAGCGAATAGTGGACCTCAGTTTTCTCTCTGGAGAAAATTAAACGCGTTAGTACTAAAATGACTTTCATAGACTTGTGTGTCCGTGTACATTCGCTAGCGATTCATTCACCTCTTAATCAAGGGGCTTACATATCCTGTGCCTAATTCAGATTTAATTCTCAAAACCCACTAATCATGAAATGTGTTAAACTTTCCTCTTTTCTTTTTTTACGCTTTGCGGATTGTGAGTGTTCCACATGCCGAAAATGTCATTCAACGACGTGACTAATGGCGAAAAGCCACCGCCTGTAGACTTTTCAGTATCTTAGCTGACCTCCGCTAAAGGTATCTGAAATAGTCGCACTGATGTGGAAATGTGTGCAGTCTGGTTTATTTAACTGTATAATTCTTCCATAAACACGTTTCTTCAGCAAACATTTTCAAATGGTATTCGTTCAATACTTAATGTCTAACTTATTTACAGTCTAAAATTTTATGAGCTTGTACATCTGTTCTTTCTGGCTACCACGAAATCATTCTTTCATAACTTCACAGTACAATCTTTCAAAATTACTACTTCTGAATCGTAGGCCATTACTAGATACCTTTGAGGTTAATTGTTTTGGCTTATTTTTCTTCTGCGTGTTTCATAATTTGTTGGTTCTGTGTAGATTTTATTCCTAGTACCTATTACGTCAACTTTATGTTGATCCTAATTTCGTTTGTATTTCATTTAATTAGATCAAATTAAATATTTTGTTCATTTCAATTTTGCACATCCTTACTCTTACAATATAAAAAAGCCATCGGCGATAAATCGTAGAATAATAGATCTTATGTGAATTTTAGTTCAGACAGAAGTTTTTTTCTTCTCCACAATCCTCCTGGATTCAGGGTTGTAGAATGGAGGTTTGCTTAATTCAATGAGGAACTAAGCTTTTCTGACACTGGACGTTGCTAATTATCTTCTCAGACCGTTCACTGTAATTTGGTAATCATTCTTGGATACCAATAAGGTGTGAAAGGAATAAACGAATTAGGTAGTCAGTTTTTTTTTTTTTTGAAAAATTTATGTGATTGCTCAGTGTTAGATTCTTATCATTTTCAAAAAGCTTAATGCTTTCTTTGAAATCGGAAAATGTCTTAAATATGTGTTTAGTTTTTTATGCACTCGTCTAGTATACTCGATAATGTTGAATATTTAGGTAGTTTAAAGCTCACAGCCTGTATTCAGCCTAAGTGGTAATTGCTGAAGGAATTACACCGATGTTTTCAAAATACCCACATCCCTAATCAAACTGTGTAAAGGCAGTACAGAAAACATTCTTAGTCGCCGAAAGAATCTTTCTAATACTATTATTTCTGCCTGAATAAATGTTATTTTACTATAGTGGAAGTGCAAGTTGCGGTATTGAGTTTCAAGTTGCATTAGTTGTCCCTGAAACAAATTACCTGTTACGTAAGGAGGGTAGTTACGAAGGCAAGAGACGCCCTTGATTATATCCAAGGCCCGCAAATTCGATAGGAGGTGAGAGGACGTTTCGTAACCAACTTGTTCTATGATCACCGCGCCAAAGTCGGCAACCCCGCAAAAAAGCAAGCGGTTAGTTACATTTCAACCTGTTAGTAAGGAAGAACGGAATAAAAGATGGCTAAAAAAAAGGGAAGGAGAAAGGATGATGGTACAGGACTATAAACCGTGGAATGTCAATATAGAGATATATAGAAATGAAATCGCTGCCATCAATAAATTACGATGGGAAGACGCACTACTAAGGAACGAAATGTTCATCAGGAAGATTTTTGATTCCCTGATGAGCCAATATTGTAATATCTACCACTATACGCTTCCTAGTTCGATTGGGAAAGGACTGATACAAGACGACCTGAATATCAACGAAATAACAGCCCTGATGAGAACTTTGTCCATGTCAAAACATGTTAGTTATACAAACCAAACTAAAAATATAAAACCTTTCACTCTTGTTGTGATATTTATTGGCTATATTAGTCATTAAACAAAATAAAAAACTAGTTGTTGTGGGAGTGATTTCGGTATAAAGAAAACTATAAAATCCTCAGGTGGCTGACAGAAATATTTATTTTAATTCACGTGAATCGGGATACATTAGTGGTTTTCTATAACAGATCGTTAATAACTCTATAGTGTTCATAGTTCCTATTCGGATTCCGTCAATACAGGTTATTAGGTGTCTCGTGGTTAATTGTTATATAAAAAAATTAATTAGTCCACGATACAGTTCCAATTTTAACTGTTATTATTTTTCATAAAGCATCGAACTTCATAGTTTTGTCACATGTATAGAAAAACTCCAGATATCGCATTCAACACTTCTTCCAAAGACAGTACTACCACACTCTCACAATACCATGAGGGAAGGAATATATGGAGACGACGCAAGGGACCTTCACCACGCACTGGAGTGAAACCGGGTAGAGAGGAGTGGGGTGGGGAGGCCGCCATATTGCTTGGCCGTAGAAACGCGGGGAAAAGGCACAAAAACCTCAAGGGAAATCATACGACAACCGTGGAGCCTCAATTTGATCGTGGATTATTATGTAAATCGACGAGATAGACCAAAAATGAAGAATAATTTTTTTTGATATCCTGCTTAGTTCTCAAGATATACTGTCTCAAAAGTAAGGTGCTTTGGGTTGAAATTCGGAAGAAACATTTCCCCAAGGTCAAATTTGGTGTTAGATTCTTATGTAACACGACGATACAAATTGAAAAATAAAGAATAAAATTTTTAGAAATATCGCTTAGTTCTCGAGATATAGTGTCTTAAAACTGAGGTGTTTTTGGTTGAAATACAAAAGAAAAATATTTCCAAAGTCAAATTTGTAAATAGATTCTTAAGTAACACGACGAGAGAAATTGAAAGTAAACAATAATAATTTTCGATATCTAGTTTAGTTCTCGAGATATGCTGTCTCTAAAAGTCAGAAGCTTAAATGGGAGTAGTATACATTGCGATACGTGATACACGTTGTTTCACTGACGGGGTGCTTATGAAATTACTGACAACTAATAATAAATTGTTTGTCCCTTCTGGTACAGGCTGCATTTCAACGTACCCAAATTTCTATTAATATTGTCGCTACAAAATCAAACTATTTAGACACACCTAAACACATGAAATACATCGCGAACTAAATTTCTGGTAGCAACAATGTTGGCTTCATACACCAAAAACTATTTGAGGACGACATTAACTTGTTGAGAGCAATGAATAAATTTATAACGATAGGCCCTAATGTTGCAGTTCCTTATCAGACACTCCCAAGAAAAATAATTACAATATGACTTAATTATGAAACGTTATTCCAGGTTATTTCCACTCTTGTCTATTTGTGAAATCGTATGCAACACAACTTGGCATTATAGAAAACTTTTGAATATTAGAAAATGAAATATTCTCATCAGCAGATAGAGTGCAAATATATTATAAACAAACAGAATCTATTCATAATCATTTACAATCATTACGAAATGCGCAGAAATGAAACTTAAAGATATTTAAATACAAAATTATCCACATAAATAATTTTAAACTGTAGTAAATCATCCTTTAAACATCGCAGCTTACCTTAATACTTGGAATTAGAAACATTTAAGCAATTCCCTTGCATAGTTCTGTCCTGAAACGTATTCAATAGTATTTGCCTAATTTATTTTCATAAAACAAAATCAGTTTACACCGATTTACAGTAAATTGCAAGACAAATATACAAAATCATATTCAATCAAACTCTAGCTTGCTTCAAATACTTCATAAAATACAATACCATTTAAAGTATATGTTTGAGTGCTGTTACAAGATATAAAGAATCTAAAACTACCATCAATCACTTTTTTCTTTCAAACAATCTTATACTGACAATACTGATATATTCAATAATTTTCTTATTTTTGCACTCACAGTCTAACGCTCTTCTCGTAAAGTGCAAATGTTGGTTGCAAAATATCGACAAGAAATAGCGGTTACGTAAGGAATAATACGTAAGATCACAGGCAAACAGTGCGACAGCCACGAATACTGCAGAACAGCTTTTCTCAAACATTTTTCTTGTGTTCTGGTTATTTTTGTGATTTTTTTTTTTTTTTTTGCCCCACTAAAAACTTCTACATTTTTAGAGATGAGTAGGTAGAATAAACATTATTTGGATTTCAGTATGATTCTAAACATTTTAATAATTACTTATAAATCTGATAACGAGATTATTTGAAAAATTCAAAAATGAATTTTAAATGAGATCAAATTATTAATGAGAAGTATCAAGCTCTTTCTTGGTAAGTTAAAACTTCAAATTTCGAGGAACAGATTATAACTTAAATCCCCGATTCGTTTCGACTTTCAATTTGTTTCTATATATGCCTTTGAGTAATTCGCCACACGACAGTTCAGTTTTAGACTGAACATATGAATCCGACAATTCTGCGTTAAACTTAAATAGGTTCCTAAATCATTCATTTTCACTATTGACAGTAGAGGGCATAAGTAATTTTTTTAAATTTAATTTGTTTTCTTGAGTGTTCTGTTACTTACATCATAACTTTGTTTTAACGAAAGTAGTTCCATACCGTTCGCGTACTAGACAACGTAGACTACAATTAAAACTAATATTATGGGGAATGACGTAAGTTGTTAAGATTTATTTTTTAATTTCCTTTGCTTTTACTGGTGCCATATTTCAGCCGCATGTAAATGTCTGCTATTCATAGGTGTTTATATCTATCTGAATCACGAATATAAAAACGGAAGATGGAATAACCCGTAAAGAAGCTGTGAAGATTTTGAATCAAGTTTGTATTAATTCACGTGTGAATAAAGCTTTGATTTTCTGCCGGTTATATTGGCGAAGATTGTAGTTAGTCTAAAACACAACCTGAACCAAATTTACAACTGAAACTTATTGCTACATCACAAGGGACGAGAAATTACAGCACATTGAGCTTTATTTAATAACAATTCTATTTAGGTAAGCTACTAAAAAGAAATCAGTTGCCAGAACAGTCCGTTAAACCCATCATTTTTGATGGGCTTTGTGGCTAGTTTCGTATGAATATCATACCGCCTGCGAAATAAAAAATTAAAAAAACACATTTTCTATTAATGTTAACACAGATTTTATGGAATTAGTTGGAGTAACCTCTGACGAACCACAATGTAAGATCGAGAAGTGTTTGGGTAAGGTTGAAAGAAAGGCAGATGATACAATGCAAAGAGTGTGTTTTGAGAGAATATTGGGGGATATCAGACACAAAGTAAGAGCAATGAATAGGTGAAGTAAAGCAGAATGTGTCAAGTGGAGGAATAGATATAATAGATTGGAAGATGTGAATATCCAGCCACACAGGTAAATATGGAAGACGCCCTAACATTTGGGAGAAAACTGGTTCAAATCGCTGTCCAGCTACCCAAATTTTTTATGGTTTTCCTAAATCCCGAATGAATGCCATGATATTTCCATGGCTGAATTCCTTTTCCCCTGACCTCGAGTTTTAAAGACCGAATCAAAAATTAAAAAATAGGCCCAAAAGTCAAATCCAGGCAGTTCGATGATGATGACAATGATGAGTAAGAAAAATATAAGTTCTGGTCTTAATTGTCAGCATATTTCGGCAAATTCAAGGCGGTACCTACAGATTAACGTTATATTGGAACCATGGAGCCTACGTGACATATTTCACAAACACAACTTTGCCAGCCGCCTCACTACCGAACTAACTACCAGAGGCGTAAATACAATTGTTGACAATTAATATTCCAACAATTATAATGTGTACAAGCTCTCATACGTTTTCATTTTAGAAATAAAAAATAAACGATTTTAAAACATCAACACTTTACGAATCTCGTTTGTTGTTTTAAGAAATGTCTCTTACTGTAAATCATCTAATAATATGAAACGTTTTTCATCGCCAAGTAAAGAAATAACGAAATAAAAACTAATTATTCTGCGTAGTCCAGAAGTATGGACAACCAGTAACTGTTTTTAAATAACGTTACTGACAAAGCCAACGCCAACCATTAACTGTGTACTAGCGTCAAGGTTGCCAACGCCAAAAAATATTTAGTCCTAAAACTTAAGTCGAAAACCCATAAAATTATGTTTATAGGTTAGGTATGTAAAATAAAATACCTCTTTCAAATTTCAGCGAAGAAAAGTTACGTATGTAATTCAATGGCGTCGATAATTTTGTGGTAAGGCCGCAAGGAATGACAAATATTGAATATAATATTTCATAACATCACCTGATTCATAATGAAAGGAAAAAATAACAATGTAACGAAATTACTTTGCCATTTCAATCTGGATCTGTTTCCCAAGCCTTTTTATATATTTGAGTGTATTTCTTTAATTTAACTTTATAGATATTCTTAGGCGTAATCAACAAGTTGCTTGTCGACAAGCAACAGCACAATTAATTCGACTAGTAATAAGTAAACAGCAACGGCAACATTCTTCCACGTTGGTGGTTGCCACAACCCGTAGTCTTTGATAACTTTAAAAAAAAAATACGGAACAGAAATGTAGATATTTTACTCTGTGATCAGAAAAAAATATTCATCTATGAAGATCTCTGAATTCTTGTTAACTTGATGTAGCTTCAACAAGTAAATACAAGACCTCAAAAACTTCCAAAAAATTCCTCTAAAATTATTACGCCCCTAAAATAATCCCATCCCACGTGAAAACTCCCTAAATTTAGGGAAAAACCCCTACATTGGCACCCCTGACTAACATTTGTTGCTGGCGAGGCAGCCCAGAGATTCTACAATTCCAGTTATCGCTACTAAACTTACGCTACCCAACGATTGTACAAAACTACGGCTTGCTGAACCGTTTCATAAACAAATCAATTTACAGATCTCACTACACTTATAACTAATCAAAGAAAAATATTATAATAATAATATAAATGATTGGTGGGGCACGAGATTTTCGAAAAGTTTACCGAAGTGAACTGATTGAAAAAGAAGATGACTAAATTAGGGTTTTTACGAAACTAATAAATTTTTGTTATGAAACATTTCATCATCATTACAAATTAATTATTAATTTTGATATATGTGTTATGCACTTAGGAGTGGTTTTAAGTTACTTGTTTATCTTCACATGTTTCTTAATAAACGTTGGTTCAGTATCATTCAAGTACGTACATTATGACTTATGTACTGGTATTGTGGAGCAGTGTGCAGGACACGGACATAATCAAAAATAATAAAAGGCAAGATTGGTCATGATGTCTTTCACTCATTGCGCTGCCTCGATCTTCGTCGGCTGGTCAAATGATGACCGGTGACGTTTTCTCTCTCTGTTCATAGCAAGCTATGAATGAAGATTAGCTGTTTATCTTTGTGTAATACACAGTGTGTCCAGTAATGAAAGGATAATCCTGCAACAACAAATAGCTCACATCATATCCTACTACATAACAAAATTTTGTTTTAGTAAATGTCTCACAATTTCCTTGATATTTTTAGAATGATGTGATTGTTCAGTTTATTCCATGTCATTTCTACAAATTAAGATTTTTTGAAGCCTGTTTATCTTCTTTTTTTTTAATTTACTCAGGGATGTTTGAGTCATCTAAAACAGTATTTTTCCCCTTAAAACGTTACAAAATACATTTAAAAATTCTATGTAAAAAGTGTATACAAATTTATTCAAATGGCTGACTGTGACAGCTTGTGGTTTAAAAAAAATACTAAGCGGTAGCTTCAATTTGATACTCTTTATTAAGTCCAAAAATGCCAACCTTCATGCTTTAGAACTATCATATCAACAAAATTTTGAAAGGAATGTTAAAGAGTTATACCATTTTAAAATTGGCAATAACGAAGCAATTTTTAATGTAATTGGCACGATCCATTTAGTACATTTTTTGTTTGTTTTTGTTTTGTTTTTTACACCATAGACTGTCAAAATCAGTGTACACTTTCACATAAGATTTTTTACAATGTTTTTTAATGTTTTAAGAAAAAAGAACATTGTTTTAGATGACTCAAACATTATTGAGTAAATTAAAAAAAAAAAACAGAATTCAAAAAGACTTAATTTGTAGAATTGGCATGGAAAAAACTGAACATAGTTTCGAAAAAAAAATGAAAAATCAATATCTCGAAAATGGTAAGACCTATATCAAAATAAAATTTTGTCATGATGCCATTTATCTGCGGTTTCAGTATTTTCCTTTCATTTCTGGACACCCTGTCTGATGGTTTAATATATTACTTTTGCAAACCAACCATAAAGAAAAGAGAGCAATTCGTTTAAATCTACATGATACTTACGAGTATTTCTGTAATACTTACTAGGACCAGATCATAGAATAACATTTTTCATTTTTATTTTTCTACTATTCTTTGACTGAAGATTAAAAACAGGGAAGTTATTAAATAATCAAATATTGCTTACACGAAACGAAAGTTGACACGAAATACACCAATTGGAATATGATGGAAAATTTATTTTTGTTGATGAAAGTAATATGGAAAAGTATAAAATAACTAATTGTTATTCGTTTTTAAAATTATACTTCGCCTAGTAAGTTGTGCAGCAAAATAAAAATTTCCATCTTTTTTAATGTTATTTTTAACTAGTTATAATACAAAATCCTTCTTTTTTTTCCCGAATCACCCATCTTTGGGGTACGTCAGATCAATCACTTCTTGGATGCTTGCGTTTTCTTCTTCTCCCAGTATTTCTTCATTCTATCTGATCTCTTCCTTCTTTCCTCTTCTGATATTTGAATCGGTTTTCTGGTGTTTATCGCAACTTGGAACCTCTTGGTCACGGTCTTGGCTGTACCATTCTTTAACATCTCTTCGGTAATCTGGAGTTCTCTCAAATCCTTTTCCACTTCCTTAAACCAGTTGGGCTTAGTCTTTTTTTTATAAATGAAGTCAAAGATTTTTTTTGTTAGTCTGTTAGGATTCATTCGGAATATGTGCACATAGAAATCAATCCTTTTTTTTCTCATGGTTTCCGAGAGTCTCTCGGACTTTGTGTAGGGGGCTTCGTTTCTGTAGAAAACTTGTTTGTTATTCTGGAATTTGGGAGCCATGATCTTCCTCAAAATTTTCCTCTCTTTGATTTCCAATTTCTCCATTTGTCCTTTCCTCCCCATGACTAGTGTCTCTGCTGCATAGAGTGCTTCCGGCTTAATTATTATTATTTTTTTTTATTTTATTTTTATTTTTCAGAAAACTCCTTTCTTCTCGCATAGATCCAATTGATTCCTCACTTCACCTACACAAGATGCGTATTTGGTTTTTAGCGTAGATAGTGCATTGTGTTGGTCCCGCGTACCTCGGCAGTTACGTGAGTGGCGCGCATAACGAATTTAGGTAACAGCTCCTGTCCCACCTTAATTAAAATGACGCAACGTCATAACAGGTGGGCTCGCAACTAAAAATATCGCAGAAATATTTGCGGAGCTTAATAAATGTGCTGGCAGACATGATGAAGTAATGTTAGCTTTACGCAACGCGCGGTTATAGATTCCAGTGTTACGTAAAGTCGGCTACGGTTTGCTATTTGGTGTTGGTTTCCACCGTCCCTAATAGCAACACACGCTATGAGTACACAAACAGGTATTACTTTCTACATTTGCGGTTATTAGAATTTTTTTTTAAGTACAATCGTCAGTTTACACTTACTGACGCAGAGATCCAAGGCCACTAATGACAGTCAGTATTTCTGTAAACGTGGTGAAATTGCATGTTAGAACCAGAAACAATTAAATTGTTGACCGATTATTTGAGGACTGTGTGGTAATTCACGGAACAGAAACAAATAGTTGTATACGGACTAATGTTACCATTCGTATTCTTTTTAAATTTTAAATAAATAGGAGAACATCACCTACAAATGGTCTGTCAGTGGTGTTAATTATATATAATACCTGACTGAGATGTAACAGAGCTCTGAATAATGTCACTTTTACTGTAAAATACGTGTTCTTTTGGTTCAGTTTTTAAAACTCTAGAAAATTATTCGGTTTTAAGTTTCTGTACTCTCTGAGTGAATGACGGAATCCTTGTGGAATGACTATTTTATTTCATACAGC
This sequence comes from Vandiemenella viatica, assembly GCA_031002005.1. Classification (NCBI taxonomy): domain Eukaryota; kingdom Metazoa; phylum Arthropoda; class Insecta; order Orthoptera; family Morabidae; genus Vandiemenella; species Vandiemenella viatica. Next base: position 169,717,976 of record JARYHS010013631.1, on the reverse strand, counting down.
AGCAGGCAGGATTAGAATGAAATTTGTAAAAACAGTCAAGGCTATTAGAAAATAATTTTTTATATAATCGAGACGGATTTAAAATGAAAGCTGGCAAAATGTATGGATTGTTCCTTTTATGATAGTAACTGTACGAATTCTTTTCCGAAACGTCATAACAAAGTTATTTCTCCCTTTATTTCCGAACTATTATGATTGGCAGTAATTAGTAACCTCATAAACTGTAGCGAACTTCTTGGAGTTTGTGGTTTCCAACAAAGACAAATAACTAGTAATTTAAAAAAATTTGATACTTGAGCAGACAATATTTTTTACAAAAAATCATGTCTCATTCCACCGAAATCCAATCGAACAAGGAAATACAGAGGAAATGTCTTTCTGGAAATTTTTTCTAAGAGTAATTACGATTTCTCTCAACTGATTTTTTCTTGTGATTGATTTTTACAAGACGTTACTCAGAAAAATTCACAGAAAAATTATGAACTAAATATTAAAATATCGTTTGTTATTTATTTTTCTTTTATTGAATTCATAAAATACGTAATTTTTAGTGAATTCATTTTAACAGATATTTGAGTATGGGGGGCCGTCAGCGTAGAGTAACTTGGATTTTTTAAAATTATTATTGAATTATATTCCACTTTCACTGGCTGAATCTTATATTATAAATGAGAAAGTTTGGATAGATGAATGTTTGGAATATTTGTCCCAATAAAGCCTTAATTGCTCAACAGATTTAAATGAGATTTGGCACGGATTGAGTTTGTCGTCTGGGAAGTATTATTATGAATTCGCATTTCACCAACACCAAAGAGTTTCGTACTTCGCAGACAGTACTGCCACGTTTACATTTTCCTTCTTACGTATATTTCAAACACTGCTTTTGAATGATAAAAGCAAAAACGTTATGAAATATTCAATGGTGAGTACAATTTAAAAATGCGAAAATGTTTAAATTAGATAAACTAATAACTCCTAAACGGGAAATATAATTCAGTTCTTAATCTTCAAAATTTTTGATGCCGTACGTAGTTTGTTTTTGGTAATTTGCACCTAGACATACAATTCTGTTGAAAATTACTGAGCTGAAAATAAAACATTATATCTATGTTTCCTCATCAGATGTTAACATTACAAATTTTTTAAAAATACCTGTAATGTTATCTGTTGACAGATTTCAGTGCTAGAAATATGGATAAGACAGAATTTTTCATGTTAAGGTATAAACGGTTGTTGTTTCTAATTAAATTGTAATAAAATTACTGCTTTCTTTACTTTTGGGTAGTTCTGAATGTATTGAAACACTGGAGGTCCATTACTTACCAAAATCATTTAATATGTTTATATATAAATATTATAATAATACCTCCCCAACCTAAACAAGTGTGGTAATTGGACCACAAGCATTTATTTCCTTTAACAGATTCATAAACTAAAAGAAACCAATAATAATACTATCAAATAATGAAAAAACAATCAATTTCTATTTTAAAGTGCAAATTCTATTTCAGAGCAGAATTAATTTATCGAAGTAATACATCGACAAAACAAAACCAATATCCATTGGCCAAATGAAGTCCTTAAAAAAATGTAATTTTATGACGTGATGGTCAAACAAAATTTAAGTCTTTCCATGATACATAGTAACGCTAGGTGTATGAAAATAATAATATATCACAATTAGAAACAATTAGTTCTTACTTTAACATGTAAATTTCTATTTTAAGGCAGAATTGATTTTGGTAATTATATTTTTGCTGTAGATCGTGAATAAATATCTATTATGACATGGAATATTTATTATTATTACTGTTATTATTATTTCAAATAAAACTCTTATTCTATGAAAAATTTCGAATCGAGCAAAGTCGCGGTTAACTGCTAGTTTAATAATATGAAAAAAAAAATTAACTTAAAAGAAACGTATTGTAAAATGTACCTCGATGGTACGATTTAAAAAGTCAGCTTATAAAAGTATAATTTTTGCCATCAACTAACGAAAATGTGGAATGCTTCTAAGTTGAAGTTTTAATATTTCGTTCTACTCTGATGGTAGAAGTAATTAGTTAATAATTGCTAGTTGTAAGTCTGTGCCATATAGATCACGAGAATTCTCTCTTCTGTCTCTCTAATATACTCGCATACAGAAATAGACGCAAATAAAGGTTAAAAAATCAGGCTAAATACTGTAGGAAACCGACAAACATTCATTATAATTCTATGAAAAACGTTTGTCCTTTTACCATTTTTCAAACTGAATTATCAGAAGTAGAAAACTATCAAAAGATAAATGGTCACAATGAAGGGAAAACCTAATATCGGCCACCGCTTGTTAACATAGAACTGTATTGTTTCCGCAAGTTTCTTGTGATATCGGTGCTTCTATAACTGCAAGGCCCCTTTCGAAAAGCCAAAGTAGTGCGTGCATATTTCCAGAACCACCGACCATTGTATTGGAACCCATTATTTTTTATTATGATTGCTACTTTTTGTAGGAATGACCGATGCCTTAGTCTTTTTCGAGACGCGTGGTATACTTGACTACTGCTTTTGGTCATATGTTCGTTATGATTTATATTACTACGTAACTAATATTATTAGTCGTAAGGTTAAAAGTAACTGGAAATGTCGATCTGTTTGTGCGGCAAGACCCAGGAAAATTATTCCCCGCCACCAAAACATACAAGAGCCAGTTAACAGCTGTTCAGATCAGCTTCTGACCAGTTTTCACGCTTATAAGGTACGTAACACTAAAATGGAAACCTCCACTTATATAACGAGTACACTGGTTAGTCCAACACTACTAGAACAAACATATCTGAAGGTTAACAACTAGACGTAATATCGGCACCAAGCACTTTGAAAATGAATTATCACAAACTTACGCACTCATAAATTAAATATCGTGATTTACGAGACCACAACGGGGAAATATCTTTGAAGATATGATATCACTACTGTTTTATATCACTCTATACTTTATCATGAAAGGTGAAAAGGATCGCAGTAAGTGAAATTATTTGAATGACTATAATGTGACATAAATTTTGTATAAACATAAAAATCATTAACCTTACACAGAACAACCAGAGTTAAAAAATACTGCAACACATGTCGAAATGTGCTTGGATTAGTAAACTATTTCAATTAAACACCTTCTGATAGATAAAAACTCACCTAGAACTCAGAAATAATGTTCTAAAGCAGCTTAACTTCAGTACATAGTGATAAATATTGCTCGTGGTCTGTGTGATGGAATGACAGAGTTTCAAGAATTAGAAGCCTCTGAGTTTTCCCGCCGAATCTCATCTCCGAAGAAAAAAAACTCTCAACCGGACTACTACAGATATAGTTAAGGTTCTAAAAATAATGACTCAAAATAGAGGTAAAAAAATTGTAGAGAAGGAAGAGGTAGTATTCCTACAAAAGACACCCATGGCACATGGTAATTTGTTCCAAAAAATGCACTGGAAAAGTTTTTTTTGTGGTTTCTGTCCTTGTTGATGTCTAGGTCATAAGAGGGGGGAGAAGACTGCGGGAACGGGAAGGAATTTGATTATGACGTTTTGAAGGAACAACAATACAGGTATTCACTTGGGTTGAATTCACAAAACCGTGAAAATCTGGATTCTGGATGCCCGGACAGAGATGGCACTAAACAAGGCAAAGGCTGACAACATCTGTCATTCCTGTTACCCTGCCTCTTCAGTACATCGTCTGATTCATATCTCCAGTAGATTCAGGGCTCCGAAAACTCTGTGAGCCACTGACACGATGTGTCATACAAAACTGAACTTCTATCTATATATCTGGAGTTTAGCAGAAAATTCTTCTCCGCTGTTTAATTACCACGCAAAAAACTTTATTTAAATCCATGTACTTACTAGGCTGATTATTTTTAGAATTTTTCTTTATTATACGATCATCAACTCGATATCAGGATCAGCTCTTCGTTCAGCTGATAACAAACCTCTGTCCTTTTAATGCTCTTAGACAATATTATTTCATGTGAATTAAGAGAATTATCCATTAGAAATATGAACAATAATGGTCGTATTACATTACCCTGTGGTGATAATCATGGTTTCATGTTCATCTTTTTGATGTTGTATTTCCTATCATGACCCTATGCGTGCTACTTTTTAAAAATTGTCTACCCAGCAAGTCATTGTTTTACTACAATATCATATTGGCTTCCGTGTTCATTTCGTCTGAAGTATAGCGCACTTAGCCAAATAACTGAAATTTACGTGAATCACTTTTTATAAAACCCTGTTGCTGATTTACAAACCACTTACCATCATGACAGAAGTTCATTACATATCTGATAATCAAGATCTTTATTTACTCGCATAGCATTGACATGAAACTAACAACTGTTCATTTCCAGTCTCTATTCAAATACATGTTTGGAACAATTCGACGATACTGAAAAGGTAAAACACGAGAGGAGAGTCAACTTAAATTTTAAAGAACAATGGCAGTAGCCATTCTGATGTATGGCACCGAAATGTGTAAATAAAATTCATTCGTTCCACATGAAGTTCCTAAGATCAGTAAGAGGGTAGGTATTACATGAAAGATAGAAGAAGTAATGAAGAAATAAGGCAACTACTCAATATTATCTCCTTGAATGGTAAAATTTCCCGAAAAATTGAAAACGACCAAGTTCTAAGGATGAGTAATGACCCATTTCCTAAGCTGGCTTGCAGAACTATCCTGCAGGAGGAAGAGATACTATTAGAACCATGAAGATATGGCCAGAAAAGTGAGATTGGAACAGGTTTTTTGCTTATCAGTGAATAGGAAGTAAATATTTTCTTACTGCTTTACGAACCGACAATTCTACATTTCCTTCCTCCAGGTATACAACAAGTTTCCATACTCAGCCTATAAACATACTGAGGTGCTCAGTTTTAAGTACCTTTCACCAGTCTGTGTTAATATTATCTGTAGTCTTTTTAGCTTTTTAAGCATCGTAGTTTACTGCTCATTTTTACTTACTTATTGTTTATACACAATCATGTATAGATTGTCCAATAGATCTCAAGTCACGGTAAATAACCATAATTTAAGAATCAAGATAGCCCACACACAAGTTTTATCTTACGTGGGATTCACAATATAGCCTTATAATAGCCAATACCATATTAAAATTGTATAATTGTTTTTTGGGAATAAAAAATAAATAAATAAAAGTAAATTGGCAGTGAGATCATAAATATCTAACTACGGAAAGGAGACGCTCATTGTATCGAAATGGTGCAGCTTTAGTTCAGCCCAAATCCTGTGAGGATATCTTACAGCAGATCATTTAAAATCCAGGAGGAAAATTTTCTGTTTGTTTGTAAGTCATCAGCATTTTAAATAATCAGAGAGCTAAAAATTGGTTTTCTCTGTTCATACTGTATTATACCTTAAATGCCAGTATTAGGCCCTACAAGAGACCTGAAATAACCAATAAATATTTTTAGCTTATTTACTGTGAATTATATAAGAATTCAAGCCAGATTATGCAGCTAATAAAAGTGAATTCCAGCGTTTGACTGACAAATAAAGGATTATTACAGCTACAGCGTCAACGCTCTGATGTTTGTAATTATTTTCTACCTGTTCCTTTTCGGACTGAAACTAGCCTCCATAAAGTTTACGACGTTTCCGTGACAGCTGCTTGTAAACATATCAAACAACTATCCACCAGTGAGGCTTGAAAAATAAATGAAAACGGTCGGAGACATTTGTGCCTCTATTAGCGGCCACCTCCTTCCCCACCACAGGGCCAGCGCCTGGTATCGCTCTGCGGGACTGCATACACTACAGGCACAGTGTACTGCTGTGGTAGCAACACCACGAGCAACTGCTGCGCTGGAAACATAACAATGTTTCTTGTCGTTTTACTGAAAGAATGTTACCAGCATGCTATTAGCAGCATATATATATATATATGTACAGGATCGTATTTAGGATCTGTGGGCCCCTGGGATATACCTGTGGTGCGGGCCCTTATATATACATCCTCGTATATTTTTACTATCATTACATTATCCAATATTTTGTATTAAAAGATTTATTAATTAAATAATAAGTAATACACGAGGATAAGCTACTGAGAAACGAAAGTTCGGAACGTGCTTTCTGCATCGTATCCCAGACCGAAGTGAGCGAGGTTACCAAGTGATACTTCGACGTTGAATTTTTCGACTGATGTTTGATAGATAATGTGCTGCCCATTGCAGTTGTGTTGTAGCAACTAAACACCCTTATCAAAAGCCCGCAGAATTACAAGCTAAAATGTTTTAATAATAATATGAAAGAGTAGGCCTACATATTAAGATGAAACAAACGATAAAAGATGATTAAGATCTCCAAAGCAAGCAATATACAGTAGATTAAAACCCACCGCTACTCGTTGTTTACATCGTATGTAAATTGAATTTGTCTTACCTGACCTTCCTGACATGAAGGCTAGGGCATTTTAGTTTATATTGCAGATTAGAGCTGTAAAAGTAACGATGTATTCGTTACTGAGTAACGGGTTCGTCGCCTGACTCGAAGTACCGAATCGTTAATCACAAATTCATTTCGTTACTCGCATGTTTCGTTACTCGCATGTTTCGTTACTTGCATGTTTCGTTACTCGCATGTTTCATTACTCGCATTTGTCAAATAGATACGAACACGTTCCAGCTCCCGCAGGTAACTAATTTTGACAACGTGAAGACTAATTTTGTAGTTTTTATTTTGTTTAACATTAAAATGTACTGTGTATAATTTGTAAATAGAAAATTTGAGATAGTTACTGTTTTTTCGTTGATCGTTCATTACTGAGGTTCATTGATTTCAAACATTTATGAAATATGTTTATTTTAATATTCTATAGTGTTAGTTACAATATATATATATAGTTTGTGATATACAGCTCTGCACTTGTTTTGCTCTACTAATATTTAATTAAATTGCAATAGTGCGAACGCTCTGGTGGCAATTTCCCTACACACTCATCGTCCTCCCTTTCCTGCATCCAACTACATTTGCCCTGTACAAAGTCTTTCAACGTTTTTGGTAAATTATTAATAATTTGTCTAAAAAAAGATAATATTCCTACACCCTTATGCCTGAAATCGAGTGCCAGTTTGTGATCATGGTCATCTTTTCCCTTCCAAGCCTTACTTTTAATTCTTACACCAATATCTCTCCATGCCTCACAAACTGCCATGACCCTCTTCACCCTCCTCCTATCTTCCACTGAATCCCATTCCAGCTCTTTTTATCATTTCTGTTACTGATTGCAATCAGTGATAATTTCCAGAACCATATCTAGCAGCCCTTTTTTGCGTTTCCAGAATTCTATAAACATACAACAAGGTACAATGACTTTATTCCTTTTGTCTGGGGTTAGTTATTGTATTATTACCGCAGGATCCATGAGATCAATGGGGTACTGGCTTTAAGGCCCGGGCACACAGAACGCGACAAGCGACAACGACACGCGATATTGTGTCGCGGCGCGACGTAGCTATTGTTGTAATTCACAGTTTTGAATCGGGACGGTCACACACAAAGCGATCTGTCGCCGGTACGCAGTCTTTGTCGCGGCGACGAGCGACAGAGTTGTACAAAATTACAGAATTGTCGCGCGACACAGCGACATGGCCGATGAAGAAAAATTGATTTCCACCGCATCCGACGGCCACTACTTCGGGTGTACTAAGAGATGCATATGAAAAGATTTCCAGCTCATAAAAAATATTTTTTCGCATTGAGAATTGTATTTTTTCTTCTTAGTTTCTCACTTTTTTTGTTTGTTTACACTGTAATTATTTAAAATAAATAATACTTGTATTTGAGCCTATCTTTTTATTGTGAAATACATTGTCAATAATAAATTGTATATTTTATTGTGAATATTTCACTTTGTGATGATACGCCTGGTTTTAGGGGTATTTCTTAATATTGACCTCCACTCAAATGACACAGCTGCCTCCAAGGGGGAAGAGCTGGGAAGTGATAAGATTGAAAATCACTTAGAGGTCAGGGGCTTTGGCCAGGGCGCTAAGATTTTCGGGCCCCGGGTAAGGATTCTTAGCCCCCCTCCTCCCCCCCCCCCAACAAAATTATTTATATTAAACTTTTAAAAACTTTTAAATTTTAAGGCAAAAAAATCAAATTACACCTTTTTAAGCAAGATTTTTAAAGTTTTATTTCTATTTAATTAGACACTCTGGCAGAGGAGCCCCCTTCGGGGGCATAGGCCCGGGATACTTTTGCCTCGCTTAACCCCCCCTAGCACCGGCCCTGGTTTTGGCAGTGTCGTTTTTGTTTTGTTTTTAAGAATATATATTAAATGAACAGAACATACCTCATACAAATGGCTAATCTTTCTATTGTACCAATTACTTTTCTCCAGTTCGTGGTGCAATTCGATATAGTTGATTTTAACAGATTGTGTATTTTCTCGAAGCATACTCGAGACATACGAAAATATGTATAAAATCTATCTTCTTGTGATACCAGTCCCCGGCAAAGGCGGTGATATTTACCAAGGCATTCTCTCTTCTTATTGATGTCAGGAACCCAGACCATTTTTAGTGCGAACAAAATAAGTAGAGTCTCCTCATCACTTGACATATTTTAAGAATTTCCTAGCCCAAGAAAACTTGTTAAGAAAGAAATAGAGAAGTACAGATTTCTTTGCGAGAGAGGGTCTCACTGGCATTTGTCGCTCTTGAGTTGCCGCGTCCTGTGTGACGTACCAATATCGCGTATCGCCGCGACGAGAGAACAACCACTTGCCGCTGTCGCTTGTCGCGTTCTGTGTGCCCTTGGCCTTTAATGTTGAATGTTTGTTGTAACCACGACGCAACAACAATTGCGAATCTAATCGCATGTTTGCCCTGTATCTTTGCTATTGATTTAAATGCTTTGAATATTGATATTTTTCAAATGAAACAATTAACGCGGTAGTCAGTAGCACTCTGCCTGCAAGCCCGACCTGATGTTATGTCAACATTTATTTTAGTAAATCTATCACAAAAAGACGAAGAACTTACAAAAATAATTGAAAACAGTAAAGGAGGACAGCGGTGAAACCTCCTATTTAAAACCGAAATACTTTGATGAGATTATAATATTTGTTTAATACATGTCCCATTATCATATCAGGCTTTTATGCAAGGTTTTGAGTCGGCTACTTTAAAAAATTACCATTATTAGTTATTGTCACAGTCGGTGAAAGGTCTGGTCTTTCTTTTTGTATGCGAACAGGTGTTTGTTTCGAAATTAGATTATTCTTTCATATATCAATTAAATCAAATCTGTAAATCAAGTGTACGTTCAGACCTTTTCCGAAAGATTCATGTGTTAATTACTTGACTTTAAGTTTTATCCAAACGAACAACATACCTAAACTTATTTTACTAAATAAATAATTTACTTAAACTTTACCAAGTACGAACCAAGTCCTCCCCTATGCGACCCTACTCGATGCGAATGCGATGCTTCATGCTAGTTTGCATTGTATTAAAAGTAACGAGTAACGAAACGATACGAAAGTAACGAGTAACGAAGCGATACGAAAGTAACGAGTAACGAAGCGATACGAAAGTAACGAGTAACGAAACGATACGAAAGTAACGATTAACGAAACGATACGAAAGTAACGAGTAACGAAGCGATACGAAAGTAACGAGTAACGAAACGATACGAAAGTAACGAGTAACGAAACGATACGAAAGTAACGAGTAACGAAGCGATACGAAAGTAACGAGTAACGAAACGATACGAAAGTAACGATTAACGAAACGATACGAAAGTAACGAGTAACGAAACGATACGAAAGTAACGAGTAACGAAACGATACGAAAGTAACGAGTAACGAAACGATACAAAAGTAACGAGTAACGAAACGATACGAATGTAACGAGTAACGAAACAATACGATAGTAACGAAGTTATCCCGTATGCGACGCGACTCGATGCGATGCTTCATGCTAGCGCTCGATTGTACCGAAAGTAACGAGTAACGATTCGAAAGTAACGGGTATTGATTAGTTTAGTAACGAATACATACGGGTACAGAATTTCTAGTTACTTTTACAGCTCTAATGTAGATGTACGACAGTGGCTTCAATCTACATTCATACGCCCCGACCACAGTATACTGTAACATGATGTTGCAGTACTCTCGTGCTTCAAAGGATTGAACTGCGCATGCGCGAACTCTGCTTTCGATTTTCAGGAGCAGTTAAGGATTTTCGGTGTTAAAACCGTTTCATAAATAGGTTACTTTCTTTGCACATGTTTGATTATTTTTTTCTTTTCTCTTCTGCATTTGGTGCGGACCCGTTTGTATTGTGGGCCCATAGCCTACAGCATAGGTGGCCAATGTCTAAATGCGGTCATATATATATACATATACAGGGTGTTACAAAAAGGTACGGCCAAACTTTCAGGAAACATTCCTCACACACAAACAAAGAAAATGTGTTATGTGGACATGTGTCCGGAAACGCTTACTTTCCATGTTAGAGCTCATATTGTGGACGGCTGTGATACAATACGCCATTCTCCAGGGCTGCATCAGAGATTAAATGCGACGGAGGGTGGATGCATGTATCCTCGCTAACGGAGGACATTTTGAACATTTCCTGTAACAAAGTGTTTGAAGTCAAGCTGGTACGTTCTGTTGCTGTGTGTTTCCATTCCATGTTTAATGTGATTTGAAGAGAAGTAATAAAATGAGCTCTAACATGGAAAGTAAGCGTTTCCGGACACATGTCCACATAACATATTTTCTTTGTTTGTGTGTGAGGAATGTTTCCTGAAAGTTTGGCCGTACCTTTTTGTAACACCCTGTATTTCAGTATTTAAGTGGGTGTTACACTCGCGGCTAGAGGGTTTCGTGTACACCTTACATATTAAATCGTATTCACTAACAAATAATTTTGTAGAAAAACTTAAAAAGTCAATAACGAATGACTTTTAAATCAATCTTATTGTTACAATGAAATCTTCACGAGTGTACCGCCATATAGTACTGTCGTTCCGATGACCAGTAGAAATGGTCTCACACCTGAGGAAGACGGTGGAGTTAGCCGTCGAAAAACCTTGTTTTTGCATGAAATTCTGGTGGTACACCTGTGAAGATTTCATTGCAATTACACACCAGGAAAATCACCGTTCTCACAAGTTACCTGAAACTGTGTTTCAAATGGTATATATAAATAATAATAATACAATCAGAAACCTACAGGAATACTGTGTTTCAAATGGTATATATAAATAATAATAATACAATCAGAAATCTACAGGAATACCAAGCGCCGACCTTGTGCTTTAAAAGGTCTGATGGCTCACTGGAAACCAATACAAAGAATAACTGCAAACTTTTAGCTCAATATTTCAACACCCCGAGTCACCCCAAGAAAAACTAGATGTCACCGTTCCGGTATTCACACACCCGGACTCAAAGGCCCCAGATCTTAGAGAAATTACTGAGTTAATCAAACAGCTCAAAAACAACAAAGCACCAGGAGAATATGGGATTATCGCTGAACTCTGGAAACTGAATGATCCTACATTAACGCAGAAACTTCACCATTTAATTTCAGACATATGGACAACAGAACAAATACCAGATAACTGGAAATGCGCTCTGATCCACCCGTTACACAAAAAGGGTGACAAGATGGATATCAACAACTACAGAGGAATCTCTCTGCTCCCAGTTGCTTACAAAAGTCTCTCTGAAGCACTCTTAAACAGATTAGAACCTCAAGCGGATCCACTAATTGGCGAATACCAGGTCGGATTCAGGAAAAGTCGATCATGGGCTGAACAGATCTGTAGCTTAAATACAATGTTACAAATGAGAAAGTGCAGAAATACAGTAATTATATTCATCGACTTCAAAAAAGCATACGATTCAATAGACCGTGAAACCCTTTTTAAAATCATGGGAGAATTCGGGATTGACCGCAAGACCAGAAAAATAATAGAGCAGACACTTACAGGAACAACGTCCAAAGTGAAATTCATGGGCGAAGTCTCAGAGCCCTTCGAAATTATAACTGGAGTCCGACAGGGGGATGGGCAATCCCCAATCCTCTTCAATATGGTTCTGGAAAAGATTATCAGGGAATGGGAACCTCATGTGAAAGACATCCAAGTTGGTATCAAGAAAGAAAACCGAATTAGACTTATGTGCCTTGTATTCGCAGACAATATTGCAGTAATCACAGACAACAGAACTGAAGCGATTCACGCAGTGGAAAAACTACATGAAATAGCACAAAAAGCCAGATTGAAAATATGAAAAAACCCAGTATTTGGAAAGACGACCAGAAAATAAATCTCCTTCAATTACGAAATATGGCAAAAATTGCTCAAGTCGCCCATTTTAAATATCTGGGCGAAATTATACAATCCTCAGAACTAAACCGAATCACCAGTGAATAAAGAGTCACCAAGCTTCAAAGTGCCTACAGGCCAACGTGAAACTACTACAACAAGAAATGCATTTCAGTAGATGCAAAATTAAGGCATTATAAAACAGTGATTCTTCCAGAAGCAGCCTATGCAGCCGAAACAATAGTAATTGATGGTCATTCCAAAATTAAAGAAATAGAAAAACAGGAACGAAAAATTCTGAGGAAGATATGTTGGGCAATAAATAGAAATGGCATTTGGATGAAGAGGCCACGGAATGAACTCTATCAACACAATAACAGAAGAAATCAGAAAGCGTTGAGTCTACAGGATGGAAAACACTAAAATAGCAAAGAAATTACTTGACATCATAACAAAGAGTAAATGCGCTACGGAATGGCTGAAAGAGGTCCAGAGGGACCTACAACGGATCAACATAGAAAATCTCGAAGACCCCATTGAGTGTCATAAGAAGATCACAAATGCTAATTTGGAGCAAAGAACAACACAACAACCTGGAAAGAAATGGACAGATAAACGGAAGAGAGAGCACTCCGAGAGGATGAAGAGATTTTGAGAAGAAAAAAGGAAAAACAGCTGAAGATTAAATCGTGATTTCAAGTTCAATCGCTTTCCTAAGGGGGAATAATCGCAAATAATAATAATACAATCAGTTTGAAGAAGGTACCGTACGTACATTGTATCTTAGAAACATTTTGAAAATTTTTAGAAAAATATTGTTCTCTATCGTATCAATTAAATACTCTACTACATGATATATATACAACATCATTTTACAAAAAAAAATCTTGTAGGTAAATTGGTTAAATTACTTATTCAGCAATTTTGGAAAGCTCCATGTTTGCAAAATTAACGCTGTCTCTGATTAAATTGCTTTTTAATATTGTATTTTCAAGGATTAATATTCCTTTATTGTCGTAAGGCCATATCAGAATATTGTCGCATCTACATAACGTTGGATCGTAAATAGTAATTTCACAGGGAATTCTGACTGATATCCACTTATAGCAGAGAGAGATAATGAACTTACACGTTCAGTTGCGCGATAAAAGTATTATACACTTTGTAACGTCTGGTTTTTAAGACGTTATTAAAATTAAAATAAAATAATGAGATGCATTAAGTAATAAATTAATTTGCAAAATTAATCCCGGGTAGGCGCCAAGAATGGAAGTATTCTCTATCCAAGAGAAGCGACATTCCAACTCTGAAATACTTTTAATCAAAGAAATTGTACTTTTAAAATACCATTAAAAAACACAAATCTTCATGTATTCAAATGATATACTGATTGATTGGAAAGGAAGTTATTGAAAGCAGGGTTTACAACACCTATTATTTTCTTTGAATATAAAAATGATTAATTTATTGAACAGAAATTAATATTAAAAGTTTCTTTTGAACAATTTAGAGCATGATTCTCATCTCAGAGCGTTGCCTAGGGTTAAATGACGCAAGAGTGTCTATACATCGCCGGCGTTCTTTACCGTGGCAGATGACATGCGGATAAAATAGAGTTTCACGTACCCTGTTGGTCAGCTGGGTGCAAGGTCACTTGGCGACGTAGCCCCCCGCAGGTAGTCACCTCTCCGGCAATCTCCCGTGGTGCGCCGGTGCGGATTGTTTGCTGGCCAGAAACAGAATGTCTTCTCTCCCGCTTGTTCGCTCCGTTGAAAACTTGCAGGCTCCCGAGTTTTAGCAGACGCGGGAAATTTCAGCGAGTCGCAGAATTTGGCGGGTCGTCCACGATCTCCATTGGCGCTCCTCATGCAACATAAAAAACTTATAGTTTCTAAAAGTTCGTAACACAGTTTGATTCGCTGGTTCCCAACAGAGGTGTACCGCAACCTGACTTTTTCTCCGAAGCATCGTTTCTCTAGTTTCAACTTTCTACTCTATCAGGAAATCATCTTTCGGAACTGGTTCTATACTGTCCTTTGAATTTCATTGAATGCGTAAAGCTTTTAACTTTACGGCCTGCCATAAATCGTTCGGTCTTTCGGCGCAGGTATGAGTCACCTGGCTCTCGCCGATGCCAAAGAAACGTGGAATTCACACGCATAAATTTCCCGTCAGCAAGGGACGTTACAACTTAGATTGCTGAAGTCATTTGAATTACTTCTCATCTCTAAGGAGGAATAATGTTTGAGTATTAGCTTGGAAAACAAGGCACGAGAAGTTTAATGTAGAGTTTTCGTCGTGTTGTTCCAACAATGCTGCTCGTTGATTCGAATAGTTGGCCACTACAGTTCTTTAATTATTCGTCATCTATTGTCGCAAATGGCCCTTCCATTCTGTAGGTCATTAGCTTAATAACCGGTTCGGCAATCCAGATTCCGACTTTTAATAGTTTCCCAAATTATCTCCATACGAATACCGGTATGGTTCCTTCAAAATGCGACTGCTGAATTCCAAATTCTTTCCCGTTTCATGCCCACAACCCACACCCAGTCCTGATGACCAAAACATCAAGCCTAAAATCCCTAACTAAAACAGAAAAAGCACTGTCCGACCAATCTTAGATATTTTGGTTTGTTATCTGCATTAGCGTCGGGGAAAAGACCGTTTTGTTGCACCAAGAAGTGGCCGTGCTGTTAACGGCATCCATGTGGCCATCATATTGGATACGCTCTTCAGAATGTGATTGCCTTGTCAGAGGCGCTATTCAATCTTGTGGTGAGGTAATTGAGGGCTGCGTGGAAGGTGCCATAATACGGCACTAAAAAGACCCCAGCGTGTTGGAATGTTAATCCTCCTTCTGTAGCATCATCGACTGCAGATGTCATAACACTATTATAGTATCTGCAACAACATTTCCAACAAAATAAATGTGAATGTCAAGAAAACAAAGAGGAATGTGGAATTTTGTGTGTGCGGATGGTTTGGATGGAACTTTAAAAATGCGTTCTTTAATGTACGTATCCGACCGAAAACAATCTAATTTAACTGTTTTAGCAATTCTTCTTTTCAAAATATGTTTTCTGATAGAATTTTTGAATAAATATTTTTATTTTAGATGCCAACAACTACGTAAAATTAAGTTGCTTCCAGTTTATGTGACTCTTATCCTACCCTAGTGAAACTAGTGCACTATTTTCTGCTACGGCAAAAATAATAGAGTGTGGGAGATACTTTGAGTATTTATTCGATCAAAACGATACTGTCAGTTTCATAGATGTGTTATGAAAAAAATTCTATTTCCTTTGTTATTGTAGTGATAATGCTACATCAATACAGCGGTATTATTTTATTCTACAATAAACTAGTATTTTTTACAATTAAGGTACGGAAGTTGATTCAGATTCCTGTGTAATTTTTTTATGTATTAGAAAAGGATACGTTTAGTTCAATAACCTGTTACTGTGTTTATGATATTTAGAATTCAGATCAACATCGCAGGATTAAACACATATTTTATCATTACATAATTTTGTAGAAAGGAGAAACTTTACGAGATTTGTACTTTTCAAACTTTTTCTGTTATTTTTTATCGTATCCGCGTAAAACTTAAGATTGTGTGATAAGTGGTGGGAAACATTATCTTGCTAGTCACTTTGTCCACCAATTGCATGAAATGAGTGACTTTCTAGTAAAATGCGTGGTATTCTAAGCCGAATGAGTACTTCGGTCGTCAAGTGACAAAGTTTCCAGAGAGTCACTCTTCATTGTTCTGAGTCTTTATACACTATAATGTGCTGCTGAACTCAGAACTTTTACGATCATGTTGTTTACTTGCTGATTATAATCGAATATCACTTGTTGCAGCAATTTTTCTCGCAGAAATAAATCCCCTTCTCTAATTGTTTGACTGACATTTCAACTCAACTTCATAGTTACAGATATGTTTTTCCTTCAATAAGATACATTTGTTTCAGTATTATTGTAATGTTTCTGTACAATTCTCATTAATGTGGAACTAGTATAGGAAGTAGGGACAAAGAAGAATATAAATATGAGACATTTCCAAGACTTCTTAATTTCAAAGTTATTACAGCTGTCTGCAGATGTAATACAATTTCCTACTGATTTAATACACAAAAATAATATTACTACTATTAAAAACAAAATATTCTGGGAAAAGCGTTAGACGTGGATGGAAATTATGTTACACAAAAGTACTTCGTGGGCGGTTCAAAGACTAAAATATATAACCAACTATATTTTTTCCCTGTTTCCCCGACCAGCCTCAGAAGTGTAAAGAATGTTTTATAAGTTACGACGTCTATTTGTTTTATTCTCATTAAATCATTCGTTACGAAGCAATACTATCATAATCCGTATACACGCAACATATCCTACTAACAAGTTTCCGTATCACCCGAATTCGCATGATGCGACAAAATATTAACATACTAACTCAATCTGTTCACTGGGGTGCTAGAATGTGATCTACAGAAAGCCAAGATTGTTCCAAGGAACCCAAGTCTGTTGTTCATTATACACTGCTTATTGTTGTTCCAGTGAATGTGTAATGGTTGATCCAAGCGAAGCTATAATTTAAGAGAGGATTACTGACAGAGCTATCTTGTTACGAAAGCACGACTCTGTAATACCACACAGGAGGCAAATAATCACTTTGCTTGTTTCTGGTTCTCGTTAAATCGAGACTTCAATGAACGCCGCTGTTTTGGCTCCTCTTTTGATTGCAATTGATCTACCAATCAGCTTTGCAATTTTCAGAGTCAATCACGTTTATCCCAATGACTGCTACTTTTCTGTTCCTAAATCTGTGACCGAGAGTGGTGGGTGACCGCTTAACGTTCTGGCCTCGCATTCGGGAGGACGCGGGTTCGAATCCCCGTCCGGGCATCCAGATTTGGGTTTTCCATGGTTTCCCCAAATCACTCCAGGCGAATGCCGGGATGCTTCCTTCAAATAGGCCATAGCCGAATTCCTTACCATTTCTAGTCCGTATCCCATCCCACCTCTAAGGGAGCGTCCATAAACCACGTAGCCCCATTTTGGTCTCTTGTGAAACCCCCCCCCCCCCCGCGTAGCCCTACGTGGCTTTTACTTCTATCCCCCCCCCCTCCGACGTAGCACGTAGCTTTTTTCCCTTTTGATTCCAGAAGACATTTTGTACTGTTTTCTCCTGTCAGACTATTGTAAATTACATACGAAGATAATTAACTGAGGGAAATAAATATTCACATGTTGTTGTGTGTTCTATTCCACATTTTAACTGTGAAAAATGTTATCAAAGGAAAGCTACGTGGCCTGGTTTGGAAACCCCCCCTCCCCCCATGTAGCTCAGCGTAACCTTAAAGGCCAACCCCTCCCCTCTGGACCGAGCTACGTAGTTTGTGCACGGTCCCTAATGACCTAGAAGTCGACGAGACGTAAAGCCACATAAATCTGTGTAAATGAAAAAAAATCCGATAAAAATATAAGTATATTATTTCAGTCAATTATGATGAAGGAATCTTATTTTCAACAGCTCCCTCTGACTATAACTACTGATCCATCGTTTTGGCATTTCATTGCATTTTCGAATGATACGACTAGGAAATCGCATCTTGTTCATTAATTTGTAGCTCTAAAATTTGTTTTATTTGTTGTATGTGAATAAAAAAAATTAATATCATATCTCTTGATTGAATTAGTATCTATAATATTTCAGATCATGTACATAATTTAGAATGAAATTTCAACCAGTTCACTAGATAGCCATTTTCACAAAATGTTAGCTAGGCTTCATTGCATTATCTTTGTTTTGTGACATTAGTAAATAATTGGTGTTGTTTCATTACATGGGTCGGATATTCTGTAGCTGGTCGACGATGCGTCAATCGATCAATCAACCCCCAATGTGATTGCGAATCTGTGGCATTCATACCAGGGGCAGATCCAGGATTTTGATTTAGGGGGGGGGGGCTTGAGCGGACTTTGGTTTGGGGGGGGGGGCCTTGGCTTGTGAGAATTTTGGTTCAGAGGGCTTGCGTTCAGTGGATTTTGGTTTTGGGGCGGGGGGGGGGGGCCTTGAGTCGGGAAAAATGTAGTATTTATAGCCTCCTCGGGTCTCAAATCCGTAGAGCTAAAAAAAAAAAAAAGGGCAGGGGTGGACCTAGATACCTTTGGGGGGGGGGCTTGAGCCCCCTAGCCCCCCCCCTTTATCCACCCCTGATTCATACGAAACTTTGATTCCTGTATGTGCCAACGCTACCGGCAGATCCATTGCAATGGCTTTTTTGAAGGAAGCATCCTGGCATCCGCCTGGAGAGAATTGAGGAAACCATGGAAAACCCAAATCTGACTGCCCGGACGGAAATTCGAACCCGCGTCCTCCCGAATGCGAGGCCAGAACGTTCACCGTTCACCCACCACGCTCGGTGTCGATAGCTATGTCTATCAAATGTGACGCCAAGCTCTGTATAGCCCACACTGCACGCAGAGTCGAACTCATTGAGTAGGAAATACGTGGCAAATGCACTTTAAGAGTTTTATTGATTTTATATAATCCAAACCAGCAAAAATCAATTAAATTCAATAATATCCTGCCGAATTACAGTTATCGATATTACATCATAAATTAACGAATGTTTATTG
The DNA here is from genome assembly GCA_031002005.1 of Vandiemenella viatica. NCBI lineage: Eukaryota > Metazoa > Arthropoda > Insecta > Orthoptera > Morabidae > Vandiemenella > Vandiemenella viatica. The sequence goes on along the minus strand of JARYHS010013631.1, from coordinate 169,698,983 downwards.
AAGATATTTTATAAACATGAACACAGTTTTGATTACATATTTTGACCTTTTAAGAACCTATTTTCCAATGGAACAGAGACTATTTTAGGCAACTAAAAAGATTTTTAGAACCTAAAAATCCAAGGGCTATTTATCATTGCTGCTTTTCTATCGCCTTCCCCTGTATCGGCAGCTGTACACCGGAGTATTCTTCCGCTCGCTCATCTTGAGCGGCTTCCTCCGTGGCGCTACTGTTGGTCTCACATTCACTCTGCACATTAAAAAAAAAAAAATTAAATAATGGGGGAGCCCCCGATAACCCGCTCCTCCAAGCATGGCGGCCTTCCTGTCATCTAGTGCTCGCCTCTGCACATGCATTAAGTTAATAATTCTATAGGTGATGACAGGAACGGGATTGTGATGTATTCCATGTGTCCAGGAGTCCGCCCGTTTACATGGGTCCATCGGATAAGATAGACAGAAACTTTTGAAAGAAGAGACAGGGCAGAGTGAAAAAAGTGCCAAGGTTTTACTCTTGGGAAAGAAACCTCTGCGATAGTTAGGTAGGGAATAAGAGCGGCTGGCTAAGATACTGCCAGTACCGCGACAGATTCTATGCTACAAGGTTGGATGTATGAAGGATTTGTTAGTTTTGTTAGGATATGGTATCATGCAATAACTACAGCTGGTCCACACACCGCCGCTGAGGTTGTCAGCTGGTGCCGCTCGCCGTCGCTGCCGTTGAGATGGTCCTGGAACATGCCGAATTGTTATATTAGTAACAGCTGTGTGCAACAGGTGTTGTAAGTTTTGGTGAGACGTGATTCGCACCGAGAGGGCGCCAGAGCGTAACCGCCGCAACGCGCAGAGCCTCCCCCTCATCCCGGGAGTACACGGTAGGGTTTCGCCGGCGGCGACAGCCACAGTGCTGCTAGATGACCACCCCCGACTTGCCCGAGCTTTAGGACGATGACGGACACCACCGCCATGACCACCCCCACCAGCACGTGTCAGCGCCGCCGGGTAAGACAACCCCACCATGATCATTCCAGGCAATACTGGAGCTGGATGCATCACGCCGGATACTGTACTAGTGTTGTTTGTGGATTATTTTCTTGTTATGTGCGGCTGCCTTCTGCACCTGCGATCGCACTGTAACCACTTAGCCCAGTGATTACTTTGCAGGTTGATTAGGGAATAGGACCCTAACCCCAGTGGCCCATGATGCAGTCGACAGATTTCTTACTTGTTTATGTATCAGTTTTTTTTCCCTATCTGTTGAGCAATGTTTTCGGCCGTGGGTGTTTAAATCTGTGGTAGTGATCGGAACTGCTTATAGCGCGTATCAAAGGATTTCGCGACATTTGGGATTTCCCTCACTCTGCACTGTACGTCTTGGGCTCATTAGCTTCCTGTTGATGAGTACTTTCCTGTGACTGGGGTCTTCCGTAATTCTGAGCATATTTACTTGTCATATGAGACGACATCAGTAGTTATTTTTTAATTTAAAACTTAATGAAAATCTTCACTTTTAACCCGGCTACTATTTTTACTTCTTCGCTTTAGGTCTTGGTAGTTCACCGCAAATTCACAATGGCATCAGAATCAACTTTTACGTTCAACGTGATCACGAACTACGCTACGTTAGTTTCAATTTTTACAGCCAGGATGATATTGGCAATGACTCACATGCGCATGATAATGCCAAAAAGGAACCGAATCTGCCGTGACAAATACGTAAATACATAAACTAACGTGACTCACTTGATCGTTGCTTGAGCAATATTAGTCTCGGAGTTTTGACACGCAAGAATGTTCGACCTGTCACCTCTATGACGAGTGAATAGACGCTTTTCTGTGTCGAAAGGTTTTTTTTCCCCAGATCTGTGGAGTAAGCATGTTTAGAAGCTGTACAAAAAAAAAAAAAAAAAAACAAAAAACAAAAACAACGTCAGTAGTTATCAAAGATGTCGGTTTTAGATCATTATTGTTGTCAACTCTATCTCAAAAACAGTACCACCTAGCAATGTGAAAATATGTCAAGCACCGATTTTTGCGTCAATCAACTGCGGTGTGATCTTTCGCATATGCAGCAGGTGTTAAGAAACCTGGAACTTCCCACTAATTTTTATCATGATACCACTGCATTAAACTATCTCACTTAATAACAGTTGTTATAACTCAACTATTTAAGTGAAATATAAAAATGTGTAGCTGATGGGGTATCCGTTTACAGCAAGTTTCAAACTTTTGTACTACAATAACATAGTTATTCCGTGTGGTCGTAATGATCTGGTGATAGGGTTTCTATTAGCTGCGCTTTCGCCTCTGTCTTAGCCGCCTTAACCCAGCCCGGTAGTGCTACCACGTACAGAGGACATACAGTTTAACGTGAAATCCGAACCACGGAAGCGTTCTGGCGTACTTCACATTACACAGCAAGCTTTGCCAGAAGGGAAGGTCGGGTTAAGGGCCTATGAAAATCCCCATCTAGATGGGGATTTTAACCTAAGACCTTTCGATTTCCAGTCAGACACCTTAACCACTGAGCCACCAAACGGTTATTTTTGTGCAAATATAACAAGCAACCTTTAATAAAATCATATACAATTTTATTATGACTATTATGGTTTCTTGCCCGAAGGTTGGTTTTGTCCCCTCTAGCAGGCAACTTAGAGCTAGTTATTTTGGTAGAGCAGCCAAATCCTTTTTTTTGTCACTAAATGTTGTTGTCCTGTACGTATAAATATAACTGTAGTGATTGTTTTTATGTACAGATACTTTTTTGTGTTGCGTTTAACAAGATGAATGAAAAAAGATAGACCTAGTTTTGAACCAGACAATGCTGGTAATTAGTGGATGTATCAAGACCACTCCACTGTACTGGCTACCCATTTTGTGTAACATCCTACTGCTTACGATAAGACGATACAATCGCCTAATTGCCCAATATAATAAGATCTGTCATAACTTGGATCTGCACATCCACGACGACATGGAAAATCAATTTCAGAGACTTAAATGAAGAAGTACAAGCACAATAACTGTAAAACAGATTATACATGATAATTTTAACGGGAGAGAAGCTTGGAAATTGGAGTGGATAGCCTCAGCCCCACCTGTTTGACAGTCAACAGGTACTAAAGGAACTCGACCTTCCTCGCAAGACCTGGGCAGCTCTTAACAGAGTTAGGTCTGGTCATGGCAGATCTGCTTCAGCTCTGTACACATGGAGAATGAGAGATTCATCGAATTGCGACTGTGGCGAGGGGAAGAAGAAGAAAAAAAAAAAATCCGTCACGTGACCTTTGATTGCCCACTTCGAGCCTTCAGAGAATCACCGATAAACTTTACTAATATTTCAAACTAGCTCGTACCCGCGACTTCGCACGCGTGGATTAAGAATTTTTTTGCCAGAATTAAATATAGAAAGTTGTTGGTAACGAAGGATTGGTCCCAAACAATATCGAGTCGGAATAATATGACAGGAAATCTATCACTATATCATTGTAACGTCAAACCAGTCTCTTGAAGAGAATCAATTTCCAACATATTTCTGTCACCATTCGATAAGGTCTCAAAATTTCGTGTCTACAACTGTTAATCATACTGGAAAAAAATATCCTGTGCCCTTCATACCGATTTCCTTATAAAATTCCATCACAACGATATAGCCATTTAGTCGTCAAAACGTAACAAAAAGACAGAGACTTACTTCCGTATTTATATTAATATTACTGTGGTTCACACTCACACACTGACTGCGAACAACACCTGAGGGATCATTATAACGTAAAAAAGTGTACACCTACAACATTGCAAGACTACCTACGATTTGCCTCGCATTGCACCCCTAACTTTCTAATATCTACAGTTTAACATTCAATCCGAATAAACTACGGCCCAGGCCTGACTCTTACGATGAAAAACAATTTTTAAAAATCTTAGCCTCCACGGAGATTTGAATCGGAGACCGCGACGTTCGTAAGCAAGCGCTTTAACCACTCAGCTGGCAGTCCACTACACGGAAACACGGTACGTTGACGTACACATCCAACGTGTCTGTCTATCGCCGTATTTCAAAGTTATGAGACAACATGTGTTATTTATACAAATAATTTTCCAACCAAATGTAGACAGTATTTTTCTCCTTGTTTCAAAGGATAAGTGTGCAAAGTTTCATCGAGATCGGATGAAAACTGTGGATTTGTATGAAAACAAAGAAACAAACAAACAAAGAAACATACATTCATCTTTATATATAAAGATGAAGCTCTACAGTGATTGCACCATGTTTATTTTGAATTTAAATGATAATTTAATGTTAAATTTATTGACTATGTGCCATGGGAAAATGATAAAGAAATAAAGAAATGAATGACGACGCTGAAACTCGGTGCGAATCACATCAGGCCAACTCTTCCGAATGAGACCAGGAATCCGCCAAGCTTAACGACCCTATCCCGCGGAGGAATCACCATCTGTAGTGTCGGACCGAGCGTGGTGGGTGAATGGTTAACGTTCTGGCCTCGCATTCGGGAGGACACGGGTTCGAATCCCCTTTCGGGCATCCAGATTTGGGTTTTCCATGGTTTCCCCAAATCACTCCAGGCGAATGCCGGGATGCTTCCTTCAAAACGGCAATGGCCGAATTCCTTCTCGTTCCTTGTCCCTAATTTCATCCAGCCTCTAATCACCTTAGCCGTCGACGAGGTGTAAAGCCGTAATTAAAAATATATATAGTGTCGTATGCCTTCAGTATTTGCGCACTACGGAAGGTTTTGGATTTAACCCTGAACTTTATTATATAATCTCTTGATTAGCCGTCATACCTTGTTCATACCCTGTTGGCCAACTACAGGGTGTCCAGAAAAGGACTCCCTGATTTCAAAATTAAATATCTCGAAAACAAATATCGATAGAGGAATGCAGTAAACGGTATGTTTATTGTGACAGCTGTAAGAAGTGTATACAGCAGTGTGAAATAATAGTTACAAAAGCTGCTGACAGATGGCGCTGTACGCTGTACAGCTCATATCAGCATACATAAGTGAAATAATCGTATGAAAACAATCTTTGAAAACAATCACATCACAATGTTTTCAAAATGTTCACCATTGGCACTACCCTGAGTTTCGGATCACTATTTAGGCATTACGTATGGCGATTACAGCGCCATCTGTTAGCAGCTTTTGTAACTATTATTTCACACTGCTGTATACACTTCTTACAGCTGTCACAATAAACATACCGTTTACTGCATTCCTCTATCGATCTTTGTTTTCGAGATATTTAATTTTGAAATCAGGGAGTCCTTTTCTGGACACCCTGTAGCTAATGCCGAAAATCTCTTACACTACCAGGACTCAAACAGGCTTACCCTATGGCGGATACGTTAACTAACGGGGTGAAACGCATATTAATTATGTGATAAATATTCTGCGTAATTAGATCATCTCAAACATCCCTTCAAGTCGTTTAACTATTTTTACAGCACATTAAAAAATTTGATCAAAACCTAGAAAAAAAAGTTGTAATCATAATGTGTTGCTGTAATTTTTTGCGCTAATCTACACGAACGAAAACACTTGTACAATGTTGTAACAAATTACTTAACAAATAAGAGGCTACAAATCGCAAAAACAAATCTGTTAAAACACTTTGGAAAACTGTTTTGAATTAATTTATATAATCTTCCTAATGTAAGTTCCAAGTAATTTTCTGAGTTCGCATTTGACTGAAAGATATACAGTAGCCGCTGGTGTGATGAGATTAAGTCCAAGGACACCGAGCTCCCGAGCAGCTCTGTTTAGTTTCGACGTAATAATTCTGTTTAATGGAACTGTCAGAACTGCAAATTACGAACCACATGCGACGAGGTAGATCTGATGTAACCGCTTAGATTCACTGCTACGCACTTTGTGTGACAGGATAAATCACTATGTCCGGCTATAACAACAAGGTCAAACTAGATAAATAACAATGTATTGGTGTCTGTGGATATTTAACAAAGTACTAAACGAAAGACTGTACAATCACTGCAACAGATCATACGCTTGGAATGGTGTATTTTACATATCATAAGTAATAATCCTGTAAAAGTTGTAACTGGAGAATTTTTTTGTTGGGTTTTATTCTCCGTCTAGTGCAGCTAACACATGAAAAAACTTTGTTATGGCATATGCGTTTCGGTTTATTAGACCATCATCAGTGCCAGTTTTTCTATATTAAATTAGGGTTTGGAATTGTTCCATATCAGTTTCTCCCTTGAGGTTTCTCACTCACTGAACAATTTTCAATAAGAAACATAATTTGCACACGTCTGATTTTTGAAAATAACTTCTGGAACAAGCTTAGTTGTTGTTATTCTTCTCGAGGTTATTCACGAACAGACCATTCTGTTATGAAAAGCATATTTATATCACAATGTAGCTTTTAAACAGACTTTTGTTATTGTTTATAAACAATAAGAAACAAAATGGTCAGTTCGTGAATAACCTCAAGAAGAATAACAACCACTAAGCTTGTTCCAGAAGTTATTTTCAAAAATCAGACGTGTGCAAATTATGTTTCTTATTGTTTATAAACAATAACAAAAGTCTGTTTAAAAGCTACATTGTGTAAATACGTGATATAAATATGCTTTTCATAACAAAATGGTCAGTTCGTGAATAACCACAAGAAGAACAACAACCACTAAGCTTGTTCCAGAAGTTATTTTCAAAAATCAGACGTGTGCAAATTATGTTTCTTATTGTTTATAAACAATAACTAAAGTCTGTTTAAAAGCTACATTGTGTAAATACGTGATATAAATATGCTTTTCACAACAAAATGGTCAGTTCGTGAATAACCTCAAGAATAATAACACTAAGCTTGTTCCAGAAGTTATTTTCAAAAATCAGACGTGTGCAAATTATGTTTCGTGGTGAAAATTGTTCAGTGAGTGAGAAACCTCAAGGGGAGAAACTGATATGGAACAATTCCATAGACTAATGTAATATAGAAAAACTGGCACTGATGATGGTCTAATAAACCGAAACGCATATGCCATAACAAAGTTTTTTCATTTGTTAGCTGCACTATACGGAGAATAAAACCCAACATTAGTAGAGCAGCTAAGGATATTGACCTAAGTATTCAAAGTGGAGAATTTTTTTTCGTAAAACAAATGGGTCGGTCAGTACTTTAGCAATTGAATATTTTAGAAAATACATCTATAAACCAGTGTTGAGTTGAAACAAGTAATTATTAACTGTGTGAAATCCTTTGAAGGGATAGACAAACAAATTATAAACAACAATTAATAACAAAAGATCAATTACCTAGCTCATGGAAATATTAACCTTAATAGAGGTTTAACTGGCTTTATGCCACGTTAACTTCGTGGTTAATAGAGGTGGTAAAAGACTGGCAAGGAATGGGAAGGAATTCGGCCATGGCATTTTGAAGTAACCATCCCGGTATATTCCTGGAGTGATTTGATCTGAATGGCCGATCGGATATTCGAAGATGCATCCTCCCGAATGCGAGGCCAGAACGTAACCGCTCACCCAGCATGCTCGGTAATAGATATTCTAAAGTAGTAAGAAGGACAGAGCGAATAAAAATTAATCAAGCATTGCGTTAGCTTATTGCCCACTTTTATACTGTGCATGTAGTTAACATATATATATATATACTAGCCCCAAAATCCCGGCAAAAATGACGGGTTTAATGGAGTGTTATGGTAATTTATTTCTCTGCAGTTGCTTAACCAAATAGAATTGTTATAAAATAAAGCTCATTGTAATTTATCGTCTCTGGTGCTGTAGTAAAAAGAATCAGTTGTCAACTTGGTCCAGGTTGCATCTCAGCCTAACCACAATCTCTACTAATATTGCTACTAGAAATGCAAAGCTTCAATGACGCGCGAATTAATACATTCCCTGTATCGCATGTCAGTGTCGTCATGCTTCGCAATATAAACTTGATCCAAAATCTTCAAAGATTCCTACACTTTTCTTTCTTAATACCTGTGATGAAGATCGATATTTTAACGGCTGAGACAGCTTACATTGGCTGAAATTATGACCCCAGTTAAAACGGAGGATGCTAAGAATAAATCTTAACAACTAACGCTATGCCACGTAATATTTAATTGTGGTTTATGCCACATATATCGCGGTCAATTTGAAACTTATTTCATTCAAATCATGTCAGTAAAAAAAAAAAAACTTTTAATTAATATGCCAATTTAAACGAAATATATACTTTTCTTTCAGTGTTCTGATAATTCATGTCTTAGCAATTGCTTAACTAAATAGAATTGTTATAAAGTAAAATTTAATGTAGCTCCTCTTGCCTTGCGCTGTGGCAAAAGATTTTCCCTCTGGTTCCAGGCTGCATTTCAACCGATAAGCCGCCAGAAGAACAATACTTCAATCTCACGCATATTAATACATGAACTGTATCGCGTTTTAGTGGTAATAATGCATAGCGATATAAATTTGGTCAAAAATCTTCAAGGGTTTTTACAGGTTTCTTTTTTGTTATCTGTGATTCCGACCGATATTAAGACGATTGAATGGCTGACACAGTTGCCAAAACAATAGGCACAATAATATACACAGTGAAAGCAAAGGAAATTAAAATAAATCTTACAAACTTAAATTATGCCACACTTATATTTGTTTTAAATGTAGTGTAAGATGCACAGATCGCAATCGGTGTGCAACTATTTCCATTCAAACGAATTAGTAATTTCAGTAATAGTACACAGTTTAAAATATTTTTTTAAAAGCACTAAATTATTCATGCCCTCTGCCGTGACGTCAAATGTCAGTTGTAATTCTGATCCATGCTAAGTAACAATCTAACAAAACTTTCACTAGATTGATGCTCGAAATACAAAGCTTTTACACATGTATGGACAAAGAATTTATGGAATACTTCTATACATCAAAAGAATATTATGTAAATATAAGCATCTAATGATTGATATGTCGATTTTAACGCAATACATACTATTATTTCAGTGTTCTTCAGTCAATTTATTGGCGGATGCTTGGAAATGTTAGTAAATAACACGCATTACCAAGAATAATGGCGTAAAGCGTGATGTCATTACGCGACGTCATAAAGTTACGTCATGCCGGTCAGACGACGTCATAGCTGACACAGTTGCTTATTATAATATTAGATATTAATACTTGGATGATAGAACTACCGCAGGCATAGACAAACAAAGAAATTTTTAAACATGTGCTGATTTATGCGGATGATATAGTCGAACGGAGCCTGGCGGATGATCGTTAACGCCAGGTCTTGTCACTCTTGAGGGCTAGAGTTCAAATACCGGTCCGCACAACCAGGGTTTGTTTTGACATTTGTTTCCCGAAATCACTCCTCCATAAACAATGGCTAAACTCCTTCCCTTTCCTTATCCCGGAACCTATCCTGCTTTTAACGACCTAGGCTTCGACGAGACGTAAAGCACTAAGCGACAAAAAAAGAGAGACATTCGACATAAAAATAGACTGAGCAAGAACTAAAAATACCAGAAGAATACCAGTTGGCAATACATTTAAATGACCAATATATATATATATGTCGGACCTGAGGATGGGGTTAGCTGCTAGAGGGCGCCACAGGTGCAGCGGGCAGCGCCACAGACGCAGCGAGCAGCGCCGCAGACGCAGCGAGCAGCGCCGCAGCGACATCTACGAGGGGCTACTTAAAGGCGGCGCACAGCACACGGAGGTCTCTTCCTGCTTGACCACCGAGGCGACATCACTCCGTTATCTGTCACTGTGTATTGCGAGACTGAGTCTAATAAACCGGATCCTTGTATCCGCTGTGTTCTCGTAGTTACTCCCCACTGTCCGAGGGATATCCACAGCCTACCTTCGCTGACGAGCCACCTGCCTCTCACTGGGTACTCCATTCAACCCGCCCGATTCCTGATCTTTCCCGGGCGGATACGACATCAGAAGTGGGATTCACCCGCGGACTGGAGAGAGCTGCAGAATGGCACAGCCCAGTGCAGCATCATTTCGAGCCTTGTGGGATGCCAAGCAGCTAAACCCGACGGAAGTCATCGCGGCGATAAAGCCGCCCACATCTGGCAGCGAACTACCATACTCGCGTAAGCAAACGACTGCTTCAAGAGCTGCAATCCGCCACCCACTCCAGAGATCAGCAGTCTCCGCGGGTATCAGGTAGACGCATTTCAAGGAGTTCTTCCCCCCAAGATACGACCAAGTGAAAAGCGCCACCACAACGCTGAACATTAGTCATCAAAGGCAACCCAGCACCGACGAGGAACACGCAGCCTAAACATCGAGACCACGCTCGCAGGATTTCGCCGATGATTAAATAGCCTTGGCTAATATTGTGGCCAACCTAACCCAATCGCAACAGACAGCATACAACAGGGAAACAACTAGAGACTTGCCGATTCGAGTACTACAAGCAACCACATGCCGGAAGAGGAAGCTGACTTCGGGCACGCGCAACAGTAGCCGGGTAGTACTGTTCTGAATGCCACCGGCTGCCTACTATCGTAATGGCAGTGTTGGGGAAAACAGCTTCACCGCTCGACGAAAGGCCGAGAATTCTCAAACCCGAGCAGAGCAGCAGAACCAGAGCCAATGGACAGCCAAGCAGCCAGCTACTTTCGCGGACGCAGAGCCAAGCAGCCAGCTACTTTCGCAGACGCAGCGGCCATCGGACAGCACAGTGCCCATGATAGCGGACACGTGATGGAGAGCCACCTTAGCCGCTGCCCCCGTCACCGGCTACAAACGGGTCAACAGGTCCACCAGGAACTGCGAGGGGTAATGCTGAGCAACAACGGTGAGTCTCTTCCATTTTAATACGGCCTCGGATTTGAACGACCCCCCCCCCCTCCGTGTCAAAGAGTAGTGCCATCAAATTGGCTGTAAAATGGATACTCCTGACCTTGATGTCGCTATGTTTGGATGCGACGCGCGCTAACTGCCAGATCTCGAACCAGGCAAAGATGTTATGATCGTAGACACGTTTTTCAATGCGCTTTCTAACCAAGCTAGTAAACAAGATACTACCAGGGCAAGAAATCTTTTAACAAGTAATCGACGCTAGGTCAACTAGTCACCTTTAGCAGAAGCCGATAAGCGCTTGGACGTAGCAAATTTTGGGAATCCGACCAATCTAACCATCACCAAAATAATCAGATGTCCCACCCTAATATTACCCACCCTCGCTAAATTGCTTCGTTCTACACTCTTCACGGATAATGGACGAAGCGTTATCATGGGCGTATTGCACATGCGATTCGTAGACCCATGGCGCATAGTCGTTTCCGCCCCATGAAATGGCACTAAGCAACAAAATAAACAGCAAGGCAGAAAGTATCAGAACTATTAAACGCAAACATAACGGCGTGAACTTCGCCTTACGTTAAGGCCCGTATCACCGGTCCAAAACCATCTGTTCAGTCAGCACATTAATAGACAATAGTCAGTTCAATGACAATACCATCACAGATGAATTCCTATTGCCTTCCAATTGAAGACCATATAGCAAAGAGTTAACTTGTTGTTTTTTTATATTATAAGCGACTACCATCACTCACCAAAACAAATACAAAAAAATTTTCATCCGACTGCAGCCGCAGTTTTCAAAGGATGGATGTGAACGCTTTAGGCCCAGAGTAGCGTATACAATAGCAATAGCAAATATTGACAACTTTTTTATCCAACACTGACATGATTCGAAGGTCTAAAAGACGGGCTAAAAATCGAAACCGCCGCTAGTTTCTTTAATACAGCCACATACACATTTCTTAAAAGCCATATTGAATGCTTAGGATTTGTCACAACAGATCAAATCATTTGACCCAACCTAAATAGAATACCCGAGCGCACATATCAACTTCCTCCTCCACCATATGGATCACGCAACTGCGACAGTTTATAGCGCTTTAAATTTCGACAATTCATACCCCAGTTTACCAAGTTATGGCCACACCCGCAGGAAGAAACACGAATACGCCAGACTAGCAAAAGGACAAGGAAATCCGTAAACAGGGCAAGCGTACCTGCAGACCTTCGATTTGAACTTACAACACCAGGAAGGAAAACGGATTGCACGTGTTGACCTCCGTACCCGGAACAGCCACGCCGTTACTAACAAACAACTACCGCTGCATGCCACGGAAAACCAACTTTGTTAGTCAATTGGCTACCCGCAGAGTATAACACCCGGAAGTCTAAAAGTTCAAAGCCGATATGCGTCCGAAAATCTCGACAGCAGGCACGTTCCAAAAGATGCAAAATTCGTATTACTCAACCATTCAAAAAAATCACAAGTAATTCAAAAACCAAACAGCAAGGGTCATTATCTTCTCTACCCACCCAGCCGCACAATCAGTTTCCTCACCTTTCATCTCTGCACTCCACATATCCGGCACAAAGGTAACACACAGCATTATAACGCACGCATTACTAGTGAGTCTTCACCATCGGGATTCATTTTTCAGCAGTAGATGTTCATGTCGAACTAAAACATCCGATCATTAATAGCGCCTAGAGCGAAACTTTAGCAGGACACCAACAGGAGCAAAGTCCTTTTTCAAAAAAAAAAAAAAAAAAAAAAAAAAAAAAAAAAAAAAAAAAAAAAAAAAAAAGTTACCCACACGACCCAAGGTGGAACGATGGTTCAACCACTATCTCTTAAAAGGAACACAAACTTCTCAGTCCATGTTTGACCTTGCCATCAAAACAGATGGAGACAACTGGATAGAACGCCTTGGAGAAATATATCTAGCAATAAACTCCACTATTTGCCGCACTACGGAAGCGTCACCACTAGAGTTAATGATCGGAAAAGCAGCCAGACCCCTAGGACTAATGGCGAGCACCGATATCGAACAGCCAATAGACATAAATCGAACCAGAGAAAGGGCACTCCAAATCACAAAGAAACAAGCAAACTACGACAAAGCCCGCTTCGACAGCACCAAAGCACAGTTCGCAAGACACAAAAAGGGAGATTTTGTCCTACTGCAAAACGAAGAGAGAAACCAAACTCAAACCGAACGTACAAGTACGCCAATGACCGCACGCGAAGCATGCCCCAACAACAACCACTTCAAGAGACTGACAAGTAAACAAAAAAACAAAAACAAAAAAAAGGAACACCGACCACCGCCTCCCCTACCCAACCACCACGCCGACCAACTTCAGCAGGGAGATTCCAAAGTTGTGTACTTTGTTGATATTCCAAAGTTGTGTACTTTGTTGATATTCCAAAGTTGTGTACTTTGTTGATATTCCAAAGTTGTGTACTTTGTTGATATTCCAAAGTTGTGTACTTTGTTGATATACCAAAGTTGTGTACTTTGTTGATATTCCAAAGTTGTGTACTTTGTTGATATTCCAAAGTTGTGTACTTTGTTGATATTCCAAAGTTGTGTACTTTGTTGACATTCCAAAGTTGTGTACTTTGTTGACATTCCAAAGTTGTGTACTTTGTTGACATTCCAAAGTTGTGTACTTTGTTGATATTCCAAAGTTGTGTACTTTGTTGATATTCCAAAGTTGTGTACTTTGTTGATATTCCAAAGTTGTGTACTTTGTTGATATTCCAAAGTTGAGTACTTTGTTGACATTCCAAAGTTGGGTACTGTGGTGAGATTCCGAAGTTGGGTACTGTGGTGAGATTCCGAAGTTGGGTACTTTGTTGAGATTCCGAAGTTGGGTACTTTGCCTACAGTCCAAAGTTGAGTACTTGGCAAGGACAACACTGGCAACATCACCTCAGAGTAAATGTTGTTACATTGTACCGGACCTCACCCTGAAGAACAAATTTTGATTTTATTTGGACCTTGCTCTGAAGAGTGTATTTTATAATCTGGCATCATGAAACTTTACTGTCATCAGACATCACTACAAGAAAGTCTATGGATGGTCCAATCAGGAAATTTCGGTCTCTTGTAAGGCTTGGAAAGAAACTTGTTAATGATAGTGTCCAGAAAACACTTTTCAAATTTCACTGGGATTTCGCCAGGAAGAAAATGAGTTTCTAAAAACTTGCTTTGATGTTAAGAAAGTACATATTTTTCCCTGTTTAATCTGAAAGGCATACATTAAACCTGGATTATCTTAGTTTTTTCCTCATTACTTTGATACTTTCAATCAACAAAATTGTTCCTTAAGTCAGGATAGCCGAACATACTGCGGTAAACCATCTTTTGTTTACAGACTCTTCACACATTCGATGGATGCTGTGATAAGGAGACGGCCGTGGAGCAACGCCAAACCAGCCTCACCAAGCCGGGCAACCAAACAGCCATAACGGATCCTACAAACCCTTCCGGGATCACAAGAAAACCAACAGAGCACCGCCTGAGACAGGCATTTTTGAAGACTCCATTGGAACAACCAACTACCAGCCTGATTTCGGTTGCCATAGTTTCCCGAAATCGCTCCACGCGAGTGCCGGGATGATTCCTTCCTAAGGCCATGGCCAATCATTTTTTTTTTTCTTCATTTCTAGCTCCGACAAGTCACACCCGGAGCCCATGAGCGACAGCCAGGGACGGCTGTCTCCGCAGGATGGCCGTGTCGGACCTGAGGATGGGGTTAGCTGCTAGAGGGCGCCACAGGTGCAGCGGGCAGCGCCACAGACGCAGCGAGCAGCGCCGCAGACGCAGCGAGCAGCGCCGCAGCGACATCTACGAGGGGCTACTTAAAGGCGGCGCACAGCACACGGAGGTCTCTTAGTCAGTTCCGTGTTGACATACGTCGAGCGAAGATGAGCAACAAGGAAAGTTCTCGCCGCACTGCCGTGCCAGGCGGGTCGAGTGCCCCAGGGTACCCGGCTTTGCCGGCGGCAGCAGCGGCCCCGTTGACGACCCGGCTTACGGACTTGGACCACGAATCGGCTTCACAAGATACTCAAGGACTGGACCAGCAAATCAATGCGAATACTATCGCTGAATCTAATATGGACTGGTATAGCGATACTTCTTCAGATGAGGACGCAGACATGGCCGCAGCGGACCAGTCTACCACATCAAGGAAAAGAACGGCAGTGACAAACGACAAGGAGGGGCGGAGAAAGAAGAGAGCCACTTCCACCTCCTGCAAGGCTATGAAGAACATCTACATGAAGACTGCACGAACGAAAAGAGTAGTGGATGCGGATGGCTTTGTTGAACCGCGACGCACCGCTCCCGCAGCAAGACTGAGCACTACTGCCCCCGCAGTTCCAACCTGCAACCAATTTGCCTCTCTTCAAACAGAGGAACAACCAGAAAGCAGTAGCGTCAAAACATACAGGCCTCCACCACTGATACTGAATTATAAGGACAGCTACATGAAACTGTACCAGCAATTGAAGACCCTATGTGGTGGTGGGTTCACAGTCAAAACAGCAGGTAAAGACCTGTACAAGATCCAGACAAAGACAGCAGCTGAACATAATGCGGTCACAGGATACGCATCCTTGAACCAGATTTCCTTCTACACCTTTCCCTCAGCGGAGGAAAAGTTTCTAAAAGTTGTCATCAGGGGGATGCCCTTTAGCATCTCACCAGAAGAAGTTAAAGAGGAACTAGCAGAACAAGGCTATGCCGCAAGAACCGTGGTGAGGCTCCGTTCCCCCAAGACCAACCAAGAGGTCCCACTGGTCCTGGTTGTACTCACCGACTCCGTGGAAAACAGGGGTATTTTCAAAATGACTGCACTCTGTGCCCTCAGAGTTACAGTTGAAAAGCTGCGTAGCAAGAGGGGCCCTCCCCAATGTTTTAATTGCCAGGGAGTAGGGCATGTCGCCAGGCACTGCTCAATGCCTGCCAAGTGTGTGAAGTGTGCTGGGGAACACTCCTCAAAAGACTGCCGTATTAAGAAAGGTGATACTCCACCTAAGTGCGTGAACTGTGGCGGGCAGCACGTAGCAAGTTACAGGAAATGTTCTGCCTTCGGTAGATTTGAGGAAAGGCAAAAAGCCAATAACTCCTTGTACCTCGCTGCCATTAGGAAACAACAGAGGCAGAAGATGAAACAAGATAAGGTATCAAATGCCAGCCAAGCTACTAAGGACTCAACGAGTGTCACCTATGCGGAAATAGCCATCAATCCGCCTGCAGGAGACACACAGAATGATACAAACAACTCATGTAACCTCCCGCCTGCTAACGCACCTCCTGTAAACGACAGGAGGAAAACTGATTGGCGTGGAAAACGACCACCGGACCAAACAAGCAAGGGCGCATCTAAAAACCACCCGCAGAACACAGAAAGTCAGAATGACGATTCAATGCTTAGTATGGTGCAATCATTACTGCAAGCTGTCATCACCATGATCCAAGACATTCCGCGGCAAATTTCTGCTGCAGTTCAGTCAGCGCTTGAGGCTGTCCACAAGGATACAAAAAACTTGCACGATGGCCAGAATTGAAGACATTTCAATCTGCTCGTGGAATGCCAACGGCCTGTGGCGGCAGTTGGGAGAATTTAGAGACTTTCTAAGAGAGGAGGGCATTGACGCCTGCTTAGTCAATGAAACCCACCTAAAGCCTGGCATTAAGGCAGCTGTACCAAATTATTCATGCTACAGGAATGACCGCCTGACTGCAGGGGGTGGCACAGCCGTCTACATAAGGAACACGATCAGACACCACCCGATAGTCCTACCAGAGCTAGCAACTATTGAAGCAACGGGAGTTGCCATCGAGACCTCTCGTGGCAAACTGGTACTCATTGCCATCTACAGACCTCCCAGGGGACTCTTAGCGGAGGATGATGTAGCTGCGCTCCTTCGGCTGCGAGGAAACATCTTTATGGCAGGGGATTTCAACGCCAAGCACACGGCTTGGAATTCCAGAGCTACGAACACCAGTGGACGTCGGCTCCTCCGCGTAAGCGAAGCTCATGATGCAGTAGTGTGGGGTCCAACTGAACCTACCATCTTCAATCATGGCTTGCCAGATGTGCTGGACATAGCCATCACAAAAGGACTCCACCACAATATTGGTGTAACAACCAAAACTGCGTTGTCTTCTGACCACGTCCCTGTCATATTCTACCTGGCCACAGACATCTTGGCACGTGGAGAGCGACGACACCACAACCTGAGACGCACTGACTGGGACATGTTCAAGGAACAACTTACCAGACGTGTCCAAGAGGCACTGACGCCGACAACTTCAGGACCGGATGTCGCCATGGCTAACCTAGCCACGTGGATTAACGAGGCTGTTGAAGCAGCTACACCTGCTTCCAGAATGCCGCCAGCCTGCTCTAAACAACTTCCACCTGACATCAAGGAGGCAATCACTCTTAAGAACAGAGCTACAAGGGAGTGGCAGGTCACCAGGGACCCCGCAGCGAAAAGAACTATAAACAGGATGCGGCGAGAAATAAAAGCAGCCCTCGAGCAACACCGTATACGTGAATGGTCCGCCAGGGTTGCGTCCCTCAATACAGAAGACGGTTCTGCGTGGAAGGCAACCAAGGGGCTGATGCGCAGAAAGGACAGGATTCCGCCTCTAATGATAGGGAATCAAGTAGTCTGCGAGCCTGTGGCTAAAGCAGATGCACTGGCAGATGTTTTCGAAGCCAACTTCCGGCCCATCGAAGCACCCCAAGATGCTGTACATATACAATTTGTAGAAGACCGACTGCAGCGATTCCTAGTAGCCGAACAGCAGGCAGACGACGCAATAGACGTAATCACGGAAGAAGAAGTGCTAACAGCACTCTCACACGTCAATGTTAAGAAAGCGGCTGGGCACGATGGGATCGGGGGTGCCATACTGAGACACATGCCTCCTGCTGCTGTAACTTTCATCACAGTGGCCTTCAACGAAATCATGGCGAGAGGCCAATTCCCACAAGTTTGGAAACACGCTGAGATAGTGCCGGTCCCTAAATCAGGCAAGGACAAGAGGTCTCCCAGATCCTACAGACCTATTAGCCTACTGCCCACAATTTCCAAGATCTTTGAGAGACTTTACCTCAAAAGGTTTCGTAGGGTATTGGAAAATGAACAAATCCTGCCCGACGAACAATTTGGCTTTAGAAGGAACCACTCAGCACCGCAACAACTTCTTAGAGTGGTGGAATCTGCCATGGGAGCCATGGACAAAAGGGAGTATTTTGGTGCGGCGCTCTTTGATGTGTCACGTGCCTTTGATTCAGTCTGGCACGCTGGCCTTCTATACAAGCTGTTGGTACAAGGGGTACCCATGACACACGTGAGACTCCTCAAGAGCTACCTCTCTGATAGGACCTTCCGTGTGATACTAGACGACGCAGTCTCCTCCGTGAAGACCATCAGAGCTGGGGTGCCACAGGGATCAGTGCTGGGCCCTGTCTTATACAACATCTATACCTCGGACCTCCCGAGGACAGAACAAGTCGATTCTGCCCAATACGCTGACGACACTGCTGTTTTCACCAGAAGCATCAGGGCCACACATGTGAGGACCAAGCTTCAGCGGGCGTGCAACAACATAGAACACTGGGCGACCAAATGGCGACTAGCATTCAATGCCACAAAGAGCCAAGCTCTCATAGTCAGCAGAAGGACCATTCCTCACCTGCAACCCCTCAACCTGTTCGGAGAAAACATCGAGTGGACTCCTACTGCCAAATACTTAGGCGTCACTATGGACAGGAGACTGACGTGGAAAACACACGTCAGGAACCTCCGCAACAAGGCTATGGGTAGAATGACAGTTTTATACCCCATTCTGAACCCCTCATCATCACTGCCATCGCATCTTGGGATTCGCCTCTACATCGCATTAATAAGGCCAATAATAGATTATGCTGCAGTAGTTTGGGGTAGTGCTGCTGACACACACCTCAATCTACTGCAAACTATACAAAATCGAGCCATTAGATATGCTTACAAAATGCCGCGGGAAACTCCAACAGTCCACCTACACGAAATCAGTGGACTACCGCGCCTCAAAGACAGATTCCGCAAATTAGCTGCAAAATTCTACAAGGAATGCAGAGAATCAGACAACCCGCTTATTGCCAACCTGGGTAACACAGTCCATCTAAACAACAACTTAAGATGGCCTGACAAACTGCTCCGTGAGTTATAAGCTCCCGCAAAGACACGCCAGGATAAGACTAATCCGCCAATGACAATACCGATGAGGACACAATATTAAAATGGAAGGAGATGCATTTTTCATGTAAAAACTTCCCCAAACTCTGGGATAAAGGCACCCAGGAAATTTAGTCCATGCGATGTGATGCGGAGGTCTCTTCCTGCTTGACCACCGAGGCGACATCACTCCGTTATCTGTCACTGTGTATTGCGAGACTGAGTCTAATAAACCGGATCCTTGTATCCGCTGTGTTCTCGTAGTTACTCCCCACTGTCCGAGGGATATCCACAGCCTACCTTCGCTGACGAGCCACCTGCCTCTCACTGGGTACTCCATTCAACCCGCCCGATTCCTGATCTTTCCCGGGCGGATACGACATATATAAAGAAAACCGAAATAATTGCTCTGTGTGGTATAAGAAACATTTTGTAATCTGGTGGTAAAGCAACAAGAAACTACTTTCGAGGTTAAAAAAACTCACGTGCTCTGATAAAACTATCCTTCGCGATGACCGTATTCAAATCATTATATTCGTCAGTTACAATATCTCAGGTTGTAGTCACGTGTTTTACCAACATATTGGAGCTATACTTCCAACTTTCTCATCCAACGCAAAGAGGGGGCTATAATTCCGATTAGCACGAAGAAAATCGTCGACCAGGAGGAAATAATTAGCTTTTCTAGTTTCTTAAGTGCTGGAATTGTAGATTAATGAGTTATTTATAGAACAATTTTAGAGTTACGTATTTTCAAAAAGCGCTATAGCAAGTTTTATTAATATCGTGTTTGTATTAGTTCTTCTACAAATCTGTAAAAACCCAGAGTTACCATATTACAATCTTTTCATTCTAATATTATGCCCTCGAAAGGCTTTCACTTATATTCAGTGAATAGTAGTACAATTTTATAACCCGCCAGTGTGGCTCAGACCGCTGATTCGCCGCACATTGGATCGGGAAGATACAATGGGTGCGGGCACGAGTCCAGGACCCCGCGAACCGACATGCTGACTGCTGTTTTTAGGTGGTTTCCGCAACCATCAAAGCGAATGGCGTGACGATTCCCAATCTCCACCTCATAGACTACACAGTTCACAAATTGAAATACATTCATCACACACAGAACATAGTTGCACATTTCTCAGAGAGACGGCAACACTACACATCCCCCATTAGTATGCAGTACGATATGGCGGTAGATATAAAATGTTTGTCGTCAGCAAGTGCATGCGGCAGTTAAACCAAAGCTCCAATCAACGATGAGTAGAAACTCATCAAAGTCATCCGGCCCCTAATATTAGAAAATAATGGTGAAGAAGTAGTACCATTGTACGTGAAGTATATATCACACACTTTCATTAAAAGTAACTGATGTTCATGTGTAGACGAACCTATACAGGGTGTTACAAAAAGGTACGGCCAAACTTTCAGGAAACATTCCTCAGACACAAACAAAGAAAATATGTTATGTGGACATGTGTCCGGAAACGCTTGCTTTCCATGTTAGAGCTCATTTTAGTTTCGTTAGTATGTTAGTACGCTCTCTCGACCTCAACCCTCTTGACTTCCATTTATGGGGGCATTTGAAAGCCCTTGTCTACGCAACCCCGGTACCAAATGTAGAGACTCTTCGTGCTCGTATTGTGGACGGCTGTGATACAATACGCCATTCTCCAGGGCTGCATCAGCGCATCAGGGATTCCATGCGACGGAGGGTGGATGCATGTATCCTCGCTAACGGAGGACATTTTGAACATTTCCTGTAACAAAGTGTTTGAAGTCACGCTGGTACGTTCTGTTGCTGTGTGTTCCCATTCCATGTTTAATGTGATTTGAAGAGAAGTAATAAAATTAGCTCTAACATGGAAAGTAAGCGTTTCCGGACACATGTCCACATAACATATTTTCTTTGTTTGTGTGTGAGGAATGTTTCCTGAAAGTTTGGCCGTACCTTTTTGTAACACCCTGTATAGGTGGAATAAATCCATTCTAGGAAGTTAAAAATCTGTGCTGCATTATTAATGAGATAGTTAAAAACGAAATTACAAACAGGTGAAATCTCGTTTCTAAATTATAGGTTTCATAAAGAGCCACAAGCTGAAAATATTTCTGCAGTAAATACGATATAAACAAAAATTTGAGGATTATGAAACAGATTGGATAGAACATTTAAATCACATGAGGGGGAAAAAAAAGAAGAAAACGTATCTGCTTGAAGGGAGCGAACTCCTCGTGCATTCTGGGAAGATACGGGACTAAGACGTTGATTATAGTGTCTTTGTGAAGAGGATGCGAAGCACCATTGTTACCTAACTGAAGAAAGAAAAATAATCACAGGAATGGAAGTAAAAAAATTTATAAGTAGCACATCTCGAAAATAGTTCACGATATTGTTAATATGACTCGAAAATACAATTGGCACTATAAAAAATGCTTGCATCAAAAGGAATCCAATAAACACAAAACTTCCGTTGCGCAGTGAATGCGAGAGCTACGGCAGTGTCGGAAATAATAGTAGAAAACGGTACAAAACTGGTGCGTGTCGGATCAGTCGGGTCAGGGAACGATGATTGGCTATTCTTCGTGTTCGGGTCGTCCGCAGACTTCGCGATAGGGCGATAAAGTTTGGAGAAGGTGGCAACATGAAGTTGGACGATAGCGTGCAAGCATGGACAATAATGTATCGCCGCCACCAAATGTCACAAAAGATCCACGGACGGGCTGGGAATCGTTTGAAGGGTAACGCGTACCAAATTCGTCAATACCTTCAGCGCGGACGAGTTTGGCTATGTGTCTAGCGTTCTCGATTAAGAGTTTCGTTGCGCATTCGCTAGACTTAGCTACGGAGAAATTACTGAGCCGTTAGGAGTATCACGATTTTGGAATTCAGGATGGATGACGACTGCGAAGTTGTCACGATTCTGCGAATCTTGTTCATCAGCTGTGGCAGCATATCGATTAACCGGCGCATTGGCCGCGGTCAATATACCGCTGGCATTATCTTTAGAAATATGAAACTGTGCGATCCACATTCAAGTTTTGTAATGGTGCCACAGTCTCGCGCTCTCATTGGAGGTTCGACTGATCGAGCTACGCGTTGGCAATATCTGCATGGTCAACGCGGAGAGTAGAAATTCGCACCGGCATCTACCTACGATCATTCTGGCATGTGAATACGAGATATAAACATACGTATTCTCTCTTTGCTGGCTCGAAAAGCGACCGGCATTCGTAACATCATACCGACATTGGAAGACTTGATCCATGTGACCATCATCACTGGAGATAAGGAGAACGCAGGGTCGCTTGACTTTATGTTTGGGCAATAAGATATAATTCCAGTGACAATTCGTGCTCCTGACGTATTACTGTTCCGCTAGACACATTGTGAGGTGCACGTGTGCCACTTTAGCTACCGCATATGATAAAATTGTAATGTTACATCTGCCGCGTAACCATTGCAGTGATCTGTATAATCATTACATTAAATAGAACTATTGTTAAATAAAATATTAGCAGTCATTTTAGCACAGGCATATTCATGGAAACTCTACGGCCCGGACCCGAACTGCATCCAGCGCAATGGTTTTTGCTAACCCCCTTTTTGGATTAGACGTCTATCTTATAATTTTACATAAATCGAAATACGATATCCGGTTTTATGTCAACGAAATACGTTTCCCCAAAAAATTTGAAGTATCGAGCTTATTCGTTTTAGAATCTAGAAACCTGTTGTAATGGGCAGTCTCTGTATTGGGATTAAAAACGGAATTTTTGTAGTCTATTCAGTGGAGAATATTGTATGTTGCTCATGGCAAGCGCAAGCGAGCGAGATGCGTACGTGAGTACAATTGCAGATTTGCAAGTTCAAGAGTCCAAGGTTACTGCAATGCAGCTTAGCGTTAACCCACCTCACCAGAACACATAAAAACCCTGTAGTCATATTGAATGAGGTCTATTATGCCAGCAATCAGGTAACAGGTACGAGGTGTGCCTTCGGGCAACGTGGCAAGTCATGTTTGCACGTAACATTGTCTCATGTAGTTATTGTTAAATATTTGGGTAGATAAAGTATTCTTGGGTGTGTTAGGTAAATTATGCGGTCTGTGTAACTTAAAGGGGATGTTTTCTGTTTTCCGTAATAATGTAGTAATGCCTCGTGGGGATCATGTTGTTAATATTCAGTCGAATTATATTCAGGATCGGTATTTAATCATTCAGTCATTCATTACATTAATTCAATAATCTTTTTGTTATATTCGTAATCAGTCATTTAGCAAAGTTGGTATGCCTGTAGACGAGCGAGCACCGTGATTGATATTTCCTTGCGGGGTAACTATAGTCAGTAATTGCGAATAAATGTATGGTACCATTTTTTTAAATAGTTAAAGTACTTGTTTAGATTATACAGTGTGTGTTTTAAAGTTGAGTTTTAAATTGTTTAGTTGGAACCTGAATTATTTCAGATAGTAATTGTGTGGAAGAAGTTGGTGATACATCGACAATGTAAGATCTAATATATGTCGGATCCACCCGGGAAAGATCAGGAGTCGGGCGAGTTGAATGTAGTTCCCGGTTCGAGGTAGATGGCTCATTAGTGGAGGTAGGCTGTGGATATCCCTCGGACAGTGGAGAGTAACTACGAGAACACAGCTGATACGAGAATCCGGTTTATTACACTCAGTCTCACAATACACAGTGACAGATAGCGCAATGATGTTGCCTCGATGGTCAGGCATGAAGAGAGCTCCGTGTGCTGCCGTTAAGTAGCTCCTCGTAGGTCACTCTACCGTCGCTGTGGCGCTGTCATCCTGCTCGCTGCGTCTGTGGCGCCATCTAGTAGCGTAGCCCCATACCCCCGATCCGACATATATTATCACTGTTTACAGCAGTCACGGAACTCCTGCTGAATCAATACAGTTGCCCTAGTGTCAAATTACATGATCCTGACAGATGACATCTTGGTGCCCACGTATACTTAACCTGTTATAAGCAGCGTAAGACCTAATATCACTTCGATAACCCCTGAAAATCTATAATATTGCCCACAGAGTGGATTGCAAAGCTATTAAAACCCCTTTTCTTATTACAACTGGAGTCAGCAATTACACTGTAATTGACGGAGCGACAACAATAGGACTACAATTTCCGACGGATACAAATCCATAGAAAGAATACTTTGAAGTCATATCATTCACTGGTTAAAGAAAAAATTAGTTTCTCCCTCACAACTAGAATGTGGGAAAAATTGTACATATTTTTCTTTTTTCTTGTCGACGATGCGGTTATTAGAGGCGACAGTGATTTGGGGATATCCGGAACAAGCATCAAATCCACATCCTCCGGAACGGTTGGCGCTAACCAAACCTCAGTTTACTGCTTTGACAGGCAGATTACTGTCCTCAGAATGTTATAGACGTATATGGATCTACTGTCAACCAAGATTTATTTTCGCCCGTAACTGAACTCTAATAGGTTTCTTGCTCCAGCCAAACCATGAAGACTTACACCCCTCTTTCTAAACGGACCATAGGTTAAGCTCGTGAAATTCAGTGGTGGTTAGCCTACAACTTCCATAACTCAATAGTGGTAGAGGAAATGAAAATGTAAAATTTCTGCTCAGTACTTTTTTTCACTACTTTTTTTCACCTCAGTTCAAAAGTAACTTACAAAATTTGGTGGTCTGCGGCACAAGAGGTAATTATGCACAATTGCCAACACCATGTACGAAAGAGTTGCGCTATATCCAATCGTTTGCATTATAAACTATGAATGTTACAGAATTCTAGTCTGTGACTTAGTGCACTCGTGTTTCCGACCTCGTCCTCTGCTATGCAAAACAGGGAATAGTTGGAGGATTTCAATCTCGGAATGTCGTCGGCAGCCTTTAGAAGGATTCAGCCACGTAAAGACATTCCTCGCATGAATCACGGCGGCAGCCTTGTCTGAAGCCAGCGCTGAAACACATGCATCACAATGAGGCCGTGCGCAGCATAAACAGTTCTCAACTCTCCGAAATGAGCCACACAGAGATAATTTCTTCCAGTTATTGCTTCATTTTAAACTTTAGTGGAGTTCTTGGTAAAAATGTAAAACAAACCACTTTTAATGTTTGATACTACATTTACAGCAAAACTCGAACTGTCCGAATCAACTGGACCCCGGACCCCGTTCGGATAATAAAAAATTCGGATAAATGTTTTTTTTTCCCTATTGTTCCTATTTTAATTAATTACTGTATGTATGTTGAAAATGCGGGAAAAACTATTTTAAAGAAAAAAACGAGCTTTTAATTAATTAAATTAAAAGGCAACACTTTTACATATTAGGGGCCTAAGGGTACTTCCAAGTACTGCACATTAGTACAGTATGTACGCACTGTAATGTAAATAAAATTTATTGCTTGCTGAACATCTCAGTCAAAGTAAGCTGTTTGACTGTATTCATCTGTTTTCGAGCAGCCAAGTCGCTAATCCGCTTGACAGTGAGAAGTTGCATGTGGTCACACTCGGGCTGACGCTCCATCCACTTCAACGCAGTTTCAAGGCCGGCAAATGCTTGACTATATATAGCTGATGGTCCCGTGTCTGCTTCAACTTCGACATTAAGGTCATCTTATTCCTCGACAATTTCTTCTCTCACATTTACTATAAGTTCATCATCATTTAGAATTTCATACCCAGGGTATGACCAATCACACACCACCCACTGTCCTATATCTTCAGCACTAACTTCTGAATGTTTCTAAATTCCTCAAGTGTCACGTCATCCACATCTTCTCCTCTCTCTTCCCTTTACGTTCCTTATGCTTCTTTTTCCTTTTTCTACTTTTCCTTCTCTTCTTCAGTTCGGTATGCCTTCAACTTGTTCCACGTACGTCTTAATGTGACTGCCTTAACCAAGCTCCAAGGAATTCGGATAATTGGAGTTCAACTGTACCTGTATTAAAAACTAATCTGTTTTTTTTTTTTTTTTTTTTTTTTTTTTTTTTTTTTTTTTTTTACAGTTGAATATCAAGTATTCAAAATTGTTTTTCAAAATTACTTTTATTAATACTAGCACTAAACGCTTACTTTCACGTAAAAAGCAGTACTTATGCACATGTTACTATTAACAGTCGGAGAGTGTAGCTTTGTTGCTTGAGATTGCTTCGATAGCAAAGATGTCCTCTGGCCTTGTTTTATTTAGTTATTCATTTATGTACAGTAGTTTTCTCTTTATATAATTTCTTCTTTACATTCAGTACGCCCATCAATGGAGTTTAAAGTCTGAATAACTGAAATTCAAGGAAGAAACCGGTAAATGCCTTTTTTGTTTGTTTGTTTGTTTGTTTGTTTGTTTTTTGTTTTTTTGTTTGTTTTTTGTTTTGTTTTTTTGTTTTGTTTTTTTATTTACAAAGTATGAGGTATGCAACATATAGTATTGTATCTATAGTGATTTCTTTTACTGTTCCGGCATCATGTAACGTTGAAACATAAGACAAAACACACTTTCAAGTCTGATTCCAAGTTTTAAAACTGTGAAAAAAACCAATCGAAATCTGCTCTGTAGTATATGAATTTTTCTGGAAAAGTTATAAGTTTTATAGAATTAGGGGCTACAGTACATTCATTCTATTCTTTAGAGCCTTAGGATGTTCTGATTGTGTAGTCATCAGTTTGAAACAAAATAACCATGGCATTTAAATAACGAATGGAGTGGAAACACACGTTACTTCTGGAGGTGATTTGAGGAAACCATACGCAACTGACTCCAGCTGTACGGACAGTGATTATGACTCGGGTAAAATATATTCGTTACGCCTCACCTCCAAGCTCGGTTTGAGATACGTCATGCCACGTCATGCATTACGGCCTTCTTATCGAATGTTTTTCAAGACGGCTGTTTAGCTGTGAGGTCATGTATGTTTATTTGTATTCACGTTGTTATTTAGAGGCGGGGTAAGTTACAGGACTGCAGGCAATATAACTACGTCGTTCCTGCATCAGATGCGAGCTGTGACGTAATCAGCAGCGGTAACCGACCTCCACAGCTTATATCACTGTGTTGTGGACCAGAACAGTTTGGGCTCCAGACGAGAATAAAATGCGAACTGCAGCGTGTAACAACGTAGTTATGACAACTCAATACGTTGATGCTATTACAAACACAATTTGATAGGGCAAAGTGTGACAAGACAGGATATTGAAGATTTATACAAATGAAAAGAATCAGTTTTACTAGAATAAAGTAAAAACTTTTACTATAGGGCACCCAAGTTCTTAATTAAATAAATTAAAACCAAGAATATCAAACATTTATATTCTTTGTTTTTAAGTAATCAGAGAAAAAAAATCATTTACTTTACCCAGTATTTGCAGACCAGAGGGCAAACTTGGGTATAGTCATAGAAGCTAGGCGTGGGATATTCAAGATCTGGAAAGAAAACTTTCTGTACAGAAAACTTTTAGAAATATCCTCCTCAATTTTATTTTACACAAGCATCGTTGTGGGAAATCAGCTGAATATTATTCCATCTTAATAATATTCGCCTTGTAAATGAGACTCTCGTGATAGTAAGACATAGTGATTTTCTGCGAATTGCTTGACTGTGCTTAAAGTTTAACGTGATATCTGAATCATGGATCGTCCATGTAAATTTTTACGAATAAAGCAAAATCCATAAAAATTACTGGCCCAAAGCCAATCCAAAACCACAAATTAAAATGTGGGCGTCTTAGATACTTCGCTACCTTGGCTTTGAACTTCATTTGGTTGTTCTAATTACTAGCAAACACTTCAATAACAATACACAAACAATTAAGACGGTGCACAGACATGATTAAAGCCAAATGTTATTAGGTGGAGACCCACTGAAAGAGCTCAAGATAGGTGGAAAAACAAATCAATAAACGTGATCCGGTTATTTTATCGATATTTCTGGGAGACTGTAATTTGAATACAAGTCAATCCGGTAAAAACATTATCACTCGCAACAATCAAGAAAGAATAAGGAAAAATTGATCTGAAAAATTTGTGAAGCAATTAACATTCCCAGAAGGACTAAATCACGATTTATCTTCAGTCACAAAGTGGTAAACCAGATGTACTAGTGCGAAGACTTCAGGAGCAAATACGCTTTTAAATGGGTATCTGAACAAGATACAAAGTAGCCGTTCTACTTCACAAAAACAACTTTTTTTCATAGTTTTTAACGTCCATACGTGATTGAAGTAAACAAGAACTCGATTTGGCAATAGCGATTGATCTAAATGGACTGATCACCGATCCAGTAAAGAGTTACAACGGATATTACTTTTCTATGTGATTTTGTGTGTATATAGATGATTTGAATAAGTTTTGTTAAATGCAGAGTGATAGTTTGTGTTGAATATATGAAATCTGCTCTTCCGAAGGACATCAACGTGAGAGACAACTTTCAAATCCGCATCCGATGGAAGAATCTCCACAAACCCAATCGAAGGCCTATATACTCATTACATACGCACTACGGTGATGTTTGGAATTTAATCCAAGCGTTTAG
The DNA here is from genome assembly GCA_031002005.1 of Vandiemenella viatica. Classification (NCBI taxonomy): domain Eukaryota; kingdom Metazoa; phylum Arthropoda; class Insecta; order Orthoptera; family Morabidae; genus Vandiemenella; species Vandiemenella viatica. The sequence continues at coordinate 169,670,389 of JARYHS010013631.1, read as the reverse complement.
TACATGATTAGGAATTACTTTGCTATCCACGTTCTGAACGATTTCTTTCCGATTGGGGCTTGAACTAGCGAACCAGTGTCGAGTACGAGGCACTGTCAAAATACCGCAACAACACCAGCCAAGAGATGTGCAGTCGTTCAGTTCCAGTAATTTAACTAATGTTAGTACATGTTACGTACTTATCTTGCTGGCAATTCAATCGAAATTAAGAGCACTTTCAATAAAAATGTTTTACTATTATCTAAGTAATGCTATAAACTGTAAAGTATTATTAGCACCTATTATGAAACAGTAAAATTTCAAAATTACAAAAAATGCTATGCGAGGATGTTAGACATCATAATGACAGACAACTTACCTTAAATAAATAGGGAGAATATTCACCAAACACAAGGGAGGCTCGTGATTGTAATAAAAGCTTACGACAACAATGCCAGAAATTGTTTTGACTGCCTCTGGCGCCAAATATTAGTTGCAACGTATATCAGGGGTGCGCTCCATCTGGCAGTCAAGAAATTAATCAAACAAAGGAAGAAATAACAGGATTTCCGTGACATTCCTTTCATCCGTCAGAGGATATAAAACGGCCAGGGAGCTGGGCTGAAGAGGCTACCGCAAAGCCGAGCTGCACAACGCAAGAAGTAAATAGTTTCTGAGTCATCAATTTTTTTTTTTTTTTTTATCAATCAAATGTTCCACGATTTGTTGTTTTGCTGATTTGTTTCTGACTATGATGGAAAATGTGACGTTTTGTGCACAAGTGTGTTTTGTTAATTGAGTATTGTGATGATATTAGTTCTACAATTTTTCCAAGAACGGGTTTTGGTTTTAATGTATGTGTATATATTTGGTATCGTTTGTTATATTGTATTCAAAATAGTGTGTATTTGCCATGAATTTTAAATAAATAGCTTTTTCGACAAAAAAAAAGTGGATGTCGTAAACGGCCCAGCAATCTGATTAAAAACTATAGGTAATTTTGGCAGAAATGTCTAGTTATATCATCAACGTTTTCCTCTCGTGTAATGAACCAGACGTCGATGAGGTTTGAGAAATCTTATGGAATTAAATTAACATAACCAGAACAAAATTTGTGATAGGCGCCTTCTACCATCCATCTGGAGCCGACTGCTGCTGGGCTAGTTGCGTACCATTTCTCTACGGTCACTTATTATAGTTCCGCTGTTCTATACATCCTCTAATTTTTGGAGTGATTCAGAAAACTAATTTTGAGTGTTCCAATTTTTTTTTTTTTTTTTTTTTTTTTTTTTTTTTTTTTTTTTTAATGGCATTCGGCAACGGAGGCCATACAGCCAGCTCAATGTGTATTTTTTCCAATGTATGGACGCCACAGGACGGACACACAACACTTAACATCCATGCCCGGGGCCGGATTCGAACCGGCGGCCTTCGGCACGCGGAGCTAGCACTCTAGCCCCTACCCTACCGAGGCCGGCTGTTCCAATTTTAAGAGTTTTGATGCACCTCATGTCAGACTAAGTTTGCGATACATTTCAACACTGTTAGCATGTATTTCTACCTCCCCTCCCTTTCCCTTGGCACGGCCACGGATGACCACGTGAACACCAGCCATGTTTTTACACAGGCGACCAGTCTCAATATTGAGGTGGGGAACATGTCCTGTACTCGTAAGTTTCTGTTGCAATCTTTCTGCAAAGTGTGTAACTTGTGTGTTGTATGACAAGTGTATTTTTGTTTGTGAAACTTGCAGTTCATGACTCGGAGATTGTGGACCATGACGCTAGTCGTCTAGTTGATTGCGAGATACCGCCTAAAAATCGCAATTGGGACGGCTGATAGGCGGGTACTGTAACCCTCCCCCCCTCGATCCAAAGTACTGGTGCCTTACCAAGCGCACCCACAATAGCGAGTAGATTCTACTTTTTTCTGCTTATTGTGCCTCTGAATCTCATTGACGCTGTGGTCATTTTAGGCGGAAAAGGTGCGGGGAACGGGAATGAATTCGACCATTACCTTTTGAAGGAATGATCCCGGCATTTGCCTGGAATGATTCAGGAAATCATGTGAAACCGAAATCTGGATGGCCGGAAGGGAATTCGATCCCGTGTCCTCCCTAATGCGAGGATAGAGCGTTACCATCCACCCACAACATTCACTTTGTAATTTATTGGGGAGTGTAAAGATGATATATCACTTCCTACTAGTGTCGTGCAAATTGCCGTCTACTCACACTCAAACTCGCTCGGTTATTCCCGTGACCGGTCCCTTCTTCCCTGGCAGGCTATGACCGCTTGAAGTTCCCCAGGCTCGGTGGTCAAACGAAGGCTGGCGGACAAACGAAGGCTCGGCGGACAAACGAAGGCTCGGCTGACAAATGAACTCTCGGCAATGCAGGAATAGCGCATCCTGTATTCCTCCCCCGTGGCGCGCAACAATGGTGGTACATTATAGAAAGCTGGACACTATTATAAAGCAGGGATATTCTCGAATCCATAGTATACAAGTGACTACAATCAACACCAAGTTCTATCAATTTAATCATCGTAGACATGAAGTATGACGTGTATGTGTTTGATAAACACATGTAACGGAAATATTACAAACTATGAGATCAGAAAACAGTGCAACGAAAACCATAACGTAAATAATTCATCTATAGTTACTGACATACATAAATTATACCCCGAACCCACATTTAGTGCATTATGATTAATATGGAAGCTTCAAATATATGCGACTTTCTGTAAAGATTTATACCTATTAATGCACAACACTGAACTCAATAACATAACTGATATCGCTCTCACACGTGATTGTAAATAACCAAAAGATCATTCATAAGCACAGGAGAAAGATTGTTCCACTTTTACGAAATGCCGGAATAACGCCACTGAAAGTGATGAAATTTGCCGATTTTTACTTTTTCATTAACATAGAGTTGTGTCCGGTATTTAAGTATCTCAATTTTCCGAAAGTAAACGTACACAATCTTGTAGAATTATACAACAGCTCGTAGGAAATAAGAAGACATACACTCTCCACTCTTCGATTTAACAATTTTAAGATTGCGATTCATTTCGTGGCTGTTCCGACTGGTTGGAGCTAGTACCAGCGTGGTTTCGTCCCCACGCAGTACATGAATAACACACTGAGCCTACTGTCAGGCTCGAGCTTACGTCCAGGCTCGGTGCTATGCACTCTATTTCCCGCATTTGGCCGGAAGAGATCGCGCTGGCAGCGACAAACCTAGCAAGCCTAGACAGCGTTTGCATGACTCTGGTTCTTACTATCTCAAAAATTAGAAAAATACGTTGAGATACGAGACGCATTTTCTGTGACGTACTTCAAGTTCACTTTTTAACGGTGTTTGAAATGTAATAAGCAGTTAAATACTCTACCTGAAGGTCTGTCTTCGAGCAGTGTGTTGCGTTAGGTCTAATTACCAGAACGCCTCTCCAGAGCACATTTGAGTTAACGACCGGGAGTTATGGTCCTTAAAGACCACTGGTCTGGTATGCTGCCTGTTACTAGTTCTTTACAAGTGACCGACTCAAGTGATTTTAACGGCCTCAAACGATAGGTTTCGCGACAGTCACGTACTGTTTCAAACCGCAAACCTGTGTTTAAGCACGTTACAAGGTAATTGGAAATTTAATGTTCATGCCAGAGGAAATTTTAAACCGTCACCTTTACTGACTTGGTTTCGTCATAATACTGTCGATGGGGATAGCGTAATATAGTAGAAATATCGTTCCTTAAATAGGGAGATAGAGAATGAGAATGAGGAATACATGTTATATAACTAGCAGTTTCCCATTGCTTCGCCCGGGAGGACATTTTTAGAAGAGAAGACATCTACAGGAGTGCTACACGATATTTGGAAGGGGGTAAATCTGTGAGTTCGTGATACTTGTTGTTCGCATCGCCATCACGCCACATGTTGCCAATACGATTTGCGCGTTGGACGCTTTTCGCAAATCTTTATACAAACGCATAGTTTTTATCCAATTTTGATGGAACTTTGCATTTGTATGCATTATTCGTGAAGGTTCCGCGGTTAATAAAAACCGCGATAAAGCTAACGTACTAAATACTGTATTCAAAAATTCATTTACAAATGAACATAAGGATAGTATTCCCGTTTTCCCACGCCGTGGCGAGTCGGTGATGGAATCATTACGAATAGATACTGCAGGTACCATTAAGCAATTAGAGCTCCTGAAGTGGGAGAAAGCACCGGGCCCGGATGGAATTCCAGTAAGAGTATTTACAGAGTATGCGGTGGAAATCGGGCCATTTCTGTCTGATCTATTCAGTAAATCATTAGAAGAGCGGAAAAGTACCTTCAGAGTGGAAAATCGCGCAAGTAACTCCGATTTTCAAAAAAGGTGATTGAAGTAATCCTGGGAAACTATCGTCCCATATCTATAACATCTGTTTGTAGTAGAGTTATGGAGCATATTATATGCTCGAACATTATTAATTTTCTAGATGATAATTTGCTTACAACAAATCAACACGGATTTCGCAAGATCATGTGAAACACAGCTGGCCCTATTCACACACGACGTAATGAAAGTTATCGATGCAGGTTCACAAGTAGATGCAATTTTTCTAGATTTCCAGAAAGCCTTTGACTCTGTGCCACACAACCGCCTTTTAGCGAAGCTTCGAGCGTACGGTATATCGGATCAGCTTTGTGAATGGATAACGGATTTTCTAACTGGTCGGTCGCAGTATGTTGTCGTTGAAGGAGAAAGTTCTTCTAATCTAGATGTTACATCGGGTATACCTCAAGGAAGTGTAATTGGACCACTTCTTTTCTTAATTTTTATAAACAATCTCGGAGATAAATTGAAAAGCCTTTTTAGATTGTTTGCTGATGATGCGGTTATTTATAGGGAAGTAAGAAATTTGGCCGATTGCTTAGAAATTCAGCGCGATCTGGATGTTATTTTGGCTTGGTGCGCTGAGTGGCAACTTACTATAAATTGTAAAAAATGCAAGACAATGAGGATAACTAACAAAAAGAATCAAATTGTTCAGAAATACGAGTTAAACAATACAGTTATTGATATGGTCGATTCTATGAAATATTTGGGAGTAACAGTACAAACGAATATGAAATGGGACATACACATTAATTCGTTAGTAGGTAGAGCAAATTCTAGGCTGCGATTCATAGGTCGAATCTTGAAAAATTGTAATGAAGAAACAAAGGAGATAGCGTACAAATCTCTTGTGCGTCCACATTTGGACTATTGTTGTGCCATTTGGGATCCGTTTCGTAAGGGGTTGGTCGAAAGTATAGAGAAAGTACAGAGAAGAGCCGCTCGATTCGTGACCGCTTGCTACAGTCCTTATGAAAGCGTCACAGAACTGATTAGTAGACTAGGTTGGGAGTCTCTGGTAGATAGACGACACACGTTTCGTTTAAACTTATTGGTAAACATGCGTACTCCCACTTTCACTTTTGAGTGTAGTGAAATACTTCTTCCACCAACCTATTTGAGACGGAAGGACAGGAAAGATAAAATTAGAGAAATAAGGTGCCGGACTGATTCTTATATGAATTCTTTTTTCCCTCGTACCATTAGGGATTGGAATGCACAGCAAAGAGATTAGCTTTGGTGCTGAGCACCCTCTGCCACCCACAATTTTGTGAATTGCAGAGTATATATGTAGATGTAGATGTAGAAACCAAATATAAAAACACTGTTTACGTTTGATTTGCAAGAAACCTAAACCCTCTCCTCCTTTCCTCCTCACCATAATTTCTGTCACCGATGTTCATACAAACCCACAGTTTTCATCCGATTTTGATAGCAATTAGCACACGTGCACTTCAAAATAAGGCGGTCAGCGGTTACGGTGCATACTTTCGTAAGTTCTCTCTACGATCGCGGGTTTAATTCCCGCGATGAGTAAGAATTTTTAGGAGCTGTGTTTGATTAATTTGATTATATGAGCTACGCCGGGACATTCCTTGGTTCTGATTCCACGTTAAACTGTAGGTCCCTGAAGAAAGGAATAAACCTTCTTATCTCTGACACAATATCTTGGTACATCTCCTTCTAGAAGATTCGACCAACCTTCGGATTGTGGATTAAGTTAGGTTTTCAAGTAAAAACTTCTTTAGCTAAGTTCGGAGATTTTTGGATGGGTAAAATCTTATGAATTCTCGTCAACGACATACTAATATTAACAATATATCTACATCTCTCTGGTGGCTCAGTGGTTAAGGAGTCCCCGGTTGGAATCCCTGTTTGCGCTGGGATTTTCATAGACCCCTTGCCTGACCTTCACCTCTGGCATAGCTTGCTGTATAATGTGAAGTACGACAGAACGATTCCGTGGTTTCGATTTCACGTTAAACTGTAGGTCCCCTGTAGTTGACAGCACTACCGGGTTAGTTTAAGGCGGCTAAGACGGGGGCTGAATGCTCATGCATTTTCCGATTCAAGTTGCATTGTATCCAGTATACACAAGTCTCAAAATTGCATAAAATTCTAATATATATCGGCGAGCAAAAGTTCAATTTATGAATTACTGATGTAGCTGTTTAAAGATGTAACACATAGACAAGATAGAGTTTTTTGCAAGAATTTGAGTGAGGCAGACTTGTGGAAATTAATATGCATGTCGATTTTTAGCACAATAAAAGGTTATTGCTTTTGATACAAGAGAGATCCATGCACCAATTTCCTTCTGAAAACTAAGCGTCTTTTTGTATTTTGTAATAATATACAATAATATTAATATTATGAATTAATTTATATTCAAATTGAATTTTCTTTAATATTTTAACGATAAATAATACGGGGTTAAATTTTTTTTAAAATGTGGGGTATCGTCAAACTGACAGCTTTAAAAATTCAAAACCTTGTTTTCAAATAGTATATTTTCTAATTTAATAGGATAACGAGCAACAGTTTTTAATGTTAGGTTGTTTTGGCAAGTATTGATATTATTTAATTCAAAAGTGTTTTTAATTGAGAGTTGCTTGCATACTAATATACGCATAATAAATCTAACTGGAAATTGCGGGCGGACAGGAAACCATTACCTAATTTTATCGTGTCAGACATTGAATGTTTTAACAAGTGACTTACTTCGGAACAACCACACGCAAGATACCTATTACGGTAATCACATACTTACTATGCGAGACTCACACTTCACCAATTTTTATTTCGTTCCTTGCGTTTTAGATGTATTAATGTGGCTATTAAAATTCAGTTGTATGTTTCTGCATTTTTTTTAATTTGCTTAACGTCTATCTAACAGCGAGGTCTTTAGAGACGGGAAAGGATGGGGGGAAAGGAATGGGAAGGAATTCGGCCATGGCCTTTTGAAGGAAGCATCCCGGCATTTGCCTGGAGTGATTTGGGAAACCATGAAAACCCAACTCTGGATTCCCAGACGGGGATTCGAACCGCCGTCCTCCCGAATGCGAGGCCAGAACGCTAACCGTTACACCACCGCTCGGTATATGTTTCTGCAGCTAGAGTCTTACTAAATTCGCAATTATAATTTGCGGGTAGTGTTGGGGAGTAAACTAGACTGTTCAGTACGTGGGTACAAATTACAATAAACCTTGGTGTCATATACACGTGAGCGTCCTGGACGAGGGTAACTTCTAAACCCCAAATACTCTGCCTGGAAAACTCACTCTGTCGAATATCTAAGTAAAGCTTTTTATTTAACACAGAGAGCAAAAACATTAAACAGAAAAGTTATTATTAGAAATAATTAATAATCTTCGTCAGTGTGAGAATTATATTATTCCTCCTATTTGACTTGGAAACTTCATACACTATTGTGGCTAAAGCACATTAGTATCTGATTTTACTTCTGACTTATTCTTCTTTTGAACTAGTGTTTACTGTAGACATCATTTCAGCATCAAATGCTATTACACAAATTCCGTCGTTTTCGAGTACGCATTTACACGATGAAATTTCTTGTATTCCATCAGCGTATTCTGGTGATTTTATGCATGAATGTGTGGTGCCATTTTTTTTCTTCAGCTTCAATCTTACTATTGACCTATCGAGCGGTCTGGTGGTTCAGTGGTTAATGTGTTTGACCGGGGCTCGAAACGTCCCCGGTTCGAATCCCTTTCTCGGCGACCTTCACCTCTGGCACAGCTTGCTGTGTTATGTGAAGTACACCAAAATGATTCCGTGGCTCGGATTCCATGTTAAACTGTAGGTCCTCCGTACTCCGTACGACTACTTGGTTAGGTTAAGGTAGCTACGATAGGGGCGGAATGCGGTGCCAATAGAAACCCTGTCACTAGCTCATTACGACCACACGAAATTATTATAATTATACTATGGACCTAGAGTTTTATTCTTTCCTGCCAAAGTTACCAGACCCTCATCTGTGTTTTGAATTCTCTAACGGTATAAAAATATGTTTCTTTTGGCTTTGTACATAGTCGACATCGATGTTATTAGTTGAGATAAATGACTCGGAGCCAGGGACAAGAAAGAATGTGTACATGCCATTTCAAAGGTGTCATCTTATTGTTCACCTGGTGTGATTTCGAGAAACTATGTAAAAAATGGAATTCTGGTTGTAGGGACGGGGAATTTGAACTAGCGTCCTTTCGGATACCAAACCCGAGCGTTACCACTTATCCTCCAGGCTCTGTAAAAGATGTTTCGCCATCTAACTGTGCATCGTGTAAATAATGACGAAAATAAAATATGTATCAATTAACTTTATTTCCAGCGCTTAATAACAGAGAGGGAGAAGAGGAAACAAGAAACAGACCCAGACACCCTTTGTTTGGACACGAACCTCAACCCACAAGGCTGAAGTCAAGGAAGAGATTCGTACAATCAACTACAGCCATAACATCTTCTACTGGAGCACGCCGTCTAGAACTATGGCGAAATTCGTTGCCTGAAGAACATTGGAGGAACATCAAAGAGGCACCGGCTGCGGGATGTAATCAGCCATATGCTATATGGAAGGCTCTAAACAGATTAAGAACTGAAGTGTCCCGATGCAAATATAATATTAAAAAATGGGGGTACACTAATGACAACGATCTATGTGAATGTGGTGAGCTTCAGAACCCACAACATCTTCTGATATGCAGGAATCTCCCTGAAACCTGCAATATCGACGACCTTTACAGGGC
>JARYHS010013631.1:169635398-169660253 GCA_031002005.1 Vandiemenella viatica | reverse complement strand
GTTTATAATTCAGGCTTTAACGGTACATCACCATACACAGGATTCAGTTTATCAAAATCTACAGATACAAAGAGGTCTTAATTGCATTACATTCAACAACTGCTAAGCAGACGAGTTTGAAATTGTATCAAAACATTTCCAAGCATTCCTCAGTTAAAAGACTGAGTTATGCCTTCGATGGAACCTTTTGTGTTTTTATGGTTTTATTATCATAAAAATTCAGAGCTCCACTTTCAAACCTAATACAGGAATGAAAATCCCAACCGTATTAGGTGATACATAACTATTTGCAAAGAAGTTAGGTAGTAACCATTTTAAATTCACTGTTCAGCCATCGAAGCTTCGGTTTTCGTAGAGTTCCCAGAATGACTTTAGCGAACGTGGAATCTATCCTACTTACATAGTGTTCTTACACAGCTAATATTTCCCGTGTCATTAGAAAAGACATATTAAAGACTCTACTGAAAAAATAACGACGAAAAGGAATTTGGATTATTTAATCTGTTCAGGCAACAAATCTGTTATTTTAACTTCCCAATGAGTGAGTGAATCATGCGCTGTTAGTCTCCCGATGTACGGGCAACACGAGGAGAACGTAACACTTCATTAAACCACTCGTGCCCGAAGCCCGACTCGAACCGTACCGTTCTTCTGCGAGACAGGGCGCATCCTAGCAACAAATCTTCCTGCTCGGCATCGGCCAATCTGAGCAACCCATAGCGTTAGAGACTTACCAGCTCATAACTACTCGTTCGGCAACATTTATCCGCGTCGCAGAACTGTCCTGTTACTTCCTTGAAGCATTAAATTCAATAAACAACATCTACACGTTAACATCATTAAACTAGATGTTAGAATCAATGTGTGAAATTTCACCCATCCACTATTGATGATTTTTTTATCTTTTGCTCCGGATTGTAGTTTTATTTTTTTACTTCAGTGAGAATTTTTTACCGTCTACCTGTGGCAGGAGTAGGAGTAATATTAGCATTAGATCGGACTAAGAGGTTTGCCTACAAGAATAACTTGATGCCACAAAGAGAACATAATACATGATATACATCATTAACTCCACTCGTGACCACCAATAGCCACACAATATTGTTAATTACGGAAACTTCAAGTCCATCATTTTTTAATATACCTTCCACCTTTACAACAGCAGTCGAATACGGAAGTGAAATGTGTAATATTTTTCTATATTCACTTATGAAGTTGATTTTCAATCAAATACTGCAAAAGTTGGACTTTTCTTTTTTATAATAATTTTTTTTCTTATTTTTTAAAAAAGAAAGTAGGAATTTTCAGTGTTTTAAGGAGATTTTATTAGTTGTAGTGAGAGAATATCTGTTTTCTTTCCCTAAAATACATAATTCTTTATATTTTGTTATTGTTTTTTTTTTACGTTTTGTCGGTTCAAAAACAGACTTATGAGTAGAACCGGATAACAGAACGCTAGGGCAAGCAGATTGGTTTAATTAATGCTAAAGTAATTCATTTTGTAAATGTATTATGTATTCGGGAGGACGTGGTTTTTGGAATTCCCGTCCGGGCATCCAGATTTGCAGATTTGGGTTTTCCATGGTTTCCCCAAATCACTCCAGGCGAATGCCGGGATGCTTCCTTCAAAACGCTATGGCCGAATTCCATCCCGTTACTTGTCCCCAATCCCATTACTTTACTTTACCCATTAACTTTACTTCACTACGACAGTCGCATAGGCAATATAACTCGGTAGTGCATTGATTTTATAGTTCATTTAGAAAATTTCTAAGCACTATTAAGAATAAATCGTTCCCAAATGCCTTCATTTCAACGAAGACATCTAGCTGCTCCAATTGTTCTGGACACGATTTTACCACGCGTGACCACAAACTGAACCCTGGGGACATCCTCTTCTCGTTAGTTTCTTCGACACTACTCTATTTGTACTCATTATTGCAGCGTAGTCTGCAATGCTCAACTAAGGTATGTAATAATGTCGATGGAAAATTAATCTCTCTTCACCCATGAAATACTGCAGATCACCATAAATTGTCAAAATCTGAAAAACCTCGAGTGCATATGTACCTTCTATTGAGGTTATTAATCTCACTTCTCTATTTATCTCATCTGTTGTTGACTTGGTTTTTCCATAGACATATTATATAATGCGTGGATAAATCCTCTGCAGAAATTAGTGCAGCAGTTTCTCAACAATCTTTCCAATTGTACTAAAGAAACAAATGAGTATCTGCTGGGTCGCGAACGCCACTTTTACTTATAATTTTTCCTTGTATCCAGCAATCTGGGAATCATCCCAGTCTGAAACATTCGTTCATTAAGTTGGCTAAAAAAAGTGCTATAACATCAACAACAGTCTGTAAGATTTCAGACCCTATTTGGTGTGGATGTAATGCCTTTCTCTTTCTAAGCTGTTTAATAACAGATTGCCGAAAAGCAGAAATTGAGCCTGGTGGATGAGAAACAACAATTTTCTGTCGTGGACGCTTGTGGATTTCGTTTGGCGCTTCATATTTTGGTTTTCAGTAGTTCTTTGAAATCAGTTAAGGCTAATGCCGGGGCAGTTTAAAATTACATTTACTTCGCGGGCTTAGCACCGTGTCACTGTTTCTGCTGCTCGAAACGTTTCGGTCCCAGGCAGGGGCCTTCCTCGGGGTACACCAGACTAATCTGCTGCGAACTGCCAGTTACATCTACTTCACCGTTTTCAGGTAAACTGAAAAAAAAACCCAGTTCACCCAGTGTGCCTGAAAAACGACGAAGCAGATCTAACTAGCGGTTTACAGCGGGTACATTAAGCGCACAGTAAGTGCAATTTTACAACATGGCGCCTGCATAAGCATCAGTTAAAATAGCCGGAACCGATATCCTTGTTCCTTGAAAGTAATATCGGCTGTAATTACCTTAAGGTCAACAAGCCGTAAAGTATTAAATTAAAGACACAGAATTTAATGGTCACATGAACATATGACCATTAACTACATGCTTTGCATTCCCTCAGGGTCCGCTCTTACGTAAAGTGTTACTGAGTATGTTTGGATGGAAATTAAACTTTTTGACCTATAGGTATTTTTCCCGTGCGACCTCTGTTTTTGGACAGACCGTGCATACATAATAATTATTGTTAAACATGCTAATAAAATGTACCTATGAAGAATTGCTTGAAATTAGGAAAAAATTTGTTTAGCCCCAGAGGCGAATGCCTCGCCGATATGTGAATTGCAAACAATCAGAAGTGACCGCAGGTAGTAACGAATAATACACGTTCGTTAGGTTGGACTTACAATGACAACGTAGGTACGACCGGGGTGTGTCTTAGATCTGTTTCCTCCACAACTATGATAGGGTTGCAGGGCTGAGTGGGAATGTCTTGTAGATGTCAGACATTAATTAATTCACTCTCGTTTTGAATTATCAGTTGTTGCTCTCGGGAGATCAGTAATCAGCACCAGTGGCCGGGAAAGAATGGCCACACAGGAAGATTAAAAAAATAAATACCACCTTCAAATATCACTTACACTAACATTTTTAACTATAAATTTGTACCTTGCTCAAAAGGAAATATATCTAAATGGACAATCTTTTACATCACTATTGTTCAAATTTTAGCACTGACATTATGGAGTAAGTGCCACTTGTAACTCAGAGGGTAGCCTTCCATCGTGAGGATTGTATTATTGCCCTTTCCTTTTTGTTCGAGGCGGCACAGGGTGTACGTTCGAAAATTCCAAATATTTTACAGTACACAGTGAGGCGGGTTTTTCTTCTATTTTTCGTATAGCGAAGAAAATTAGACGATATTTTAATGTGTGTCTTGCCCTCGTTGGTGGTCGAGGCATATCTCTGGCGCTACATATGTCGGCTGGAAGACTGCATCATGCGGTAAAAGTTAATCTAACGTATTATTGTCGTTCCTTACTATTGACATTTTTTGTTTTCCGAGCCTTTGCTGGCATCGACTTCAAAAGTAAATGATTAATGTTAAAATTTCAATAATAGTAACGCCTAACGTAAAATACAGTATTCTACATTTAGATTTAGTTTCTTCTAAGTGTGATAAAAACTTTTTTAATTTTTGTGTGTGTTTTTTAAGGTATTATTGTTGTAAAAAAAGATTATTAAGTTTATAGTGGTATTATAGATCGTTTTAAATATGATCACGCTTTCGAACATGTTGCTTGGAATGAGGCAGCGCCGTTTAGATGAAACTAGCGAAGAAAGGGACGATTGTTTGAGAAGAAACAAGGAAAGAAAGTACAACCAATATTTCAAAAGAGAGTAATGAGCAATGTGCTCATAGATCTTCACAAATGAGAGCTTAAAAATTTTATTGGACGTAATAAAATGTGGCAAAAAAAATCATGCTCACCGGCTCTGATATACGATAAATTATTAAAGAAAGTTTTCACATAAATGACGAGGTTTCGTTATCTATTCGTGGGTTAACACTCCACATCAGATCGAAGATGACAGAGGGCTGGTGGTACGTCGGCGATGGTGGTGAAGACGCGGCGTGATGCGTAAAGGGCTAGATTCATATTATCTTAACAAAAAATGCGGTCAAATTGGGACCTAGTTCCAAGTCGGCTAAATATTAGTATGAAACCACTAGATCATGGGTACCGGGATTCCAAAATTTCGCACCCTGGAATCGAGAACGGATTTTTCAAATATTTCAATTCTGGAATTGAGTGCGCTTAAAAAAGGATTTTAATTGGATTGCTTCTTTTTTTTGTGTATATAAACTGTGCTATAAAGTCCTAAAGTCCCTATTAAAATAGCAAACACATCACTGCACATGTTGCACTTAACGTGGTATGCATTTCGACTGCAAGTAAGCTCCGGCAGACAATATTAAAGGTATATAGAAAAACAGAAATTCAGTTGCCCAAAATAATAATAATAATAAAAAGGATCTCAATGAAATTTATTTGCTACCATATTGAAAGTATATCCTATCCATTAATAATAAAAAGAATTCATTAAAATCGCTTCACAGTAGGGGAAGATATCGCTGAACATACATAAAAATAATATATAGGCTACAATCGAATTGAGAACTCCTTTCTCGAAGTCGGTTAAAAACGAAAGTAAATGTGTATGGCATTGTTGTCAGGGATATCTTCGAAGGGTATGGGTACGGCTGCCGGGTGGCAAAGTTTTGATTCGCCACGCTTGGGGAGCGTACACAAACTACGTGTTCGGTCCAGGGGGGGGGGGGGAGGGGTGGGCTGGAAGGCTACGCTGGGCTACGTGGGGGGTGAGGGGGTTCCGAGCCAGGCCACGTAGCTTTCCTTTCATAACTTTTTTTACAGTTAAAATGAGGAATAGAACTCACAACAGCAAGTGAATATTTATTTCCCTCAGTTAATTATCTCCTAATGTAATTTACAATAGTCTGGCAAGAGAAAACAGTACAAAATGTCTTCTGGAATCCAAAGGAAAAAACTACGTGCTACGTGAGGGGGGGGGGGGGTAAAGGCAAAAGCCACGTAGGGCTACGCGGGGGGAGGGGGGTTCACAGTAGGCCAAAATAGAGCTACGTGGTTTAGGCACGCTCCCTTACACCTGTTGTTGTAGCTACCTAACCCAGAGAAGTATATTAAGTTATATTAACAATTCATTCAAATCAACCATTCCACCTTGCTGATTACACACTGTGACTACTACCGGGTGTTATTGAGGCCGTAATCATGAGATCGGGATTAGCTAACTGATTTCGTATATTAGACATCAATGTTAATGCTACAGTTTAACGCGGAACCCGAAACCCGGAACAGTTCTGGCATACTACATATACACCCAGCCGAGATCTGTTATCGAATCGGGATCTTTCCAATCTCTCGTCAGTTTAACCATTAAGCCATATGACCTCTCATACATGGAACAAATATCGTAACAGGCAGGCAACACGATTTTGGATTTGGGGTGATTCGAGTTGAGTTTCGTTTGAGTTGGGTTAGCAAGTCATCCAATTAAAATACTAATTTCTTGCTTATCTTTTAACTATTAAGTCTACATAGCGCTTGTGTACTACACTGAAGAGCCAAAGAAACTGGTACACCTGCTTAATATCGTGTAGGGCCCCCGCGAGCACGCAGAAGTGAAGCAACACGACGTGGCATGGACTCGACTAATGTCTGGAGTAGCGCTGGAGGGAATTGACACCATGTACCCTGCAGGGCTGTCCATAACTACGTAAGAATACGAGGAGGTAGAGATCTCTTCTGAACGGCAGGTTACAAGGCATCTCAGATATGCTCAATAATGTTCATGTCTGCGCAGTTTGGTGGCCAGCGGAGGTGTTTAAACTAAGAACAGTGTTCCTGGAGTCACTCTGTAGCAATTCTGGACGTGTGGGGTGTCGCATTGTCCTGCTGGAATTGCCCAATGCAGTCGGAATGCATAATGGAAATGAATGGATGCACGATATCAGCTAGGATGCGTACTTACATGTCTTCTGTCTGAGTCGTATCTAGACGTATCAGGGGTCCCATGTCACTCCAACTGCACACGCCCCACACCATTACAGAGCCTCCAGCAGCTTGAGCAGTCCTCAGCTGACATTCAGTGTCCCCGAATTCATAAGGTTGTCTCCGTACCCGTACACGTCCATCCGAATGATAAAATTGAAAATGAGGCTCGTCAGACCAGGCAACATGTTTCCAATCATCAACAGTCCAATGTCGGTGTTGACGGGCCCAGGTGAGACGTAAAGCTTTGTGTCGTGCACTAAGCAAGGGTACACGATTGGGCCTTCGGCTCGGAAAGCCTATATCGATGATGTTTCGTTGAATGGTTCGCACGCTGACAATTGTTGATGGCCCAGAATTTAAATCCACAGCAATTTGCGGAAGGGTTGCACTTCTGTCACGTTGAACGATTCTCTTCAGTCATCGTTGGTCCCGTTCTTGCAGTATCTTTTTCCGGCCGAAGTGATGTCGAAGATTTGATGTTTTACCGGATTTCCGATATTCACGGAGCACTCGTGAAACGGTGGTACGGGAAAATCCCTACCTCATCGCTACCTCGGAGATGCTGTGTCCCATCTCTTGTGCGCCGACTATAACACCACGTTCAAACTCACTTAATTCGTCATTACACCGCTATTTGAAACTAAGTAATTTCGAAGGGCGAAATTCCCTTTCATTTCTCCCACCCAATAATGCTATAATAATTTTAAAAATTAATATTGCTTTTATTTTTCGCCATTAATTGAAATTAAGAAAAATAAATAGGTTACGTTTTTCTTGCACTAGATGGTATCCTAAAGCCACCTATCGGTTCTTGTCTATCGGGTGATAATAATTTCGTATAATTTCAATGAAATGGTGTCATTCAAAACACGGAGTGACTTAGCGTATGTACGTCTTAGAGACACCTAGCGTGATGGGTAAGCGGTAACGCTTTGTCTTTGCATTCGGGAGGACGCGGGTTCGAATCCCCGTTCAGCCGTCAATATTTCGTTTTTTCATGTCTTACGGAAATAACTTCAGGTGAATGCCGAGATGGTTTCTCAAATAGGCCATGGCCGAATTCCAGCCCGTTCATTACCCCCAGTTCATTACCGCCTGTAACAATCTCCACGTCGACGAAGCATAAGACCATAAATGAAAAGAGCAAAGAATATTATTGAGAAAACAAAGCCGTGAAGAGGTGATCACATAAAAAGTCAGTAAAATTTCCAGCTGAAACCGGTATTTGAAGAAGAGATCCATCGATCTCTTGTCACAGCAAATATTGGCTATTAATTTCTTTCGTTTAAAAAGCGTTGCTAATTTAATCAATAGAAATCACAAACGATAGTATTCACAAGAACAAAACAGAAACAAAGAAAATAGTATAACAATCAACACCTGTCAGTTCATATTGTGGATTACCAAAAACCAGCAACTTGAACAGCGTTGTCACTGATCTTAAGGAGGTCTTGTAGAGCACAGTTGTTGGGCACTGCGGGCAATTGTATAATTTTTTTTTATTTTATCCATGATAAATGGACTTTTGAAAGTCTGTAACTGTTTTGAAATATAAGGTGAGCAAATAATTATCCTGCAACACAGTTACTTTTTAATAAATTTTTTATTTATTAATTTATGGCGTGAAGCGTTTAAAGATCTGAAACTCATTTTCAAACGCCGTTTTTATTTTTATTTTTACATTCTTGATGTGACGAGTGCTCGTGTAAGTTTCTGCTGGATGATAGCAGGTTTTATTTTGTGTTTCCTGAAAATGATATTGTGGAGTGTATACACAGTTTTTGCAAATAAGATGAAGTGGAATATTATTATTGAAATGAAACTTACATTTTGTGGAGACTTCTTCAAAAACACGAAACACAGAAAGTAACACGTGCACTTTGTCACTATGTTTACATACAGATAAAGCAAAGATGCTTCAGTATATCTTAAATTTAACAAACCAAAACAAAGATAGTTCGCTACAATGATGTACATGACTAAAGGTAAAAGTTTTTATTTCAGAGGTTGTACTATGATTTTACAATAACTTTCGATATTCACTAAAAAATATGTTACATTTACGATGGTAGTTAGCAGATAATGGCACGTTATAATATGTTATCAAAACATTTGAAGAAGTTCACAGAATCACTTTCTAATCTTTCATTTAGTATAGTGTCTTTAAATAAATTGTGGTGTGTATAGATTTCTAATTCTTCCATCAAGTCCATTTGGTGGCTTTTATTTAGGTGATGGAGTACCTTCAAATCTGTATCAATTTCACTGAAAGGGTGGCCGGTATTGTGTATGTGGGTTGCTATAGCTGATTTTGAGTGTTGACCTTTTTTGAATGCATTAATGTGTTCTAGGGATCTTGTTTTGAAATTCCTTCCAGTTTGTCCTATGTAGAAATTCGAACATTGTCTGCATGTTATTTTATAAATGCCTGATTCAAAAACTGTGTATACACTCCACAATATCATTTTCAGGAAACACAAAATAAAACCTGCTATCATCCAGCAGAAACTTACACGAGCACTCGTCACATCAAGAATGTAAAAATAAAAATAAAAACGGCGTTTGAAAATGAGATTCAGATCTTGAAACGCGTCACGCCATAAATTAATAAATAAACAATTTATTAAAAGTAACTGTGTTGCAGGATATTTATTTGCTCACCTAATGTTACCCCACGTTAACACGTGGTACTGGGACCTTCCAGAAAAGGCCATATCGCTAAATTATCCTCTTTCCTACGCACACCACTTTTAAGCCTGTTAATGCGCATGTAGGTGTAGCATCTCGTAGGTCGTCTGCTGCTTGGAAATTGTGCGTGCCACCGCAACGGACGCAACGCTCCTCTGCGTTGCATTCCGTGGCCTTGTGTCCCCAGGCTTGACAGTGGAAGCATTGAGAAGGTCTAGCTGCTCTCTTCTTCCTCTTGTCTGCTGCTTCTTTTTGTGTAGCCTGTGGACTTGCGGTCGTCCTGGGTTTGTAGAGGATGCCATTGTCTTGTAGAGCCTTGATGGCGGCAGTCATGTCTGCCGGCCGTACGTAGATGGCGTCCCATATGCTGTCGCTCTTGTCGACAGTCGGCCCCTCCATGGTTGGGTCGATGCGAGGTGTCCACAGGCTTGGTGGTATCACTTCATTCGTAGCCGCCTCGTCAACCTCCTTTGGTCCCGTGGCAGGCGGCGTCCGCGGTTCCTGCGTCGTGGAGCCCGTTGGAGTGCTTCCTCCTCCCCATTTGATGTCATATCTGTCCATTCCTGACTGTCGTTGGTTTTGGACAGGTCCGGCAACTCGATGCTGAACGACATGTCAGGGAGATAGTAAGGAGGGTCCCCCTCCTCCGTGGGCGACTGCGGAGTGTCCGTCCGGGAGTACCAAACGTCTTCCGACACGTCTTCCGACAAACTTTGCTTTTTCAGATCGACGAATGGTACATCCCTCCTGTTGGACGATTCCGCATAATAATGGTGCTTGCGTCCTCCCGAATATAAGGCCAGAACGTTACCGCTCACCTATCACGCTCCGGCATTGCAATATACCGTCAAATAATTGTGGTGGATAATTTCTGGTGGCATAAAATATGCTTGCAAGCCACGTTTTAAAATTTTTAATGGAACACTGCAACTGTAAGTAGGAATGTAAACCGTTTTACTGCTTAAATATCTGAGTCTAACTGTCGTAGTTGCACCGCGAAAAATCCACATAACAGAAATGAGATTACAGTGCCAGCTACTGAGAAATTACTCAGAATTATTGACTATATAATATAACTATGCAAACATCGAAAAACAATTATTAATCATAATACGTAGCTATCAGTCATCAACATGTTGCTACAGTAATTACAAAATTCAATCGTTTGCCCTCGGTTATCAAATTTTTCACTACTCTTTAGCTACTAGTTTTATTCGAAACTAGCGCAGAGACATAATGATGATACTCTCAGCAATAGTATCATAACAAACACGCAGTTCCATGAGATAAAACACTGCGAGTTGTTAAAGCAGCTAGAATGTCGTCGCAGGAAACGAATTTCGGACGAGGAAACACTGAGTGGTTTAATGCTCCATGCAAACAACAAAATATCTGCTTTCGATGACAATTTCCATTTCACACACCACTTGTAGAGAGTAAGAGTGATACAATATAAAATTGTATTACAGTTTATTGCTCTTCTCATCTGGCACGTAATCTTTACTGGATTACACAATATTTCTTTTTCTATCCAAAACTTCAAATAAAGCAAGACTCATTGTTTTAGCAAGTTCTTTTACCATTATTTTTTTACCTTGGGACGAAATCTTTTTGTAATTTGGTAACTGACAAAAATTTGCTCCAAACAAATTGAACGTAAGATTCGTATACAAGCGCTCCTCTTTTTTCCAAATGTTTATTGGTTAATATGACTACGGTGTATTTATTTTCGATCTTCTGAGACAGTGGAAAACAAATCTTTTAGTGGTTAGTTTAGGTAAATGAATACCAAACAATAATTTACTTCCAGTCTGAAGCGTACTTCTTTCAGTGTTTAAAATAAATATAAAACAGATGATCACTGACACTACAAACCTTTACAAGCTGATTTTTATGAAAAGTTTAAAAGTTTTACAAATTCCATGGTGATGTAATTAATTAGGTTTATAATTCAGGCTTTAACGGTACATCACCATACACAGGATTCAGCTTATCAAAATCTACAGATACAAAGAGGTCTTAATTGCATTACATTCAACAACTGCTAAGCAGACGAGTTTGAAATTGTATCAAAACATTTCCAAGCATTCCTCAGTTAAAAGACTGAGTTATGCCTTCGATGGAACCTTTTGTGTTTTTATGGTTTTATTATCATAAAAATTCAGAGCTCCACTTTCAAACCTAATACAGGAATGAAAATCCCAACCGTATTAGGTGATACATAACTATTTGCAAAGAAGTTAGGTAGTAACCATTTTAAATTCACTGTTCAGCCATCGAAGCTTCGGTTTTCGTAGAGTTCCCAGAATGACTTTAGCGAACGTGGAATCTATCCTACTTACATAGTGTTCTTACACAGCTAATATTTCCCGTGTCATTAGAAAAGACATATTAAAGACTCTACTGAAAAAATAACGACGAAAAGGAATTTGGATTATTTAATCTGTTCAGGCAACAAATCTGTTATTTTAACTTCCCAATGAGTGAGTGAATCATGCGCTGTTAGTCTCCCGATGTACGGGCAACACGAGGAGAACGTAACACTTCATTAAACCACTCGTGCCCGAAGCCCGACTCGAACCGTACCGTTCTTCTGCGAGACAGGGCGCATCCTAGCAACAAATCTTCCTGCTCGGCATCGGCCAATCTGAGCAACCCATAGCGTTAGAGACTTACCAGCTCATAACTACTCGTTCGGCAACATTTATCCGCGTCGCAGAACTGTCCTGTTACTTCCTTGAAGCATTAAATTCAATAAACAACATCTACACGTTAACATCATTAAACTAGATGTTAGAATCAATGTGTGAAATTTCACCCATCCACTATTGATGATTTTTTTTATCTTTTGCTCCGGATTGTAGTTTTATTTTTTTACTTCAGTGAGAATTTTTTACCGTCTACCTGTGGCAGGAGTAGGAGTAATATTAGCATTAGATCGGACTAAGAGGTTTGCCTACAAGAATAACTTGATGCCACAAAGAGAACATAATACATGATATACATCATTAACTCCACTCGTGACCACCAATAGCCACACAATATTGTTAATTACGGAAACTTCAAGTCCATCATTTTTTAATATACCTTCCACCTTTACAACAGCAGTCGAATACGGAAGTGAAATGTGTAATATTTTTCTATATTCACTTATGAAGTTGATTTTCAATCAAATACTGCAAAAGTTGGACTTTTCTTTTTTATAATAATTTTTTTTCTTATTTTTTAAAAAAGAAAGTAGGAATTTTCAGTGTTTTAAGGAGATTTTATTAGTTGTAGTGAGAGAATATCTGTTTTCTTTCCCTAAAATACATAATTCTTTATATTTTGTTATTGTTTTTTTTTTACGTTTTGTCGGTTCAAAAACAGACTTATGAGTAGAACCGGATAACAGAACGCTAGGGCAAGCAGATTGGTTTAATTAATGCTAAAGTAATTCATTTTGTAAATGTATTATGTATTCGGGAGGACGTGGTTTTTGGAATTCCCGTCCGGGCATCCAGATTTGCAGATTTGGGTTTTCCATGGTTTCCCCAAATCACTCCAGGCGAATGCCGGGATGCTTCCTTCAAAACGCTATGGCCGAATTCCATCCCGTTACTTGTCCCCAATCCCATTACTTTACTTTACCCATTAACTTTACTTCACTACGACAGTCGCATAGGCAATATAACTCGGTAGTGCATTGATTTTATAGTTCATTTAGAAAATTTCTAAGCACTATTAAGAATAAATCGTTCCCAAATGCCTTCATTTCAACGAAGACATCTAGCTGCTCCAATTGTTCTGGACACGATTTTACCACGCGTGACCACAAACTGAACCCTGGGGACATCCTCTTCTCGTTAGTTTCTTCGACACTACTCTATTTGTACTCATTATTGCAGCGTAGTCTGCAATGCTCAACTAAGGTATGTAATAATGTCGATGGAAAATTAATCTCTCTTCACCCATGAAATACTGCAGATCACCATAAATTGTCAAAATCTGAAAAACCTCGAGTGCATATGTACCTTCTATTGAGGTTATTAATCTCACTTCTCTATTTATCTCATCTGTTGTTGACTTGGTTTTTCCATAGACATATTATATAATGCGTGGATAAATCCTCTGCAGAAATTAGTGCAGCAGTTTCTCAACAATCTTTCCAATTGTACTAAAGAAACAAATGAGTATCTGCTGGGTCGCGAACGCCACTTTTACTTATAATTTTTCCTTGTATCCAGCAATCTGGGAATCATCCCAGTCTGAAACATTCGTTCATTAAGTTGGCTAAAAAAAGTGCTATAACATCAACAACAGTCTGTAAGATTTCAGACCCTATTTGGTGTGGATGTAATGCCTTTCTCTTTCTAAGCTGTTTAATAACAGATTGCCGAAAAGCAGAAATTGAGCCTGGTGGATGAGAAACAACAATTTTCTGTCGTGGACGCTTGTGGATTTCGTTTGGCGCTTCATATTTTGGTTTTCAGTAGTTCTTTGAAATCAGTTAAGGCTAATGCCGGGGCAGTTTAAAATTACATTTACTTCGCGGGCTTAGCACCGTGTCACTGTTTCTGCTGCTCGAAACGTTTCGGTCCCAGGCAGGGGCCTTCCTCGGGGCTACACCAGACTAATCTGCTGCGAACTGCCAGTTACATCTACTTCACCGTTTTCAGGTAAACTGAAAAAAAAACCCAGTTCACCCAGTGTGCCTGAAAAACGACGAAGCAGATCTAACTAGCGGTTTACAGCGGGTACATTAAGCGCACAGTAAGTGCAATTTTACAACATGGCGCCTGCATAAGCATCAGTTAAAATAGCCGGAACCGATATCCTTGTTCCTTGAAAGTAATATCGGCTGTAATTACCTTAAGGTCAACAAGCCGTAAAGTATTAAATTAAAGACACAGAATTTAATGGTCACATGAACATATGACCATTAACTACATGCTTTGCATTCCCTCAGGGTCCGCTCTTACGTAAAGTGTTACTGAGTATGTTTGGATGGAAATTAAACTTTTTGACCTATAGGTATTTTTCCCGTGCGACCTCTGTTTTTGGACAGACCGTGCATACATAATAATTATTGTTAAACATGCTAATAAAATGTACCTATGAAGAATTGCTTGAAATTAGGAAAAATTTGTTTAGCCCCAGAGGCGAATGCCTCGCCGATATGTGAATTGCAAACAATCAGAAGTGACCGCAGGTAGTAACGAATAATACACGTTCGTTAGGTTGGACTTACAATGACAACGTAGGTACGACCGGGGTGTGTCTTAGATCTGTTTCCTCCACAACTATGATAGGGTTGCAGGGCTGAGTGGGAATGTCTTGTAGATGTCAGACATTAATTAATTCACTCTCGTTTTGAATTATCAGTTGTTGCTCTCGGGAGATCAGTAATCAGCACCAGTGGCCGGGAAAGAATGGCCACACAGGAAGATTAAAAAAATAAATACCACCTTCAAATATCACTTACACTAACATTTTTAACTATAAATTTGTACCTTGCTCAAAAGGAAATATATCTAAATGGACAATCTTTTACATCACTATTGTTCAAATTTTAGCACTGACATTATGGAGTAAGTGCCACTTGTAACTCAGAGGGTAGCCTTCCATCGTGAGGATTGTATTATTGCCCTTTCCTTTTTGTTCGAGGCGGCACAGGGTGTACGTTCGAAAATTCCAAATATTTTACAGTACACAGTGAGGCGGGTTTTTCTTCTATTTTTCGTATAGCGAAGAAAATTAGACGATATTTTAATGTGTGTCTTGCCCTCGTTGGTGGTCGAGGCATATCTCTGGCGCTACATATGTCGGCTGGAAGACTGCATCATGCGGTAAAAGTGTCACAGCTAATCTAACGTATTATTGTCGTTCCTTACTATTGACATTTTTTGTTTTCCGAGCCTTTGCTGGCATCGACTTCAAAAGTAAATGATTAATGTTAAAATTTCAATAATAGTAACGCCTAACGTAAAATACAGTATTCTACATTTAGATTTAGTTTCTTCTAAGTGTGATAAAAACTTTTTTAATTTTTGTGTGTGTTTTTTAAGGTATTATTGTTGTAAAAAAAGATTATTAAGTTTATAGTGGTATTATAGATCGTTTTAAATATGATCACGCTTTCGAACATGTTGCTTGGAATGAGGCAGCGCCGTTTAGATGAAACTAGCGAAGAAAGGGACGATTGTTTGAGAAGAAACAAGGAAAGAAAGTACAACCAATATTTCAAAAGAGAGTAATGAGCAATGTGCTCATAGATCTTCACAAATGAGAGCTTAAAAATTTTATTGGACGTAATAAAATGTGGCAAAAAAAATCATGCTCACCGGCTCTGATATACGATAAATTATTAAATAGTCCACATGAAGAGAAAGTTTTCACATAAATGACGAGGTTTCGTTATCTATTCGTGGGTTAACACTCCACATCAGATCGAAGATGACAGAGGGCTGGTGGTACGTCGGCGATGGTGGTGAAGACGCGGCGTGATGCGTAAAGGGCTAGATTCATATTATCTTAACAAAAAATGCGGTCAAATTGGGACCTAGTTCCAAGTCGGCTAAATATTAGTATGAAACCACTAGATCATGGGTACCGGGATTCCAAAATTTCGCACCCTGGAATCGAGAACGGATTTTTCAAATATTTCAATTCTGGAATTGAGTGCGCTTAAAAAAGGATTTTAATTGGATTGCTTCTTTTTTTTGTGTATATAAACTGTGCTATAAAGTCCTAAAGTCCCTATTAAAATAGCAAACACATCACTGCACATGTTGCACTTAACGTGGTATGCATTTCGACTGCAAGTAAGCTCCGGCAGACAATATTAAAGGTATATAGAAAAACAGAAATTCAGTTGCCCAAAATAATAATAATAATAAAAAGGATCTCAATGAAATTTATTTGCTACCATATTGAAAGTATATCCTATCCATTAATAATAAAAAGAATTCATTAAAATCGCTTCACAGTAGGGGAAGATATCGCTGAACATACATAAAAATAATATATAGGCTACAATCGAATTGAGAACTCCTTTCTCGAAGTCGGTTAAAAACGAAAGTAAATGTGTATGGCATTGTTGTCAGGGATATCTTCGAAGGGTATGGGTACGGCTGCCGGGTGGCAAAGTTTTGATTCGCCACGCTTGGGGAGCGTACACAAACTACGTGTTCGGTCCAGGGAGGGGCGGGGGGAGGGGTGGGCTGGAAGGCTACGCTGGGCTACGTGGGGGGTGAGGGGGTTCCGAGCCAGGCCACGTAGCTTTCCTTTCATAACTTTTTTTACAGTTAAAATGAGGAATAGAACTCACAACAGCAAGTGAATATTTATTTCCCTCAGTTAATTATCTCCTAATGTAATTTACAATAGTCTGGCAAGAGAAAACAGTACAAAATGTCTTCTGGAATCCAAAGGAAAAAAAAAAAAACTACGTGCTACGTGGGGGGGGGTAAAGGCAAAAGCCACGTAGGGCTACGCGGGGGGAGGGGGGTTCACAGTAGGCCAAAATAGAGCTACGTGGTTTAGGCACGCTCCCTTACACCTGTTGTTGTAGCTACCTAACCCAGAGAAGTATATTAAGTTATATTAACAATTCATTCAAATCAACCATTCCACCTTGCTGATTACACACTGTGACTACTACCGGGTGTTATTGAGGCCGTAATCATGAGATCGGGATTAGCTAACTGATTTCGTATATTAGACATCAATGTTAATGCTACAGTTTAACGCGGAACCCGAAACCCGGAACAGTTCTGGCATACTACATATACACCCAGCCGAGATCTGTTATCGAATCGGGATCTTTCCAATCTCTCGTCAGTTTAACCATTAAGCCATATGACCTCTCATACATGGAACAAATATCGTAACAGGCAGGCAACACGATTTTGGATTTGGGGTGATTCGAGTTGAGTTTCGTTTGAGTTGGGTTAGCAAGTCATCCAATTAAAATACTAATTTCTTGCTTATCTTTTAACTATTAAGTCTACATAGCGCTTGTGTACTACACTGAAGAGCCAAAGAAACTGGTACACCTGCTTAATATCGTGTAGGGCCCCCGCGAGCACGCAGAAGTGAAGCAACACGACGTGGCATGGACTCGACTAATGTCTGGAGTAGCGCTGGAGGGAATTGACACCATGTACCCTGCAGGGCTGTCCATAACTACGTAAGAATACGAGGAGGTAGAGATCTCTTCTGAACGGCAGGTTACAAGGCATCTCAGATATGCTCAATAATGTTCATGTCTGCGCAGTTTGGTGGCCAGCGGAGGTGTTTAAACTAAGAACAGTGTTCCTGGAGTCACTCTGTAGCAATTCTGGACGTGTGGGGTGTCGCATTGTCCTGCTGGAATTGCCCAATGCAGTCGGAATGCATAATGGAAATGAATGGATGCACGATATCAGCTAGGATGCGTACTTACATGTCTTCTGTCTGAGTCGTATCTAGACGTATCAGGGGTCCCATGTCACTCCAACTGCACACGCCCCACACCATTACAGAGCCTCCAGCAGCTTGAGCAGTCCTCAGCTGACATTCAGTGTCCCCGAATTCATAAGGTTGTCTCCGTACCCGTACACGTCCATCCGAATGATAAAATTGAAAATGAGGCTCGTCAGACCAGGCAACATGTTTCCAATCATCAACAGTCCAATGTCGGTGTTGACGGGCCCAGGTGAGACGTAAAGCTTTGTGTCGTGCACTAAGCAAGGGTACACGATTGGGCCTTCGGCTCGGAAAGCCTATATCGATGATGTTTCGTTGAATGGTTCGCACGCTGACAATTGTTGATGGCCCAGAATTTAAATCCACAGCAATTTGCGGAAGGGTTGCACTTCTGTCACGTTGAACGATTCTCTTCAGTCATCGTTGGTCCCGTTCTTGCAGTATCTTTTTCCGGCCGAAGTGATGTCGAAGATTTGATGTTTTACCGGATTTCCGATATTCACGGAGCACTCGTGAAACGGTGGTACGGGAAAATCCCTACCTCATCGCTACCTCGGAGATGCTGTGTCCCATCTCTTGTGCGCCGACTATAACACCACGTTCAAACTCACTTAATTCGTCATTACACCGCTATTTGAAACTAAGTAATTTCGAAGGGCGAAATTCCCTTTCATTTCTCCCACCCAATAATGCTATAATAATTTTAAAAATTAATATTGCTTTTATTTTTTCGCCATTAATTGAAATTAAGAAAAATAAATAGGTTACGTTTTTCTTGCACTAGATGGTATCCTAAAGCCACCTATCGGTTCTTGTCTATCGGGTGATAATAATTTCGTATAATTTCAATGAAATGGTGTCATTCAAAACACGGAGTGACTTAGCGTATGTACGTCTTAGAGACACCTAGCGTGATGGGTAAGCGGTAACGCTTTGTCTTTGCATTCGGGAGGACGCGGGTTCGAATCCCCGTTCAGCCGTCAATATTTCGTTTTTTCATGTCTTACGGAAATAACTTCAGGTGAATGCCGAGATGGTTTCTCAAATAGGCCATGGCCGAATTCCAGCCCGTTCATTACCCCCAGTTCATTACCGCCTGTAACAATCTCCACGTCGACGAAGCATAAGACCATAAATGAAAAGAGCAAAGAATATTATTGAGAAAACAAAGCCGTGAAGAGGTGATCACATAAAAAGTCAGTAAAATTTCCAGCTGAAACCGGTATTTGAAGAAGAGATCCATCGATCTCTTGTCACAGCAAATATTGGCTATTAATTTCTTTCGTTTAAAAAGCGTTGCTAATTTAATCAATAGAAATCACAAACGATAGTATTCACAAGAACAAAACAGAAACAAAGAAAATAGTATAACAATCAACACCTGTCAGTTCATATTGTGGATTACCAAAAACCAGCAACTTGAACAGCGTTGTCACTGATCTTAAGGAGGTCTTGTAGAGCACAGTTGTTGGGCACTGCGGGCAATTGTATAATTTTTTTTTATTTTATCCATGATAAATGGACTTTTGAAAGTCTGTAACTGTTTTGAAATATAAGGTGAGCAAATAATTATCCTGCAACACAGTTACTTTTAATAAATTTTTTATTTATTAATTTATGGCGTGAAGCGTTTAAAGATCTGAAACTCATTTTCAAACGCCGTTTTTATTTTTATTTTTACATTCTTGATGTGACGAGTGCTCGTGTAAGTTTCTGCTGGATGATAGCAGGTTTTATTTTGTGTTTCCTGAAAATGATATTGTGGAGTGTATACACAGTTTTTGCAAATAAGATGAAGTGGAATATTATTATTGAAATGAAACTTACATTTTGTGGAGACTTCTTCAAAAACACGAAACACAGAAAGTAACACGTGCACTTTGTCACTATGTTTACATACAGATAAAGCAAAGATGCTTCAGTATATCTTAAATTTAACAAACCAAAACAAAGATAGTTCGCTACAATGATGTACATGACTAAAGGTAAAAGTTTTTATTTCAGAGGTTGTACTATGATTTTACAATAACTTTCGATATTCACTAAAAAATATGTTACATTTACGATGGTAGTTAGCAGATAATGGCACGTTATAATATGTTATCAAAACATTTGAAGAAGTTCACAGAATCACTTTCTAATCTTTCATTTAGTATAGTGTCTTTAAATAAATTGTGGTGTGTATAGATTTCTAATTCTTCCATCAAGTCCATTTGGTGGCTTTTATTTAGGTGATGGAGTACCTTCAAATCTGTATCAATTTCACTGAAAGGGTGGCCGGTATTGTGTATGTGGGTTGCTATAGCTGATTTTGAGTGTTGACCTTTTTTGAATGCATTAATGTGTTCTAGGGATCTTGTTTTGAAATTCCTTCCAGTTTGTCCTATGTAGAAATTCGAACATTGTCTGCATGTTATTTTATAAATGCCTGATTCAAAAACTGTGTATACACTCCACAATATCATTTTCAGGAAACACAAAATAAAACCTGCTATCATCCAGCAGAAACTTACACGAGCACTCGTCACATCAAGAATGTAAAAATAAAAATAAAAACGGCGTTTGAAAATGAGATTCAGATCTTGAAACGCGTCACGCCATAAATTAATAAATAAACAATTTATTAAAAGTAACTGTGTTGCAGGATATTTATTTGCTCACCTAATGTTACCCCACGTTAACACGTGGTACTGGGACCTTCCAGAAAAGGCCATATCGCTAAATTATCCTCTTTCCTACGCACACCACTTTTAAGCCTGTTAATGCTCTCCATGTCGTCCAGTTATATTGCCTTTTTTTTTTTTAACTGCCTAAAGTCTCTCAACAGAGAGGTCTTTAGAGACGGGAAAGGATGGGGGGCAAGGAATGGAAAGGAATTCGGCCATGGCCTTTTGAAGGAAGCATCCCGGCATTCACCTGGAGTGATTTGGGGAAACCATGGAAAACCCAAATCTGGATGCCCGGACGGGGATTAGAACCGCCGTCCTCCCGAATGCGAGGCCAGAACGCTAACCGTTACACCACCACTCTTGGTAGTTAAGATTGCCAGCTGGTGGTAGCGCCTTTGTAGTGGATAACCATAAATAATGGCCAATATGATTTTAAGTCAGATAGTTAGAATTGGAATAACAAAAAGACAGCAGCCGTTTCAGTTAAGCCAAGTTACTGATCGTGGTAATGAAATAAAGATAATTTATAAAAACTTAAAAAGTAGAGATTAAGTTAACGAAAGTAAAATAACAGTGACGAAAAACTGTGTGGTCTGTATCGAAATAATGTTGAGCGTTGATCGTAATCTACCTTCCCTATTCACGTCGACATTTGTTAGTCACCTACAGATTGGAGATTAAACAAACGATTATAGAGAAACATTCATTATTTCTATAATTACATTCTTTCTAACAAAAGGACAGTCATAAGGGTTTGGAAAATTTAAAACATTACATTGTTTCTATGCTTATGATCAAATAAACAACATAACTGAATTTAGCCCTTAAGCCATGTTTCATACTTTCCCTTCTAATTTATATAAAAAATATGTTATGCAGCATTCGAGCAATTTTTTTTATTCTTGATTTACTCGCAATTGATGCGGAGGTCATTAGAATCTGGTTAGGAGTAAGAGCAGGAGACAGGAAGAAATTCGGCCATCGCCTTTTGAAGCAATCGCCTGGATGATTTCGGAAAAACCATCGAAAGTCGAAATCTGGATGTACGAAAAGAATATCGAACCCGTGTCCTTTTAAATGAACAAAACTTTCTGCACTACTAACGTGAATATCTGAATCTGTCTGGCATAGTAGCTATGAGATTGTTTAAGCTATTTACACTAATCGGTTTTCAACACAATTAGTACAGTAGAATAAGTACGATTAATCCATCTCCAAGAACGCTAAAACTGTCAAAACGGATGAAAGAGGAAATAAGAAAAAGTGAGTCGCTGAGAGTTCTGTACTGTCCTAACTCTCTCTGTAGATAATTGTCAACCGGAAGATGTGGACGATTCACAAGTGCAAAATTAAAGAAAATACCCAACTAATAGAAATTGTTATTCCGCAGGTCATGTCGCTTCGTGGCTTAATATTATACAGCCAGACATAGTCATTTTGCAAGAGAACCTGTTATCCATGAATTATTCAGTCCCCAATAACCGCAGAACTGGTTGTGAGTCACTTGACTGTCTCGGAGACCAAAACACACCGCCGCAGCCGTGTCGGGGAATTAGTAAAACAATCCACAGCCTCAATAAATATTCTGTCTACAGCGGAAGGAACGCAATCAACAATGTGTTTGCGCCTACTAAATGAATTCAGTGGAATAACTCGAACTGTATAAACTTCAAAATTGTTATTATTACTGCATTGTGATGCGGCATACGCCTCACTGTTATTTTTTTCTACACAACTACTTTTTCATCACACAAATACAGGGGTAATATGAATAATATAAATATAATATGAATAATATGAACACCTGACATTTACATACTATTGATTTATTAATATGGTGTTAGTCCACCAAGAGACGTTTAGCAGTAAAAAAAGCTGCAATTCTTCGGAATAAATTTGTAGAGTGACAATAGTTTCCAACAGAATGTTGTCCCATTCTTATACAAAAACATTCGCCAATTGCTTCAATGACGTCGGAGGTGGATATCTGTTCCTTATTCTCTGCTCTTAAGCCTCGTATCCACTTGAGCACACTCAGGCGAATGAGCCGCTCATTCATTTGAGCGCGCTCGCTCGAGCGTGCTCAAGGAAAAGGGAATTTTGGTAGAACGAGCCTGGTGCCAGTGCTCAGAAAACGCTCGGCTATTAACGTGTCGTCACGCGTAGCTGCGGCCTTTATTATTATCCATACGATGTCAAAACAGAGAAGAAAGTTACCAAGTTTATGGATTAGAGAAAGTCATTGTCAGCGAAGAAATTATCTTAATAATTTAATTCGCGAATTTAGATGAAGACAGTGAGCTATTTCAAAACTTTACGAGATCGATTTCGAACATTTGCTGTCATTAGTTGGACCTCATATTAAAATGCACGATACGCCTATGCGTGAGGCGATCCCACCAGAAGATAAAATTTATTATAACTTTAAGATTCCTAGCCTCAGGAAGTCCCTACACAAGCCTGCAGTATATGTTCAAAGTATATAAACAAAGCATCATCCGTTTAGTACGGGTAGTCTGTGATGGCACTATTGAGTCACTCCAAAATTATATGAAGGCTGGTACCTATTTTTAATTTGTGTTTACAAATATAGATTTAAAGGTTATTTTTATGTTGTTTTTCTTTTTTAAATAATGGCATTGATTTCAAATTTTTAATAAAATTGGTAAAACAATTATATTGCCTGGCACAAAATCAATATGATTTTAGGCACTTAGGATCTGTATTTCGTAACACCAAAATCCGTTCAGCTGTGAGAAATACTATTAAAAAAGACTTGCCACTTCCCGTTATAGAAGTTCTCTTCTGTTTTTATCGTTCTCGCCTGAATGACCCTAGCTGGCTTGTTATTTTTTTTCTTTACATCATCAATACTAAAGTTTAATATCTCGCTGATTTCACGCCATGCACCTTATTTTTTAATTCGATTATAATACTGGAACTATCCCATAACACCCTCTTTGGTTCATACGCATCAATTAGAGTTAAGCTAGTTTCATTGTCCCACGTGCTTGCGCTCATTGTAGAAACCGCCAAATACCGTCCACACTGAGCGCCGAACAAACACTGGCTCGCCTTTGAGAATTCCAAAATACCGACACCCGATCGGCTCGCCCCGAGCGCGCTCGCTGTCGTTCGTTGCGAGCGTGCTCAGGCGTCCACACTTGACCCGCTCGCTTCACTGAGCGGCTCATTCGCCTGAGCGTGCTCAAGTGGATACGAGGCTTAAAACTCTACACAACTGTTCAATTACATTGGGCGATTGTGCTGGCCAGGGAAGATGTTTGATGATATTCTGATGGCCCTGGAGCCAGGACAGAATCTTTTTGGCTTTGTGTATGGGCGCATTTTCATCTTGGAAGACGGCAGTGTTCGACAGCAGTATTATAGTCATAGTAAGAAGTTCATCACTGAGGATGTCGAGATATTCATTCGCAGTCATCCGGCCAGTGATGTGAATGAGAGGACCAGCTAAATACTACGATATAGCCACCCAAATCATAACGGAATCTCCCCAAGCTTGACTCTAGGACGCAGCCAATCCGGATCGCAGGCTTCTTTTGGTGTTCTCCATTCATAAGCCCGGCCGTTCATCGGACCATACCACATTCTTCCAATCATCAAGTGTCCAGTTTTTATGATCGCGGTACCACTTGTTTCGCAGCTTAGCGTTGATAGCCGTTATAAGGAGTTTTGCAATTGCGATCCTCCCATGATGTCAGCTTTGTGCAGCTCCCACCTTACTGTTTTTGTCGAAACAGTATTACTCAGCTGTGTGTTGAGTTCTGCTGTCACTTTTGCCGCTGTAGTTTTGTGTTGTCTGGCCGCAATCCTTTTTAATGTTCGTTGGTCTCTGCCGGTTAACTTTGGTTTTCGTCCACTATTCCTCTTCAGCGACGATGTTTTACCAAGTTTTGTGTATGCTGTCAATACCGTGGATACTGTCGCTCGAGAGACTTAAATAGTTCAGTTGTTTTTGTCACAGACAATCCTGCAAACCGAGATCTAACAATTTGCCCTCTTTCGAAGTCTGAGAGATCACGCATTTCACCGATCGCTTGTTATAAACAATACCAAACAAAGCGTATAATAAACTGACACATAACCTACAAGACCTGCCACGTCAACTATGCCGTACATGCGCATCGCAGTATCCACACGGAAGTTTTTTTTTTGTTTTTTTTTGTTTAAAAATGGCATTCGGCCGTGTTAGCCATTCACCCAGCTCAATGTGTTTGTTTCTCTTACAATGTACAGATTTCTTATAAGTATGATTATTTTCTCTAATGTGTAAGGACGACACAAGACGAACACAAAACTTAATTAAAACCAACCATGCCCTAGGCCGGACTCGAACCGGCAACCCCTGCAACGAGAAGCAAGCACGCTACCCCTACGCTACCGGGGTCGACCACACGGAAGTAGTGGTGCCAACATGCAACAACCTGTACTCTATCGCATGGTGTCATATTATTTTGTCCAACCTCTGTATATACTTTTGAATCCCCTAAACTTTTTAAGTAACTTGTTCAGTACATCACTCTGTAATTTATCAAATACTAGTTAATGAA
>JARYHS010013631.1:169599397-169634398 GCA_031002005.1 Vandiemenella viatica | reverse complement strand
AATTGTATTGCCATCATTATTCATCATATGTAGCAGAATTTAGTGTAGTCAAAAATTTACTAGCAAAGGAAAGAAACAAATTGTTAATAGTGGAATGCGGTAATTTAAAACCGCTGATGACAAATATGGCCACTAAGTATCGAAACATTATTGTCATTAGACCAAACTCAGCCTTCGATCTAATAATATTATTGTTATTTCATAATATGTTTTTGTTAATCTAACTGTGGACAGTACACTAATGTTGTTAATACTATTTAATAAAGCATTTCTAAAACTCTGGTGTCGTTTTTAAATATATGATATAGTACATTTGTCCTAAGATGGGCGTCATCGGGTCACTGTATGAAAAAGTGGGTTGTGAGTTAGAAAAGTTGGAGCACTATGTCTTTCATTATCGATTACAAGAAGAGGAATCAGTGTGGTCTTTTTTCTGAAAATTGGATGGAGAGTATTTTTTTTCCTTAAAGGGCGTGGTAGGTGTGAACCTATGCTTTAGATGTTTAGTTATTTAAAAAAAAAAAAATCGCGTAATGGTCAGATTCTTTCTTAACATTATTCTTACCTTCAAAACATTTGAAGAATATCCATACAATAAAAGCTGATTATTTTTGCTTTATCTTTTCTAAGCAAGCCGTTGTATCCGCTCTCTATGCGTCTTTACATCTACATCTACATCTACATTCATACTCTGCAAATCACAAACATTGTGGGTGGCAGAGGGTGCTAAGCACCAATCCTAAACCCGCCCATTCCAATCCCGAATAGTGCGAGGAAAGAAGGAATACATATAAGTATCAGTACGGCATCTTATTTCTCTAATCTTATCCCTCCGGTCATTGCGACCTAAATAGGTTGGCGGAAGAAGTATTTCACTGCACTCGAAATTTAAATTTTTTCGCATATTCTCCAATAAATTCGATCGCAAGCCACGTCGTCTGTCTTCCAAACTATCCCAGCCCAATCTATGCATCAATTCTGTGACGCTTTCATAAGGGCTGTAACAACAAGTCACGAATCTAGCGGCTCTCCTCTGCACCCTCTCAACTGAGTCAATCAGAACCTTGCGATACGGATCCCAAACCCCACAACAGTAATCCAGATGC
Organism: Vandiemenella viatica; assembly: GCA_031002005.1. Taxonomy (NCBI): domain Eukaryota; kingdom Metazoa; phylum Arthropoda; class Insecta; order Orthoptera; family Morabidae; genus Vandiemenella; species Vandiemenella viatica. The sequence goes on along the minus strand of JARYHS010013631.1, from coordinate 169,633,292 downwards.
GGACGCACTAGTGTTTTATACGCTGTCTCCTTTGTTTGAGCATTAAAATTCCTCAAAATACGACCTATGAATCGTTATTTAGAATTAGCCTAGCCTACGACGGAAGTTATGTGCATGTCCCATTTCATGTTGTTTTGTACTTCACGGAATCAACCGTGTCATCAGGTGAATTGTTTATTTTGTACTCGTGAACAACCTGATTCTTCTTGTTACTTATCCGCATTGCCTTGCACTTTTTGCAATTAAGTGTAAGCTGCCATTTACGGCACCAATCGAAAATAGCATCCAAATCACGCTGAATTTCTAAGCAGTCGTCGGAGCACCTTATTTCCCTATAGATAACCGCATCGTCGGCAAACAATCGCAACCAGCATTTGACGTTGTAACCTAGATCGTTTATAAATATTAAGAAAAGAAGTGGATCTATTACACTTCCTTGAGGAACGCCCGAAGTAACATGTATATTAGAAGAGGCTTCCCTGTCAACAACGACATACTGTAATCGACCAGTTATAAAATCACGTATCCACTCGCAAATCTGAGCCGAAATACCGTAAGCTCGAATGTTCGTTAAAAGTCGGTTGTGTGGCACAGAATCAAAAGCTTTCTGAAAAACCAAAAAAAACTGCATCAATTTGCGAACCTGCATCGATAACTTTCATTATGTCGTGCGAAAATAGGGCCAATTGTGTTTCACACGATCTCTTCTTCCGAAATCCGTGTTGACATGGTGTAAGTAACTCGTTCTCATCTAGAAACTTCATTATGTTCGAGCATATTTACGGTGGTAAACTGGGGAAAAAACACTGCTATGGCGTTTCCTTTAATGCTCTCCTGTTTCATATCAACTGTTGGAGGGACGTACTTTTACTAACTGTTTATAAGTAGTTCAAGCTACGTTTTGTAAGGTAAATTTTAATTTTGAAAATTTTCGGCTGAATACCAGAATTAGGATAACAGTTCAGGATAATTCTACCTCAATATTTGAATCAGGCTGTAACAGCCCTAATACCTGAATTTGTAATGAGCTAAACTTTGCTTGAAAGTGATTTGGTATGTTTTTTTTTGTAATTTCTTGTAAATCAGTGTATATAGACTTTGTTTTAGGTAAGAAAATTATTTAAAGGCCATTTAATATGTTTAAGAACCGAATGAAGCAAGAGAATTTTTTAAAAGTTTGTAATTCCATGTACTACTGTAAGTTACGATGTCTACAGGACAATTTTCTACCGTTTGAAAGGATTTCTGTAAATAATTTTGTATTTAAGTATCTATAGTTACCATTTCTGATCATTTTGTAATGTTGTTAATTAATTTTGTATTAATTCCGATTGTTTTTAATATGTTAGATTGTTCGAGTGATTGTTAATGATCGAGAAATATCGGGCGGATGCCTTTGAAGAATTCTCGTAATTTCGATAGAGACTATATAAACAGATCGCCTGGACAGAGAGATTCATTCAGTAATTCAGTTAGTAAGTCAGTTTAGTTGACAGTATTCAGTGTTACAGAGAGTTTCAATCATTCAGTTGAGTTCACAGAGATTATCTTTGCGATTATTCAGAAGTGCATATCTGTATTGTATCTATGCTTGTGAATATCGCTGACTTGTTTGGATCACAATAAAACAACTCTTCAAACATAACCTGTTTGGTGGACTTTTTAATTAATTAATCAGTAATTAAACCACCGAAGAACCTTAATAAGGCCCATTGAGTCTTGTAATGCTCACAACCTAACCCGCGTGTGTGGAAGAAATGCACAAGAGCCATTACGCCCTAGTAGGGGCTCTGTTTAGAGTACATGTCGTTTGTGGGTTTGTGTTGTTTGCGGTGTGTGACAGCAGAGTTTACGAGAGGTGTCGCAATGCGGGCGGGCGGCGGCCCTTTGCTTGTCTGAAGCCGTGTTTACTGTCGGTGTTAACTGAGTGGACACCTTTACGACTGCTCTCCTCTGAGGCAGGTTCCGCCCGTGTTGAAGCTATGCGTGTCATTCCCACCTTAACGCCACGTCCAGCTATTACATGTTGCGGAACAGCTGCGCTTGGAGAAAACTTTGTTGCGTCAAGGGTAACAGGATTTACTAATGCGACCTCCTCTCCATCCTTATTTCTGCACCTTGAAGCACTTGTCATATTTTACACAGCCTGATGAATGAACGGTTAAAGTTCATGTCTGGGATCTGAGAGAAAAGGAGTCAGATTTTATATGGTTTCCCAAAATCAGTCGGGATGCTTCCTTGAAAGGCCATGGCTGAATTCCTTCCCGTTCCTTGTCCCCCATCTCATCCCGCCTCTAATGTCCACGCTGTCGACGAGGCGTAAAGCCCAAGCAAAAAAAAAAAGTGAATCCGAGATAGTTCCCCCAAAAAGCCTTGGTTGAATTTCTTCTGTTCCTCGCCCTCCATGACCTCTTCATGTCCTCGATATCGTTAACCTTAGCAGAAAGAAAGTTACCTTATGTGAGGATTACTATAGTAACGTTGTGTCACTATTAAAATACCAAACTCAGTGCCAAAAAAAAAAAAAAAATTTATTTCTCAATTACCTACTTCTTATATTACTACTAACAATATCTCTTGTAATGAGAGACGACTACAGTAGAAATAGACACGTAACAACAAAACCGCGCGGGGCGGTGTAACGGTTAGCATTCTCGCCTCGCATTCGGGTGGACGGCGGTTCAAATCCCCGTCCGGGCATCCAGATTTGGGTTTTTCATGGTTTCCCAAATCACTCCAGGCAAATGCCGGGATGCTTCCTTCAAAAGGCCATGGACGAATTCCTTCCAATTTCTTGCCCCCATCCTTGCCCCCCATCCTTTCCCGTCTCTATAGACCTCGCTGTTAAGAGACGTAAAGCAGTAAAAAAAAAGTAACAACAAAATGTGTAGTCAAACATTAATTTTAATGATCTTTTAACAGTGAGTTCACCGCAACAAGTTACAGTAAATACTGATCCAAATTTTGAAAGATTCCTATGAAAAAATCGAATTTCAGGGGTAAACCAATTTTTTTCAACAAAACATTAACCTACGGTTTCTCTTAATGTGGCATTAAGTTCAAAGTTGAATTGATGAAATTATATTTTCTTGGTTCTCCAGGTTGGGTCACAACGATTTTTTTGAAATTAAAGTTTCATGATTTCGTAATGATGATATTTCCTTCTCCCTGTCTCTCTCTTTTTTTTGATTTACCCATCGTTGACTTAAAGGTGATTAGAGGAAAGAAACGAATTGGGGCAAGGATTGGCAAGTAACTCTGCCATGGCCTTTTGATGGAACCACCACGCTAAGTATAAAATTTGAATGAAACTGATAGCATAAAAAAGTCCTGCCGGAGCATCAGTATAACATCTATATTAGTAGTCATTGTTTACGAAATATATAAGAAAAATATGAAGGCTATCAAAACAAGTTTACTGTGCATTACCTGTCACAGAGGACTCAAGTGTAAGTAGTGCGTCGATGGGTTAGTCAAGGGAGACAGAGAGAAGACCTATAGCTCCCTCAGTATGAACTGATCAGTATCATTAAACAGAGAGTAAAGAGTGCATGGCAAACCAAACAAGTTATGTACTAAGGTAGCATACAATAAACTATCTTAACGAAGCCAAAGTTTTGTAATTACAACGTTAACTAAAGTTATGTAACGTGTATTCAATAACGGCGATTACCACAGTCGCTTAAAATGGAATAAGACTTCGAGAAAGCTTCCCCCCCCCCTTTCAAAATCTGAATGTGTGGACCATGTGGGTAACATAAAACACATATCGGATATATAAAAAAAACTATTACAGGACAAAATGATGAAAGAATTATCAAACTATTGCATTACATTTCCTACGAATGTGACTACCGTGCTTTATGCTAATAATTAAATTATTTGTAAACATGAATCAACTAGCTAAAAGATTGAAACATTCTTACATAGATATCACTTGAACACCGTGTAAAACGATGTATGTTAATCATCTATGTCTGATTTTTTTTCATCATATGTAAATCTATCGGTAGTGGTAAAGTGAGTGCCAACGTGTGATTATAAGTATTTATATCAACAGAAATATTTAATACTGTAAACACTTTAATAGAAGTCAGTCAGAACTTGGTATCTGCCGATGTACCTTTAAAAGAAAAGTATTTCCAAAAAATATATCATAATTCCGTGTGGAATGAGCTGGTGACAGGATTTCTATTGTCTGCGCATTCCACCCCCTCATTAATCTATCCCGTTAGTCCTACCAGGTACAGGGGACCTACAGTTTAACGTGGAATCCAATCCACGGAAGCGTTCTGGCGTAATTCGCATTACACTGTAAGTTGCGCCAGAGGTGAAAGTCGGGTTATGGACCAGCGAAAACCCCCGCCGAGACAGGGATTCGAACCGGGGACATTACGATTCCCAGTCAGACACCTTAACCACCGAGCCACCAGACCTCTCAGTGTTTCCAATGATACGATCTACGGGACGTGCGATGTCACGCCGTAAAACAGAGAAAAAAAACGCTGTTTGAATTGTAACAAGCCCACCGCAAATCTGTCGAAGAGTAGGTCATTGTAAAGCGAGAAGCTTTTAAGAAAAGAAGGCGGTAAGGCCGTCTCCAAACAAACAAACAAAAAATAATAATAATAATAAAAAGCGCGCTTTGGAGCACCGTGGAAAAGATAAAACTTTTAAGCCAATCAGAGAGGCGATATCGGTACGTGGGACCTGAAAGTTCACGCTATCAGTGAGGTTGTCGCGAACAAGCACCGTAGCTGAAAGACATGATTCCAGACAAATTTCTCCCCATCACGGGACGAAGTTGACTGCAGCGATAATGTGGTCTGTAGTCTGGTGAAAGATGCTTCTGACTTCGTGACCGCTTGGACTTCGCGTCATCACTGTAATCAGACGACTGAATTTCCGTCTGGTGGTCTAACCAGCTGACGTCACGAAGGGGTCTAGCTGTGTGCTGTGAGACGGAACACCTCGGCTGCATTCATTGCGAAAAGGTTTACTTTCGCCTGCCTGCCGTAAGCGGGTGACTCACCGCACCAAACCACACGGCTACTAACCTCGCCAGCACTGCGCTAATATCAGCCTATAGAGTGAAGAAATGTACATAGCAAAGATTAGCCAGTTACATCAGTCTAAAGTTCTATAAATTTCGATGGATATCACATATTACGAAGTTCATTCGTATTGCGATGAATAAATAATTAATTTCTCGATACGCTGAAGTGTTAACTAAAAATCTTGAGCTACGTCATTAATTTCAGTTGATTCTTCATCCATTTATGATCCATTTCAAGAGTACTAGATAATAAAAACATCTGCTATACTAATAATAATCTTAAGACGAACATTTATATCAAAACTTACTCGAAGACTATACTGTGACACCCAAGTCTAACGCAGTAGAAAATATTACATTTTGACGATTTTAACGTAGCGCTCGCTGTATGGTATTCTACCACACAATTAGTGATTAGCTACTTCTTAAGGCCCGTTCCCACGATCTCTTGCAAAGGCGCATTCCCACGATCTCTTGTAACGAAGGCGAGACGGGACGGGACCTCATTAGCCGAAGTGTAGGGACGATCGCGGGCCGCAGGTTAGTCCTAGCTTACCTCGCCGCCACCTCCGCACCACGTTGCCTAGTGTCGTTTGGCACAGAGCACTTTACAGCAACAGAAGGGGTGCGCACCGCTGCTGCAAACCGATGGCAACAGCGCACCGCTACACACGCCTGTGATGTTTACCGACTCAGAGTGGGTAGCTGTGTCTCGTCTCCGCTAGCAGAGGCGGCCCTGTTTCCATGGCGTGTGGTTGAGTATTCGTCCCGTCCCCGCCTTCGTTAAGGCGCATTCCCACGATCCCTTGTAACGAAGGCGATACAGGACGGGACGGGGCGAATTCTCGACCACACGCCATGGGAACAGGGCCACCTCTGCTAGCGGAGACGAGACGCAGCTACCTACTCTGAGTCGGTAAACATCACAGGCGTGTGCAGTGGTGCGCTGTTGCCATCGGTTCGCAGCAGCCGTGCGCACCCCTTCTGTTTCTGTAAAGTGCTCTGTGCCAAACGACACTAGGCAACGTGGTGCGGAGGTGGCGGCGAGGTAAGCTAGGACTAACCTGCGGCCCGCGCTCGTCCCTACACTTCGGCTAATGAGGTCCCGTCTCGTCACGCCTTCGTTACAAGGGATCGTGGGACTGCACCTTTAAGAGAACTTAAAAATACTTTTATTAATGTGTAGAGCAAAATAGTTAATTAATTGAAATACCACTGCTTAAGTATTTTGAGAAGTTGTAACAAGATTGTCTGTATGGTTACTAAAGCAAAATGCCAATTGAAATGACCTTTTACCGTCGGCATTGGTCGTTTTTGATTCACAAAGCTCTGCCCTATTTATGCGTATTTGAACACGTTTATCACTTATATATTGCAAAATTTTATCCAAACACACAATCTTTACAGCTTCAGTTACGATTATTCAAACTTTTAACAATATCTTTGCTATTACGACTTAGTACACAGATAGCACTCGATAAGACAATTTAAACGACATCTCACTTACTGCTTTATCATCTCAGAGTTCAGAGATATACTAATTCCAGCGTGCGCTACAGAACACGCCTATGCTACACACCTATGAAACACACCGCTCTACTCGCGCTCGGTGTTACTGTACTGCACTGTGTTTCGCTAATTTATAACCTTCATTACTTCGTCTGTTGAATGGTATTTACGCTAATCTACACTAATAATATAAATGCGAAAGTAAATCTGCCTCCCTGTCTGTATGTTACATTTTCACAATTAAACAGTTTAACCAATAATGATGAAATTTAAAAACGAAATACAATATATCATTAGAAAGGACATAGAAAACTTCTTTTCTGAATAAATAACTTATTTTCTCCCGAAATATTGAAAACTAACCAAACTGTGACCTACAGACAGCGTGTGTACGTCACTGTAATGTTATATCAATTGCCCAGTATTTGTTTCTCGTGTTTGTGATCTGTTGATAAAGTCCACGCGTTCGAAGTCGCGGGTAAAAAGCTAGCATTTTCCAAGAGAGCGAATTTTGTCGTTTAGAACAAACCGCAATTTGATACGTTACAGGAAATCTTAAATTTCGCGTAGCAGGGTTAGGGTCGTGTAAAGATAGCGTTCCACGGCGCGTGGATTTGCCGGCCGGGACGGTTCAGCAATCAACAGCTGTCCGTGGGAGGCGTCGCACCAGTGCTGTCAGAAGTGGCTTGCGTCTATCCGTCGCCCAGTCGGTAAACATCAAACGCCCAGTCGGTAAACATCAAACGCCCAGTCGGTAAACATCAGACACCCAGTCGGTAAACATCAAACGCCCAGTCGGTAAACATCAAACGCTAAGTCGGTAAACATCAAACGCCCAGTCGGTAAACATCAAACGCCCAGTAGGTAAACATCAAACGCCCAGTCGGTAAACATCAAACTCCCAGTCGGTAAACATCAAACGCCCAGTCGGTAAACATCAAACGCCCAGTCGGTAAACATCAAACACCCAGTCGGTAAACATCAAACGCCAAGTCGGTAAACATCAAACGCCCAGTCGGTAAACATCAAACGCCCAGTAGGTAAACATCAAACGCCCAGTCGGTAAACATCAAACGCCCAGTCGGTAAACATCCAACACCCAGTCGGTAAACATCAAACACCCAGTCGGTAAACATCAAACGCCCAGTCGGTAAACATCAAACGCCCAGTTGGTAAACATCAAACGCCCAGTCGGTAAACATCAAAACGCCCAGTCGGTAAACATCAAACGCCCAGTCGGTAAACATCAAACGCCCGAGTATCTGAAACGACACCAGACAACGTGGTGGGGAGGTGGCGAGGGCTAGCCATTGGCGCGTGCTGATCCGTACAGGCTCGACATGCAAAACCACGCGCCGTGGGAATCTAGCTTAAGGTAAAAGGGGGTGTGGCGACGATGTTGTGGCTTTCCCTGGGACTGTTGCAGACGCCGCGCCGGGGCGCCTGTAGCAACAGGTGGCGGGCAGCCGCAGGTGTTACGTAAGGGCCGGCTATCGCCTTGGCGCCCCGCGCTCGTACATTACATAAACGGCGCCCGGCGCTCGATCTGGCCACGTGCTATTCATAGCACACTCCCTCCGGACTTCTGCCAGCTCTTGTTTTCTTCACTCGTGTAATTAGAGCTGTTTACTCAAACACCGGCCACCTTTACGAGTCATAGATAAATGTGTGGCTTCTACTACCGTGTCGGTTGGAAAACTGTCGCACCTTTGGCTGCGAAAGGTGCTATTAATCATCGGCGGCTCTCAAAACTAGTCTCCTCTCCAATTAACGCTTTTGGCTCTTTTGTCATCACTGAGCGTGATGGGTGAGTGGCTAGCGCTTTGACTTCGCATTCGGGAGAATGCTGGTTCGAATCATCGTCAGGGCATTCAGATTTGGGTTTTCCATGGTTTCCCCAGATCACTCCAGGCGAGTGCCGGGATGCTTCCTTCATAGGGCCATGACCGAATTCCTTGCCGTTCCTTGTCCCCCACTCCCATCCCGCCTCTAATGACCTCGACGTCGACGAGGCGTAAAGCCATAAAAAAAATGACTTTTATCATTGCTGCCAGCGTTTCAGGATCATAACTGTCAATTGGCATGGAAAAGACAGTTCAAATACACCCAACACTCACCAAAGTTGAAGGGAGGAGAGCAGCAGCAACACAAAACAACAAAAAAACAAAGAAAATACATTTCGGGTGAAAACCCCTTTTTTTCAAGTTAACAGAGGTAGGTGGCTGGCTCGCGGCATTTCTTCTCTTTCATTGTTACCTATAAATGCCAATTGATTTCATATATGATAGTAGGCGAACTTGAAATAAATGAGAAACATAAACTTCCCAGGTTTTGAATCGGATAGTCTGATAAAAAGATGACAACTTTTCGACATCGTCGTTTGCTGCCTTCATCAAGTATCTTCGACGTTTCTATCGAGAATCTAGAAGTGAAATCCTTGACTCTCGATAAATACCTCGAATAGAAGAAAATAAAGGACGTTGTCTAAATGTTGTCATCGTTTTATGACACTATCCCGCTGTAAACCCAGGAAGAATATGTTGCATTTACAAGTTGGAAAAGTCTCCCTTCACATATTGAAATAAATCATTTTTAAATCAGTATAATTTTTTATTATTAGTATTATTTTGCAAGTACTCTCAAGCTTATTAACTCATCCACATGTTTCTCATCGTTACATTGTCGCAGCTTAGATCCTGTTGGCTATGATTCCATGTAGAACAACCTGGGGGTTACGAACGAGTGTATTTATCTTGGTTTCGGTTTGGCTTGGTTTCCGAAAATTACACAAGACGGACACCGCAATAGTTCCTTGAAAAGATTTCTTATCGTTCCTTCTCTCATCATATTCTGACTCTGATTATACCAAAATCAACAAGCAGGGGCGGATCCAGGGGGGGGGGGCCAGGGGGCTCAAGCCCCCCCCCCAAAGTATCTAGGCCCATCCCCGACATTGTAATTTTGGAGACCATTTTTTTTTTTTTTTTTTTTTTTGCTCTACGGATTTGAGGCCCGAGTAGGCTGTAAAGACTACCCCATGGCCGACTCAAGCCCCCCCCCCCCCAAAAACCAAAAATCCACTGAAGGCAAGCCCTCTGAACCAAAATTCACTCAAGCAAAGCCCCCCCCCCCAAACCAAAATCCTGGATCCGTCCCTGTCAATAAGCCGTTAGCACCTGAAGTAATAAAACACAGCTTGCGGTATGGTCTAGTAGCCGTTCTGAAAAATTCTTCACGATGTTAGACGCTACCAAAAAAAGAAAAATATTCTGTTGAATGACTGAATTAACACTACTTCTAGCATATCGATGGTCTATACTGAAAGTTATCTACTGAGCAGCGCAACGTGCACTGTATTGAAGGGTATGGAGTGACAAGAAACTCTGCTTGATGATTCCGGACAAATAATGCATCTCCACCACAACAGTTCTTGTGTTTCAGCGATTATATTCGGCAACAAGGCGTACATTTCACCCACCTTCAATACTAACACAACGGATACATTGAAGCATCAATATAAATGACGTATAAATAAAACCGTTAATCATCCAGATACCACAATCTAGACTTTCTTTATTCTTTAGAATCCTACCACAGTAGCTAAGTACTAATTGCTGACTTGTACATGTAAATCAATTGCCGTCGTGTTCACGATAGGGCTATCTGCTGGCGGTAGAAGTACCACTTGTCACTTGTCATGCAGGTTACCAGTACAGAGATGTTTTTGTCAGTGTCGTATTATAATGGATTAAACCCGCTATCTTGCCGGCCTCGGTAGCGTAGGGGCTAGAGTGCTAGCTCCGCGTACCGAAGGTCGCTGGTTCGAGTCCGGTCGAGGGCATAGGTGTTTAGTGTTGTGTCTGTGAATGTCTTGTCCGTGTTGTAGTGTCCTTGTGTCAATACTTGATAGCAACAAATCACATTGAGCTGGCTGTATGGCCCAGTAGCCGAAAGCCATTAAAAAAAAAACCTCTATCTTGAAATATTTACCAGATTTGAAATATCAATTACTAGCTCTGGAACGAGAAAAAGACACGACATGCACGAAACATATCAAAATCTTTTTTACTCTTTTTAACTCCTACTTTTCTACCTTCAATTCCATTCGCAAGAACAAACTACTGTTTTCAATGAGGCATGTAAGTGTGTGCGTGTGTGCTCCTCTTTCATAAATGTATTTTCACAAGCATTTCAAAATACACGCGAGCATGTCAGCGAAGGAAACGACAAATCGATGCGAGATAAGAAGACACGATGCAGCATGCAACACCTCCACACGCAACAATTTACTATCTATAACTCGTGAACCACCGGAGGAAATACTAGAGAAAGATTTATGTATTTGACTTATTACCTACTGAGGCTGAGAAGATACGCTTTTATTGAATCAAGTTGGCGGAAAGTTCAGCATCTGTGATTTCTAACCAAATCATTACAGATAAAGCAATATGACGTGTGGACAAATTGTAGATCACAAGTTCTACAAAAAAAATCCGCAGTTGCGTATATACGCACACTATAACTGTCTCCAGATAAACGTAACGTAGGGTATTTTTTCGCTTTAACCAAATGTAGAGGCTCTATCAATCTCCCTTAGCCCTTAGGTTAAGAGATTCTTGTCAGAAGTACTTGCCGTCTTGGCATTGCCTTCTTTTATTTGCTATTTCCGTGTGAGGGATTGTTTTACTTTTATATTTTTCATTTCTGTTGGGCCTTTTTTATTTTATTTTATTTATCTTTTTTATTATTATTATTATTTTCTATTTTTTTATTTAATTTAATTTAACAGTGTAAGTGCATCCGTTTCGCACTGTATTTGATGTTTTCTCACTCTTTTTCTTCTGTCAGCAGCTGGAGTGGTCTTCTATGTGGACCCTCGTATATGTCGTAGTGCCCTAGAGAGCGAATAAGGTGGTTGACGCTCTCCTCAGTTTTTTGGTAAAAATGTCTTGCTATGTTTTTATACCTATCCCGAAGTCTCGGGATCCCCGCTGTCTCGTGGAGGATATCATTGGCAGGTGGAGTGCTCTCTTCAGCGCCTTGTTTTGCATTCTCTGCAGCTTCTCAATATGCGTGGCTTTCTTAAGGAGCGTCCATAAACTACGTATTTCCATTGAACCCCCCTACTCACCCCACACCTCACTCCCAAGTAGCCTGACGTGGCTTTTGCCTCAGTCCCCCCCCCCCTCCTCCCTTCCCTATTGATTCCAGAAGACATTTTATACTGTTTTCTCTTGGCAGCTTACCAGAAATTACTTAAGGAGATAATTAAATAATGTAAACAAATATTCGCATGCTGTCGTGTGTTTTGCACCTTATTTTCACTGTGACAAATAATATGAATCAAAAGCTACGTGTCTTGGGTGGGAAACTCCCCCCCCCTTTTTTTCCCTCTCCACGTAGTGCAGCGTAGCTTTCTAACCAAACCCTCTTATCTCCCTTTACCGAGCCACGTAGTTTATTCACGATTCCCTATTTCCAAATCATAACGTAAAAATAACCTTTATAGTAAACAATGTGGTTCTGTTGTTTGTATATCACACGACGATTCAAGGTGAATATATATAGAGGTCTGGAACGCTTTCAATGATTTTTTTTGTTTGCTATAATTACTCGTTCTGAAGTATTATATTGAATGTTATGATGCATTACTTTCCTCCAGTATTTTCCTTCCTGTTTTGTATGCGTTGGTTTCTATTATACCCCGTTCATTCCAACTGGCGACTCAAGGTGATGTTGCCCTGGCTGCGCTGCTCTCACCCCCTCCTCCCTCTTCGTGCCGACAGCTGTGTTAAATTTCCCCTTCTCGTGTAGGTGTAAGGGCAGCGTGGTAGGGTTAAAGCAGACTAACCTTGAGCCGCCTCTGTTAACTGAACTGGTTTTAGTACTGGTATTCTTTGCATATATAACGTTAAGTAAGATGTAACAGATATATATATCACGGTTCGGGACCGTCAAATACAGGGCGTTCGCCGGAAAACGCAACCCTCCCAGTCTGTTGCCGTCGGCAACTTGCTCGGTCAGTGGGCCAGCAACTCCCGCCACACGGCGCCGTAAATCACCGCACTGTTTAACACCTCCGCTGCCCCAACAGTGCAGTGACGCAGTATAATGGGACCCTTACATTGTTAAGAACGGTTTCTTTGCATTGTAGCTAGTTTGTGACTTCAGTCTCTTATTAATCAGTGTTGTGAATAAACGTTTCTTTGCGGTTTGGCTGGTTTGCGGCTTCATACTCTTCTTACTAATCTGTACCGTGTTTGAGTGTGAGTAAAATTATGGTACGTTACAGTTTGCAACAAAGAATATTTCTCTACGATACATATGTGAAGAAGAAGTCGTTTAAAAAGTGTCGCAGTAAATTTCGTCGCGAATTTCCTGGCGCTTTACTGCCAGCTAAATCAACAATTCTGCGTCTGGTTAAAAAAGTAAGAGAAACGGGTTCATTTTTTAACAAAAAGAGACTGTCGGTCAACCGTATTCTCACAGAGGTCACAGAGGAGAAAATTGACGATATCGCTTTTCGACTAGAACAGTCACCAAAAAATCATTAAGTCAGTTAGGGCAGCGTGTGTCTCAAAATATGTTCAGAAGATGTGAAATGTGCATTACACAAGAGGGTCAACACTTCCCGCATCTTTTATAAGGTAAGCTAATGAATTACGTCACATTTAAATGCTTAGCACTACAAGTTTATGAAGTTTATGAAGCGTAATTTTTATGAAATAGTCCGCGGCTGACGGTCGAACAATGCCGGAAGCTGACCGCTCGCTCGCCGGGAGCAGTTTGTTCCTTGTAGCGCTAACAGTGGGTTGCGTTTCCCGTCGAACGCCCTGTATAACAACTACGCAAGTTCATGATTACGACTTAAAGAATTCTTTTTTTTCTATCGCGCTTGTTCTCTGTCTATGCAATGAAGTTCTCCTTCTGTCATGTATCCCGCGACACCTACTTTTTAATCAGGCTCGTTATATACGAGATAATGGACAAAGAAAGGGGAAGAAATTGTCCACTGTCTTTAGGAAGAAACTATCTCGGCATTCGTCTGCACTGGTTTCTAAAGCCGGATTAGGAACCAAGCCAAGCCCATCCCATTTCTGGCCACTCACCAGAAGCGATAAGACCGTCTTAATGATAAACGGGAGGACATGGGTTCAAATCCCCGTCAACTATCCAGATTTCGCTTTTACGCCCGAAATCGCCCATAGGGTATTCCTTGGACAAAAAAGCACCGAGGATAGATTGAACCGATCAACGAACACATATGAGTTAACACCCCCAAGGTCATATTCCCCTGGCTGCGCTGCTCTCACCACCTCCTCCCTCTTCGTGCCATCAGCTGTGTTAAGTTTCCCCTTCTCGTGTAGGGGTAAGGGCAGCGAGGTGAAGGTGAGGCTAGGCACACTTCGCCACGCATTGTGGTGCCCACGGGGAGTGACGGGGAAGCGGCGCCTGCCAACGGAACAGGCCGAAGAGGAAACCTGACCGTATAGCTACAGCCATCTCCGCGAGTCCAGCGAGTGCCCGGTCCCACCCGTGCCCGCAGGGAACAAGGCGGAAGCCGTAGCGGACCGAGCGTGAGGCGGACCTACCCTTGTCACCCGTTCCGCCGCACCCGCCGCCAGCGCAAGCACAAGCGACAGGCATCAGGTTAACACGCTCTAGGGTAGAATGGAGGGTCTAATAACTTCTATATCTTAATCATGACATTCAGCAACTTTCTCGAGGATTGAACTTGATTATAAAATACGCAATCAGTATGCACCTTAGCGGTCGCACATTTGCAAAATAATTTAATAATAGTACCAATTTAGATAAAGCTAGATAAAGATATTAAAAGTGAAGCTTCTTCTAGAGGAAATACGCAAGATTGAAAGAGAGTATATAGCCGTTTGATTTATGTTGGAATAATCTTATTTAATCTCAGACACAAGCTCAATAAATATTTCATATATGGAAGATTGACGGATTTAATAACAGGACAGACGAGCCAGTTGGAGCTATGCTGCAGACTGTTAAGGAACCGCCGTGCACATGACGGCGGTAATGTTATGCAGTTCCCACGGAGGATGCTGCCGCCAATTAGCATCTGCCGCATGCTCGGCTCTAAATAACACGCGCAAGGAAACCGGTTACCGCTCCGATTATCGGTGTGTTAAACGCTCAGATATCCCGTTCGGCATCTCACCGCGCTTGAAATTCGCGTGATCAGAATAGCGGAGAGGTCTGACATTTAAGATAAATTCAGTCTGTGAAATGGGCGACCGGCGCACGAAGTCTAATGCTTCTGAGCGTCTTGAGGAGGTCACGTTAAAAAAGTTACCCATTTGAACAATATTTCTATTAATAGTCTGTTCAGTTAACAGAGGCGGTTCAAGGTCACTCTGTTCTATCACCACTACACTGCCCTTACCCCTACAAGCGAAGAGGGAAATTTCCGCTTGTCTGCCTGAAGACAGCATCCAGCTCGGAGGGGTAGGAAGGGAGGAGGGTGAAGTGAGGAGTGGTGTCGGGGGAGCATGACGTTGAGCCGGCAGTTAGAGTGAGCAAGCTATAGTATAGTACTCTCACTGAAGAGTGCAACAGCAAAGTATTAGGAAGCGATATTCAACCATTCACGACAGAAATTAAGGGAAAGAACTGAACATTGCTTGTATACTGGATTAGTTGTGAGGCGACCCTAACGTGCTCAGTGGTAAAAATGTTGTCGAACAAGGTTTGGTTCCAGTCGCCACCGATTTCTTTCTCTTTTTCTCATAGAAGCTACTGCGCAAGTTTAATATCAAATCATTTCTTTATAAATTTTGTAGAGGTAGAATATGTCCAGCAAAGTTTGTTTTTGACTGAAAGTAATGTCTCATTACAAACTTACTTATTAAAAATAATTCTAACAATTAATTTAAAAAAAACTAGATTACTGGTGTCAATTACATTTTTAAATAGACATAAAATTGTTTCTGACTCTTCGAGCCTACAAGGGTATAATTGCGGAAATGCCGATGTGTTGATCATGGAAGTCGATTGGATGAAAACACAGATCTAGAGGTATGAAATTGTATAAGCACATTTGTCCCCACTTTCTGTGTATCCTGTTAAATATCATACGATAAATAAATAACAAATTGTGTACTAGATTTTGGTAACTATTCTGTTCTATTGCAAAAGTTTTAAAAACCCAATACTGCTTGTTAATTTCATGTCAAGTGGAGTAAGGGTCTATTTGTTTAATAAGTAATTTCTAAATCTTATAACGTCTTTTTGTAAGCATACTAAAGAAACTGAAAATAAATATATTTTTAAAAAAAGAGACGAGATAGGATGCGGAACAAGATACGGGAATAGTGTTGCAAACTGAAAAAAAAAAAATGTTTTTTTTTCAGATTTGTGAAAAAAAAACATGAAAAAAAACCGAGCACCCTTGTTTTTTTTTCTAAATTTGTTTTTTTTCAGAAAACAATATATTTGTAAATTATAGTTTTATTTATGGAACTTACATTTTACATGTGTGTTTTAAACCTTACTATATCATGTAATACCTTACATCATGATTCATAAATGTATATAGGTAACATAATTTTTTATTCATTTTCTATGTCGGTACCACATTCACTAGTATCAGTACTACCAACACTAGTTCGGTCGGAGTTGGAATTTTCTGTTTCTTCTTCTGTCCCCTCTAGATTCATAACTTCAGAAATAGTTACATTTTCTTTTACTGGTTGTATTGCATGCAAAAGCTTTTGAGATTGCAATTTTAAATTGTGAGCAAAGTACACACTGTGAATGAAGACTGCGGCGATAGTTCTGTATTACGGTCTTTTAAGTTTGAATTTAAATCTATTATCATACAAAATAGGAGCTTTATTTGTTTTCAATCGTTGGTTTACGCCAACGGTTGCAAGGAAACTATTCATAATTACTGACAATTTAATGACTCAGTATCACTATACGCTGCGAGTTTAACAAGTATACGAATATAAGGAAAGCACAACAAATAATAAAAAAAGAGGCAAAAAACCGTAGTCAAATTTCCTAATTTTTTGAAAAGATTCGTAGGTCTACAGATAAATTTGTAGGGCCTGGCAGCACTAGTTCAAATAGCGAGTATCAATCCAAACAATGGGGAACGGGGATTCCTTCTCACGCAACCTAGCCTTTTCGGGAAGTCCCCATTCGTAAAAGAAAATTTCAGTCAATGTTACTAATATCTGGTTGTTGTGGGCCATTTCCTCAATTGCGATAAATAATATTTATATGAATAATTACGGCTATGCAATTGAATATTTGTTTTATTCAATTGCATAGGCGTAATTATTCATATAAATGTTACTAATATTTTTGTAATTTTTTTCCTACTAAACCAGAAAGAAATAGTAGATTTAAAAGTAAGATAAGTACTTAGTATAAACTCTAAAACAGTAATATTAAACGATAAATGCCTTAAAAATTTGAAATTTAGTAGTTATGAAAACATGTCCCAGAAAAAAATCATGTTTTTTTTCACAGTTTTTTTTCGTTTTTTTTTCACGTCAGAAAAAAACTGTTTTTTTACAACACTATACGGGAAGAAATTCGGCCATGGCATTTTGAAGGAAGCATCCCGGCATTGGCCTGGTGTGATTTGGGGAAATAATGGTAAACTCAAATCTGGAAGTCCGGACGGGGATTTGAACCGTCGTCCTCCGGAATGCGAGGCCAGAACGTTAACCGTTCACCCACAACGCTCGGTCCATTAATGACCTCCACGTCGACTAGGCGTAAGGCCATAACAAAAAAAGAGAAGAAGAAATATATTAATAAATAAATACAGCCCAAGCAACTGAATATTCGTTCTTTTATTTACTTTCCGAACGCGCTTCGCTTCTTAACTGAGGCTTCTTCAGCGGTTTCCTGTTTATTATGTGTACCTGTTACAATACTCTTATGTTTTACGGTTTGAATATTGAAGTTTTTGTACTAATTATAATCTACTAATATTTTGATACATTACTCTAATTACCCATCATTCTCAGCAGCAGTGATTTCTGTTTGCTTCTTGGATTGCAGATAATTTTCTGCTTGTTAATGCGCAAGTAAACTAGCACTACACTGCACTGCACTGTATATTTTGTATGAATGGCTGGTCCATTTTGTTTACTTTTGACTGTGTAGCGCTGTGTTATGTATAACAACAGTAATATTGTAACATGTATACACAACCTACAGGAAAACCACTGAAGATGCTTCAGTTAAGAAGTGAAACGCGTTCGGAAAAAAAATACACGAACAAATATTCAGTTGCTTGGGCTGTATTTATTTATTCATTAGCAGACTACTATCAAAATTCAGGAAAATGATCCATAACATCCAGATATGGACGAAATATAGTTTTCCGTTTCAAATTTTCTCTGTCGACTGATTTCACAATGTTGATCTCCTTTGCGTATTTGTAGTTTCGAATTGAACAGTTTTCGTGTCGCTTGTAGTTCTTTTATGAGACTCAGTACCAACTGGGGAAAACATATTCACGTCAAAAAGCAGTGGGCGTCATTTCGTGTCGGAAGCAAACGTCTGGATCAGAGAAGCTTACGCAATCTTACAAAATCAACTAAACAAGTCAGTTGGAAGCTATACACACCGCAGCCTACAGTCCGGAAAGTGTAACAAAAGAGCCTAACAAAGAATCTGGGACCTCTTCAAGCCTTGTCACCTGATGACCTCCGTCAAAATTTGACTTTTTGCAACACTCAGCAAATAAAAAAAATAAAAAGAAGAGGATTAACTCCCTTTTAGTTCTACCCTATTCACTCCGAACAGGGTAACTTAGAACATAGGTGATTTTTTTTTTTTTTTTTTTTTTTTTGATGTTGCATATGGAAAAAAAATAAAAAAATAGTATTGGTGTCATTTCTGCTACATTTTATCACTTTCGTCTTGCTTTGATTTATATTCAGTCCTAAATTTTCCTTCAGTATTTTGTTCATGCCTTTCAGTGATTTCTAAATATCCTCAGCCCTTTCTGCTATGAAGACAATTTCATCAGCAAATCGTAGCATACTGATTTTTTCTCCCTGAACACTTATGCCACAAGGAAATTTTCTTTGCCTTTCTTTATTGCTTCTACTACATACAAGTTGAATATTAACGGGGATAGACTACAACCTGGTCTCTTTTTAACTGATGCATGTCTTTCGTCATTCTCCTCTTTTATTATAGTCACTTGATTCTTATATAGTTTGTAGACTATTCTTCTATCTCGATGCTTTAGACCTGATTTCTTTAAAATTTTGAACATCTATACCACCTAAAATTATCAAAAACTTTTTCTAAATCAACAAATGCAATAAAAGTATCTTTGGTTTTCTTGATCCGCCATTCAAGTATTAACCTTAAATACAGAATTGCTTCCCTTGTACCGCGATTTTTTGTAAACCCGAACTGATCTTCACCTAATATCTTTTCTACTGCCCTTTCCATCCTTCTGTATATTATTCTGGTCAAAAATTTTGAAGCATGTGATGTTAGACCAGTGGTGCGATAATTCTCACATTTGTCGGCTTTTGCTTTCTTTGGAAGTGTGAAGATGATATTTTATATTAAAATCAGTTGTAATTTCTCCTGTTTCATAACTTTTTGGCATCAGCTTGAATAATCTTTAGATTTCTTCTTCTCCTAGGGATTTAAGAAGTTCTGGAGGGATCTTATCAATTCCAACTGCCTAATTTGCTTTCACGTCATTCAGGATCTACCACCCCCTTTTCGAAAAAGAAATTGCGCATCCCCCTTTTTTGAATAAAAATTACTCACTACTGCCTTTTCTGAAAAAGGACACACTGACAACGCATCTTGTAATTAATAATGTAATATAGTGATCAAACTTTTTTGGCTCGTAACACACTTTTTGAAACACTGATTAGAATCTTTGGTGGCTTCTCACGGGCCGTGGTTTGATAGGCCGCGCCGTGCAGCCGAATCGAACGGATGAGCACGCGCCACCGGCTAGCCCTCGCTACCTCGCCACCACGTTGCCTAGTGTCGTTTCAGCTACCCGGGCGTTTGACGTTTACGGATTGGGCGATGGACGGAAGCAAGCCATTCGTACCGGCAGTGGCGGTTCCGTTCCTACGGCCCGCTGTTGATTGTACGGCCGTGGGAATATACCTTTAGGTTTTATTTATTTATTTGTCGTATGGCAAGCAACTAATACAATAATAAATATATACAATGACAAGAACGTTGGTAGCGATCACAAGCTGATGTCCAATTCTTCGAGCCATTCTAAGAAGGAACTTGTAGCTCCAAAAACATCTTCATATGGTCTATCATACTTCCGTAGAGGGCATTCCCTGATAATATGCTCCACACTCTGGGAAGGAGCACCGCAGTCACATGCAGGAGAATCCTGAAGACCCCACTTATACAGCATGGCGTTGCATTTCGCATGGCCTGTTCTTAGGCGATTTAGTTTGACCCACTGGTCTCTATTTAGATGGAATCCTGGATGTCCAGTTGTGGGATCTTTAATATATACCTTTAGGTGAACTGTTCAATATCAAAGCCTATATAGAAAAAAAGGACAGATTTGTAAAACTTGTATATTATAAGCCATTAACAATATTTTTCACAGTTCAATTAACAAATAGATATTATGAACAAATATTCTTAATTAGAGTACTCAAGTACGTTAAAAAAATCATATAAAAATCTTTAATTTGATCTTTATTTTATACTTCTTTTAAAATTATTGTTCTATGGTAGTTCAGTCTACTAAAGAAACTATTGTGCATTTTAAACATGTAGTAAAAAATGATGATAATGATTTTAAAAAAGATTTTTAAAGGTTTTTTAACATTTAAAATAAATGGTTTTAGATTACTCAAATATCTTTGAGGCATGATTTAAAAAGTCTTAATTTGTAGAAATGGCATGGAAGTCACATGTTTCGAAAAAATAAAAGTCAATATTTCGAAAATGGTGAGACTAAAATATGTTTTTTTTTCATTTAGTAAGACATGGCATGACCTATCTATGGTTGCGGTATTATCCTTTCATTCCTGCACACCCTGTATATGATCATGGGAACGCAATTGAACCATTATTTGATGCAGCCCTTAATGCCGGATATGATACTGAATAGGAAGGGTTGTTGGTTGGTTCACAACGCCACCTAAATTGTCTTGGACCAGATATGACCCTGTAATGTCCAGCCTCTGCTGTCATTGATTTTCCGTCACCTCTCCATTTGTGAGACATTTCATCCAGCCGTTTTGGAAGACAGCGGAAGGTGGCGCATTCCTGTCTGGCGACAGGTTCCTGGCGCGCGTGTGTTCTTTGTTTGTCGCAGGTAGAGATGCCACTCCCGGAGGCCGGGGGTGAGTGTGGTCAAAACTGTCGGGGGCACTTGGGGGCTGGACCCCGTACAGTCCGCATGTGTGTGTGTACGCGGATTTCAAAGAAACGTGGAGGTCGCGTTTTCGCACGACAATATTTGTCGTGCTGTTTTCTTTATGTGTTTCCACAAGTGAACCCACCTCAGTTGCCAGATGGAGTTAAAAAGTGTTTCGCCACAGTCAAGGAAACATCAAGGTCACAGACAGCCTCCTGCAGTTACGATAAGTAACAATTACATATAAACATTTTTACCCAGTACGCCCAAACTGAAGGAGTTTCTTGCTCTCCCTAGTCGGGAACATTTGTTTATTGTCTGTCAGTTTCTGTTTTCTTTCTTTTGCTGGCTGAGTTTCAATTTTTTGTGTAATGTTAAACAAACATGTATTTCTTTCAGTGTTTTATTCATAAATGTATTCTTTTTTTAATTCCGCACTTGTGTTTTCCTTTTGTAATTAGAGAGTGTAATTTAAATTTAATCCTGCTTTTTGCAATAAATATTAAAAGAACATTTTTTTAAAATAAATAACATCTTGCATCTCATGCACGTAAATGTTTTCTCGGCATAAAGAACCTAGACATTTCAATGGCGCGCCTCCGTTGGGGCCGAAATAATCAGGCCTGATACGATGTTTTTAAGGATGTTTATTAAATTGGAGTGAAGTTTATTTTTTAAATTTTTGTGACAAACAGAAGTATCTAAATTTACTTTTCAAGTAAGCTTCCATGTCGGGTTTTGTATATCCCAATAGTGTATAAAACTATTAATTATATTTTTTATGTTAGTAATAATACACGCTAATATTTCTATTTCAGTTTTTTTAGATGCAGTGTACGTGGTGCAAATTTGTTTTGTTAGTGTAGCTGTCGAGGTGTCTTTTTTTTTTCTCTCCTCAGAACAGCATGTTGATTATTCCACAAATGTTGTTGCTGGTTTTGGTATCTGTTTTTTTTTATGTTTAGACAATTTTTGCTTTGCTCAGTGGCATAAGTTTTGAGTTTTCTTTTTTTGGAGATTTTTTTGCTGGATATTCTGACATCTAATGTCGTGATATGTTGTACGATTTTTCTGCTGTTCGTCTGGAGTTATGTTGGCAAGTTCTATTTTTGATTAGGAGAAGTAGGAACTATGGATTTGAAATCGGTTCTGGTCCGATATAAGTGCTGAGTGGTTACATTGAGAGGGCAGAAGTTACCATTTAATCGTAGGATTTCATTAAGTTAATTATGGAAAATTTTCTGTCACCTGGTACAATCAGGGAACCACATGCAAATATGAGTCAGCCACTGGTACTATCAGCTGGTTCTCATGAGATACCTAACAGCCTGAACGGAACATTATTTCTGTTGTTACAGCAAATCCAGGGCAGTATACTTAAATCTCAAAGTCAAACTGAAAATATGTTAGCTGATATTAAGCAGGATATTCGCGATGGGTTCACCTCAGTATGTGAAAAAGTCGGTCCACCTGTAACGAGTGTTGTTGATTTAGAAGAATCTGGCCAGGAAACATTAAATTCCGATACTAACATTGATCACATTGGAGACGAAATCAGTAAAGAGCAAATAAGTAAAACATCTGGGACACGGGGCAGAAACAACATGTCACTTATGGCGGGATATACAGTTCAATCAATGAATTATCCTTCAGGAGCTCATGTCAAGCCATTCGACACAATTAGACGCATCCTTTCACACAGATTTGGCAAGTGAATATGGGGATAGAAGCTACATTAAATTTCTTGAGGTTGAGAAAAAAGTTGCTTTGCTAGGCATAATGAGCGAACACCTTTCAGAGAAATGGAATGTCTATTATTGTGTTGGCGGAGAGTTCACATGCCGAGGGGTGTCCAAGTCGGTTTTTCGGCACCGATACTTCAGCAGTAGCGGAGTGACAAAATCCAAGAGCTGGGAATGGATTCTGGCATGCCAGGATAAGAGAATTTGTTCTAAAAAGTTACCCAGGGTATACAACAGAATAATGGTTCCGAAGAAGAGATTAAAATATTTTCATTTTCTCTTTGGAAATCACAGAATCAGATGTCGAATGTTGCCGTTTTTCATTTGGATGGGAAGCGTTGTCTGATAGCTGTTTTGTCCAGCATACATCAATTTGCTGTTTGTGGTGGAGGTATTTTTGAAAGATTTCTTTTTATTGTTTTTGAATTATACTAATAGATTTTTTTGAGCTGTTGATTGTGTGTAGTTGATCCTTCGTTTAAGTGGTTGTTTGGCAAACCTAATTTTTCTTTAATTCAATGAAAATCTGCACTGTTACCAGGGTCACTTGAATATTCTTTTATTTAAGATTTCAGTGTAGTATGGTCTGATGGTTTTCATGTAAGTGGGAATAGTTTTTGCAGAAACGTTTCGTTTTATGACAATGGTGGGAATAACTGTAAAATCATATGTTTTCTCGCATGAGATGAGGATTTTATTTGTTTTGTCAGTAAAAATAATAATAATTTTTGATCAACAAAGTTTCTCTAGTACGGGTGTAAATTTAGATAGCACACTCTAAAGGTTTGCGAGATTTTTTGTTAATTTTACCTTTTTTTTAGAAAAATTAATAATAATAATTGTATGTTGTAATAGATTAGTTTATAGACTCAGCCAGAGGTTAGTTTTGATAAAAGAAAATGTATGGTGTAAGATGTAAGATCATTAGATTAAGCAAAAGATTGTTTTATTTAAAAATTGTTAGATAAGAACATGGACTCAGCCAAATGTCAGTTGAGAATTTAATTAAGTAGAAGTGAAACAATGCTTCAGGCCCATCACCGATCATTTCAAAATACGGGCATATTCATACTGGTTTTCGAGTGTCAGTTGGGCAATAACAGTTGTGTGGTGGCGTCGAAGTTTTGAAAGAAATGAGAACTGAAGTGAAAATTATGGGACATCAAACCACGGACTTTCAGTTTTCTTCGTCAAGAAAGACTTCAGCCAGTGGTCTGGGGCTATGTAATGTCCAGCCTCTGCTGTCATTGATTTTCCGTCACCTCTCCATTTGTGAGACATTTCATCCAGCCGTTTTGGAAGACAGCGGAAGGTGGCGCATTCCTGTCTGGCGACAGGTTCCTGGCGCGCGTGTGTGTGTCTTTGTTTGTCGCAGGTAGAGATGCCACTCCCGGAGGCCGGGGGTGAGTGTGGTCAAACTGTGGCACTTGGGGGCTGGACCCCGTACAGTCCGCATGTGTGTGTGTACGCGGATTTCAAAGAAACGTGGAGGTCGCGTTTTCGTCACGACAATATTTGTCGTGCTGTTTTCTTTATGTGTTTCCACAAGTGAACCCACCTCAGTTGCCAGATGGAGTTAAAAGTGTTTCGCCACAGTCAAGGAAACATCAAGGTCACAGACAGCCTCCTGCAGTTACGATAAGTAACAATTACATATAAACATTTTACCCAGTACGCCCAAACTGAAGGAGTTTCTTGCTCTCCCTAGTCGGGAACATTTGTTTATTGTCTGTCAGTTTCTGTTTTCTTTCTTTTGCTGGCTGAGTTTCAATTTTTTGTGTAATGTTAAACAAACATGTATTTCTTTCAGTGTTTTATTCATAAATGTATTCTTTTTTTAATTCCGCACTTGTGTTTCCCTTTTGTAATTAGAGAGTGTAATTTAAATTTAATCCTGCTTTTTGCAATTAAAAGTAAATATTAAAAGAACATTTTTTTTAAATAAATAACATCTTGCATCTCATGCACGTAAATGTTTTCTCGGCAAAAGAACCTAGACATTTCAACCCCTATGATCTCTTCAACGCACTCCCATTGGCAGTACCCCCCCCCCCTTTTTTGTAAACTACTGGTTTAAAAAATAAAATAATTTATGAATATAATAGTGATTGTGGTATAGAACTTGTTTTCATTATTTCGAATCAGAATCAAAGAAAACTTCGTGTGACAACTCCACATGCCAAAAAATCCAAAGTTATTGCATTTTTTAATAATCAAACAGTTTTGCAATCAGAATTTTGTCAAAATGGGCACAATCAATGCAGCTAACTGCTGTGAAATTCTCAACCCATAAAAGAAGAGTGATTTTGAAAATTTGATAAAAGGCTTTGTGCTTCTCCTTCGCAATGCGATAGCATATCTGTCAAATTTCACTAAGGACCTTAACAACAGAGTCAGATGAGAAATGTGGCAACATCGCTCGTACGGTTCTGTTCCGTCTCCATGTGATTTTCATATTTAATTTAATTTAGTGTAATTTGATTCCGATAGAGTGCAAGCTACGGTAATAATTTGCCTTCACATCCAATTTTTCCATTTCCTGTACCCATTACTTCTCCAGTTTACAAATTTCAAATATAAATTCTTTCAACGTCATTGCTAAATTACTCATCATTTCTCTTGGTAACACATTCCAATCCCTGACTCTCTTACCTACGAAAAAAAAATCATTCTACACCCTTGCGCGTGAAATCGAGAGCCATCTTATGGTCGTAATCACCTTTTCCCTTCCATGCATTACCTTTCATTCTTACATTAATATCTTCCCACGCATCAACACCAATGTACGCCTTGTACCCTTCCATGTCCCTCCTCCTGTCTTCCAATGAATCCCATTCCAGCTCTTTTATCATTGTATTCTGCGGATATTTCTAGAGACAAATCTAGCAGCCCTTCTTTATACCCCTCTAACTCCTGCATTTGATACCTAAAACATGGGTCCCATACTACACTACCATATTCAAGCAATGAATGGTCTGACCACAGTTTTGTAACCCAATTCCCTTACTTCTCTCGTACATTTCCACATCACCCTCTCCAACAAGTGAAGGATTTTGAAACCTTTTCCTACTTCCTGTCCAATGTGTCCTGCCCAGTTGAGCTTGTCATCAAATGTTATGCCAAGATATTTACATTTTAAGTCTTCTACAAGCAATTCTTTCCCCATCGTTATAATCATAATGAACCTTTAGTTTTTTAAATGTATACTTAACAATATGACTCTTCTTTGCATTTACCTGCATCCAATGTTTACCAACCCAACTAGATATCCTGTCCAGATCACCCTGCAGCTGTTCAGTCTTCTACCTTTTTGATCCTATTCTACAGCATTATGTCATCTGCAGAGAACCTGACTTCTGATAGTAAACCATCAACACAAAAAATCATTAGAATAACGAATAGCAATGGCCCGAAAACAATATCCTGTGGCACTCCCAAATTCAATTCCATTTCTTCTGATACTGCAATTCCTACCCTAAGTATTTTCTTTCTATCTTTTACAGCAAATCACTTACTCATCCACTGCAATAGTTTTTACCAAATTTACTACCATTTTATGGCTCACTCTGTCAAAAGCTCTTTTTTTTAACTCCTTTACGTCTATCAACAGCGATGTCTTTAGAGACGGGAAAGGATGGGGATAAGGAATGGGAAGGAATTCGGCCATGGCCTTTTTAAGGAAGCATCCCGTCATTTGCCTGGAGTGATTTGGGAAACCATGAAAAACCCAAATCTGGATGCCCGGACGGGGTTTCGAACCGCCGTCCTGCGAATGCGAGGCCAGAACGCTATCCGTTACACCACCACGCTCGGTCCGTCAAAAGCCTTTGAAAGATCTAGTGTTGCACTATCAATTTGGTTTCCCCTGTCGATTTAATCCGAAATATATTCCATATAACCTACTAACTGAATTTCCTTGCCTAAAGTATGTTACCGACTTGAAAACTATTTACGCTCCTAACATATATTTCTGATGGGGCTGCGTATCAATCTATCCATTAATTTACCAGCGACTAATGTTGAACTGACTAGCCCATAATTTTAGACCTTATTTTTCATCCCTTCTATATGTTCCGGTACCACTATCGTACATTTCCAATCCTTTGGTAAGCAGCAAATATCCAGGCTCAATTTAAGGAACAATGGCACATCCTGAAATATTTAAGACATCCATATTAATATTATCTACACCAGTCCCTTTGTGTGTTTTTTTTTTAGATTTCTTAGTTCCTTCATGATATCCTGAGGATGAATATCAATTTTTTTAATCTGCTCATTTCTAATTGTATGATTAAGCTCATCCTAGATGACCATGACCACAAGCTGGCACTCGATTTCAGGCACGAGGGTGTGGGAAGATTCTCTTTTTTAGGTAAGGGTGTCAGGGATTGGAATGAGTTACCAAGAGAAATGATGAATTAAATTAAATTAAATTAAATCCTCCGATTTTGACCCTCCCATATCTGAATCATTGTTTCTATTGGCATCAGTTACTTAAAATCTCTGCCTTTTACAAATTCTCAATAACTTCTCCATCCATAACTATAGCTGCCTCAGCACCCTCCTTTACCCTCATATACCCTTTACCCTTTTCTAACATAGCCATAGAAATTTTTAGATGCATTAATGAGTGGTCGCCCTGCACCAACAATACTGTTCATAAACCCACGTTTAGTCACTTTCTTTACTATTACGAAATTAACTCTTTGTTTACTTGTTTCAAATATTCTCTACTACTCTGCTGTCTCTTAAATCTGTTATGTTCTCATCTTACCAACCTGTTTAACCTACTCAGCTCCCTATTATAGTACGAAGGTTCAGTACTTGTCTTTGTTTTCTGTTTTGGAATAAATATTTCCTCAACCTGTTATAGTATCTCCTTGAATTCTTCACACCTTCATTCTACTATTATTGTCCCATGCTTCGCTTTGCTGAAGTTTTTCCTAAAGTATTTTTTCAAGTTCGAAATCTGTATCTTTTTATAATTGTACTATTTCCATCTTATGTTTTAGCCACTGGTTTAATGAATCCTCCAATATCTATCAGAACTGCATCATGAAAAATAAAAAACTGGTGAAGCTGCGTTATCACTCAGATGATAAAAAAAAAAGGTCGCCAGTTTGCCGTGAAGGCTCGTGGGCCCTCTAAACTGCGCTTGAGGGCCCCCTAGAGGTGCGCTTAGGGGCCCCCTGAGCGTGAGGGCCCCGGTGCACTGCACCGCCTAACCCCATAGTAGCTACGCCCCTGATAAAGATAAACCAGTTGCTTTTGCCTGGTGCTTCCTAACTGGACGGAATTTATTCATAGCAACATTTATAAACATTTACAGATGTCAGAAATGTGCAAAAAATTATTGACTGGCTATCCAGTGCTGCCAGTCACTTCCCTTGAATATCCGTAGATGGCCGCTAAAATTTCCGTAGATTAGGTACAAAAATCCGAAGACTCGCTAACTGAAAGACTGGAACAATAATCATTGAAAAGAGTAAAGAAATTAAGAATACTTTTTATTTCAAGGTCTTTAAAATTCGAAATAAAAAATAATAGTCTACCTTGAAAGGAAGAAAGATCTCTTAACATGTTCTGTACACTGCCACTTTCATCACTGCTGCTGTGCCTACCTTTTTTTCTTTGTTGACATATGTAGCATATCTTCTGTAACAGGAAATGTTAAAAACTGCGAACACTTTAACTCTCGGATATTGGTTAAGCCTTCTCGAAAGGCACTGTTTTGTTAGCCGTGGCAGCAAGTTTTGTATTACGGTCCCTTAAGATATATAAAATCTATAACTAAACAAGATATGAGCTTTATGTCAATCGTTGGTTCACACCAGCGGTTACAAGAAAGGGTTCAGAATTATTAACAATTCTGTAATGCATTAATACTATATCTACATCTACATCTACATATATACTCTGCAATTCACAAAATTGTGGGTGGCAGAGGGTGCTCAGCACCAAAGCTAATCTCTTTGCTGTGCATTCCAATCCCTAATGGTACGAGGGAAAAAAGAATTCATATAAGAATCAGTCCGGCACCTTATTTCTCTAATTTTATCTTTCCTGTCCTTCCGACTCAAATAGGTTGGTGGAAGAAGTATTTCACTACACTCATGAGTGAAAGTTGGAGTACGCATGTTTTCCAATAAGTTTAAACGAAACGTGTGTCGTCTATCTACCAGAGACTCCCAACCTAATCTACTAATCAGTTCTGTGACGCTTTCATAAGGACTGTAGCAAGCGGTCACGAATCGAGCGGCTCTTCTCTGTACTTTCTCTATACTTTCAATCAATCCCTTACGAAACGGGTCCCAAATGGCACAACAATAATCCAAATGTGGACGCACAAGAGATTTGTACGCTATCTCCTTTGTTTGTTCATTACAATTTTTCAAGATTCTACCTATGAATCGCAGCCTAGAATTTGCTCTACCTACTAAAGAATTAATGTGTATGTCCCATTTCATGTTCCTTTGTACTGTTACTCCCAAATATTTAATAGAATCGACCATATCAATAACTGTATTGTTTAACTCGTATTTCTGAACAATCGGATTCTTTTTGTTAGTTATGCTCATTGTCTTGCAACTATACGATCAAAGTTTAACAAAACACCAATATAAGGGAAGATCAACAAATAATAAAAAGTATCAAACATCCGTAGATATTTTTTAAAAATCCTAAAATCCTAACTCTTTAAAAAAATACGTAGATCTACGGATTTATCCGTAGAATTGGTAGTACTGTGAATATCTAGAAAACTGATTATTTAATTTAATTTTTAGTAGAAATAAAAGGTTTTGCAAATTTGTAACCTTTAGATTCTGATTATGTGTAGCTGACATTTTGACTATCTTATACCGATGGGTGAGTGGTAACGGTCGGACCTCGCATTCGGGAGGACATGGGTTCAAATCCTCTTCCAGACAACACGTTTTCCGTGCTGTCCTGAAATCACTCCAGGCGAATCCTGGGATAGTTGCTTCAAAAAGGATATGGCCGAATTTCTTTCCGTTCCTTGCCTCAGTTTTTCCCCACCTCTAATCACTTCGACGTCAACGGGTTTTTAAAGCATAAAAAAATAGAAAAATCCCCTGACATTTATTCTGCTGAGCTTAAAAATGTAACAGCTTCAATTTATATTTAAATTGAAAGTTAGAGATTGATTGTTTTGCGTTAGCAAACCATACGTCGAAAAATTCTGTACGCGAAATTTGTGCAGCCATGCTGAAAATAAAGAAAAGTTGTATGGGTGTCGCAAATATGCGCAAACAACTGAAGCTATTTCTTGTAGCTAATAAGCAGCTCTTTCAAATAAATATAGTAAGAGATCGGTATAAAGTGGTATAATGAACTAAAACTCAACATAAAATTGGCTCAGTAGTTTTTTTTTTTTTTAATTAAAAATAATCTCGCTCTGTTTTAATGATACTAATGTATCACGGAAAAATTATGCGTAAACTTACCTTGAGGCACGCCAAAAGCAATAGCAACACACAAATCACTACTAACACGCAGAAAACACAGCGTAATCATCGACCAAGCTCAGTGGAATGGCGCTGCCGATTGGAGCGCTTGATCGGTGGATCACAAGAAGCCCATTGTTCAAACTATTTTTTCTATTGTTAGGCGTGTATTCGTTGAAAATAAACCTTTGTTCCGAGTAATATGGTTTATCTACTTTGAATATAAATAACTACTTTACCTTCGTAGACTATTATCAAAACTGACTTTTGTCCCTATAGATTTAGAAAATATCACACTGTGCGGCGTCCTCCCGGATGCGAGGCCAGAGCGCTAACCACTCAATCACCACGCTCGCAACAACTGGATGTTGTGGGCCATTTTTCTTAATTCCAGATTAAAGATTATAGATAAATGATTTTTTTGGTCAATAAAACTGAATTTGTTTCTTTATTCATTTACCTACCTCGTTTCACTTCATCTCACATGACGAAACTGTGAAGTGTTTATTATTAACATAAAGAGAAGCAATTAAGAAGTAGTGTCCGGATAGCTGCGTGTTTGAAGAGTGGTAATGGAATTTAGAACGTCCTACGTTCGAACCTTGGTTGGGATAATATTTTTTGCGTGCATTTTTTCCGTTTTTGTTTTGCTGTTTATTGCACTACCATGTTTTTATTCATAATAGTTACTAAGCGTTATGCAAGCGTTTGAAGCGAGTTGCTACCATACATGAAAACTTTTAATTTTTGAACTTACCAGAGAGAGAATATCATGCAAAAAATACAGGTGTACAGCGGTGAATAATGGAATTTATTTTAGAAGTGACATCACTTGTAGAAATTTCATGCTATTCTTGCAACAGTTCCGGAACGTTTTGTGTCCTTTTCATTGGAATTTTTACGTGACGATACAACTGCAGGTTACATTCCTGACATAACTGCGTCTATTTGGCAGTATTTACTTTTAATGTGCAAGTAATTTTAATTTTAAAAAAAGTTTTTTGGTGTGCAAGTAACGTCCAATTTCCTTTTTGAATTCTTCTTTGGTTGTTTCAAATGGTTGTAATTCGCTTGTTATCTAAAAAGTTGTGAAGCCTTCAGAAAAAAAATTAAATTGATGTTTTCGTGGATTTTCGGGAAAAAATGATTATGCGATGCAACCAACAGCAACTAATTTCCAAAGAAAATGACAAAAGAAAACAAGCTGAACATATTCCGAAGCTAGGATCCAACCTTATGACCCTAACCCTAATAATTCTCGCCTTAAACAACGTATTACATTTAACTCTACGAAATTGCGGTGTAAATGATCTTCAAAGAAAATCGTAAGTGACTTTGTCGCAATATCAAATTGAAGTTGTTACAATTTTTAGCTCCACAGAATAAAACTCAGTGGTTGTTTCTATAGCTAGCCCCACAAATAACGCGTCTACTTTCAATATTTTTCCGCTGTAGGCTTTTACAAATTGTTTTCGAATTTATATTCAAAACGAACTTTCATTAATAACAAGAAATAACCAGCAACAAACAATAAAAATAGTTGAAAACTTGGGTAATAGGAAACGCTCTATTCGCAGCCGCAGCGTTTACAGACGTGTGACGTCACGACTGTCGTTGCACGCGCCAGGCAGCAAAGGAGCGTTGTTGCGGGCTTTTAAATTCTTTAAATTTTAACTATGAATTTTACGCAAAATAATGCACTTTCGTCAAAAATCTCTTCACTCGGTGAATAAGGTGTACCAAACCATTTCAAAGAAGTAGTCAAATACCCTATTCTAATATTGAAAGAATTGTCTTATATTTTTAAACGAACAATTCTTGTATATGAATAAAATTTTCTCGGGTAACTAGCCGAGTTAGTCCATCGTTTGACCACGACGTTTCGGCGGTCACAAATCTCTGCCGCCATTGTCAAGTGACTTGACAATGGCGGCAGAGTTTGTGACCGCCGAAACGTCGTGGTCAAACGATGGACTAACTCGGCTAGTTACCCGAGAAAATTTTATTCATTTACAACGCCGAGAAAATCTCCAGTCATACAATTCTTGTATATATTTGATATTTCGAAAACGGGTTTTATGATTTGGATGAAGCTTCATATACATATAACGTTTAGCTTTTCAAGTATATCTAAATAGCTCTCTGTAATGAAAAAAAAAACGCGATTTTACACACAAAAAACGATCAATTCTTGTATTTGGTATCTCGGAAACAGCTCTAACGCCATCTCGTAGAAGTTTCATGTACCAGTAAGCCAACAAATGTTAGTTAAGTTTCTCCTTGGTTAAAGCAAGAAACTTTGTAATTAAGATAGTTAGTAAATAATCCAAAAAAAGGTTTAACTTTAATCAAACTTGACGCAGCAAAAATACATCTAAAAAAATTAATAACCTAGTGACATCCTTGTAAAAGCGTAATTAAACTCAAAAATAATTTAACGCCACGCCATGTCGTAGAATTTTGATGTACCAGAACAGTAAGCCTACCGTTGTTTAGCTAAATTTCTCTTTGGTCAGAGCAATGAATTGTCCACTTCAAAATTCCTAGCAAACCTTCAACAAAAACGCTCAACTTGAGTCAAATTTCACGCAAAATTTTGAATATTGAAAATAAATTGAAATACCCCACAGAGCTCGGTCGCCCAGGTACTTTAAGTTAATGTACCATTAAAATTAAGAAAGTAACATACTAGGAGTTATTTTTGTTGTCTATAATCGTTTTGTTCTTACTGTGTTAAAAGGACTGATAATAAAAGATGATCATGAACTTAGCTAACTTGTAAGGTTTCTAATATTTTAATTTCTTACTGTGAAATCCATTTCACGCCAGCCTTGTTTACTAATTCTCCATTTGGATGTCAATTACCGAGTAGCTATACGTCAAAGTTTCATCTCGCTGGGGCTTATATAACAATTAAACGGCTGTGCATTCTTCGCGTCTTAAAATGACAGCCCAATAAATCCGTGGCCAGCAACGTGAAGGCTGTTTGATATACTCTACAAAGGCGATTTGCAATTCAAAATAACCATTTACAAGTTAACAAGGCGAAATGAAAGAAAAAACCGGTTTTTCAGCGTAGGTGTGAGGTTGTCAAGCAAGAAATAATCTCTGGTATATTGATATTCGTTATTCAGAGCCAAAACTGCATTGCACAGTGATTTTGGTTAATCAAACTAACTTTTGTTAGGAATAAGTCATTAACGTGAAAAATAACTCAGAGCGTGAAGTAAGCCAGCCAGTAAATGGACATTTAAAAGCAAATTTTACGACCAATTTACATGTATGGTACGTTGTTAATAATGAAATATGGTCACTCCAAACACGACTTTGCAATAGAAATAAATTTCATTTTTTGATTGCTGCAAAAATTATATTTTTTCTTTAGTGTTCAAAGCAGTGCCGTCATGTTTAAGATTCGATTATAACTATACAAGTCTGAATCGATGCAAAAGTTTGGTAATAAAACTAACGCCCACAAGGGTGTGCAGTTTCGTCCCGAGCATATTAAAGCTTTGCAGCGCCAGACAGGAATACACAAATACTAGATCCGGAATACCGGCCAGTTCGGTTAAGCCCATTCGAGAAGATTCAGAGAAACAGGTAGAGGAAAAAAGCGAATAGTATAAAGAGTATAGATTTCGGCGAATAAGAATAATTCCAACATAATTCGACCTCTTATTTGAGGCACATAGTGTCAAAAAATGTGAAAGGTTTCAATTTTATGGAAGTTATATGCGAGAGGATAAAATAGTAACGT
>JARYHS010013631.1:169482647-169598397 GCA_031002005.1 Vandiemenella viatica | reverse complement strand
TTCTGAAGTGAATACATGATGTCAAAACAATCAGCATGTAATTTTTTCAAGCCTATTTCTCAAACCTACCATACATTATTCCTTTCAAAATTCGTAGCCTCAAAAACCCACCGACAGATATTCACTGAAGAAGGTACGAAAAACCATAAATTCCGTTCATTGGAGCAGGCAGACATTAAAAATTAATTCACCGACGAAGAGACTGGAAACAAACTCACTTTTTCACATCATGATGGATTCATTATGAACATAAATATAACTCACGAGTATCACCTACAGTCCGTGTATTTTAAAGGAAGTATTAAATTAGGGGTAATGAAACACAGACACTTTTTGAACTCAAAGAGGCATTGAAGGGGTTTACTGATGGATGTAAGTATAACATCGATGGGTTGAGAGCCTCTAAACTAAAGCAAAGTTATCGATTTGAAAACCAGTTTCTTTCCCTACAGGCATTCCAGAAGTGAATACATGATGTCAAACCAATCAGGCTGTAATTTTTTTTTTTTCAAGCCTATTTCTCAACCCTGTCTTTGGACAAGAGGCCACTTGAAATTATTTGTGACAAAGCCTTTCCCACACCAAGGCTAGGAAAATCAAAGTTTCCAGTTTGACAATGGCAAAACTCAAGGAATGGAAACATCAGTACGACCTTATTTCCTAATCTTATCTCTGTTGCCATTGGTATAAATATTTCATTGCACTCGTAATTGTTGCCACCAAGTTCAAACCTTTGTCGTCTGTCAATCCAGACCAATCTATGTATCAATTCTGTTATGCTTTCGTAAGCAATCACAAATTGAGTGTCCTTAGCTACACTTTGTCTAAATTCCAATAAATCCCTTGTGATACATCAGTGATTGACACCTTTAACTGTATTTTACAGCTCAGCACGTATGTTCCAGGAATGAAAATACCGTCTGTTAATCTTACTAATTTCACCCTATCGAATCGAAGTACGCGAGTCCTATGTAATAAAAATCGAGTCACGCTAAGCACAGAACATGTCTGAGACCATCGCCTGTGACCAAGGTGGAGATATAGAAAATTTACCCACTCCCTTATGTGCCGGCTCCTATTGGTAGTCTTTTACGCACTATTGTAGCGGGCTCTTAGTATATAGTTATGCCGGTTCGTTACTTATTCGTCAGGATGGATAAGTCGTATGTGGTCACTGTGGGCGTTAGCCAGTATTACTTACTTGGGGCGAGTCTGCTGCGGCTCCCGTTCTTGGTACTTCCGTCTCGGCTTGGGCTATCTTACTTAGGCTATGTACCTGAACCTGGATCTTACTGACTTGCACTAATGAAAGACACTAAGTGCGTACATAGATTTATTCTTTCACTGCGGGCTGTTACATTCGTCCATTGGCCACGAGCAGGACTCCAAGCACTTGGTAATATAAAAGATTGATGGACTTACATTGGTATGGCAGATCAGCTGACTAGCGGGCAGAGCTGGCCTTCGTTCCCAACTCGATGTTTAAGCGCAGCATAGTGGCTGCTTAGTCACTCGAACTTGGCTTGACCGACTTCCCCCCGACTTCTCTCGAGCCTCGGTGAGCTCGCGCTTATATTTCGTCAGTTGCGTACTCTGTCCCAGTTCTAAGGGCAATCAACTGACAGCTAGCGTTCTCGAAGCTTCTACACGAGCCCAGTTTCCATAACTATTGCTCGCCGACCTGGATTTATTGCTGAGCTGTCTTGCGACATCCCACGCCAGGCGCTTACTGCCAGTGAGTGCCGCCGCTCATACATTATCATTATAAATATTTTCACATCTCCCAAAATATACTGTAATTATTAAAACGGTCCATTACAATCTCTCCCTCCTTAATCGAAGACCAGCTTTGTCCCCAAAGCTTACTACTCCCTCCATTGTTGAGGTTACTCACTAACTAGTACTAGTATACATGATTCGTGCTTGGATTCTTGCTTCGGGCTTACAAAGTTATAGCAACATTCTTTTATAATCGCAAATGCTTTATGGTGTGGCGTCCAATCCTGTATAACAACAAAATCAATTCTCGTTAAGAATCATAAGTATAAAAGACAAGGCAATAAAAGAGAAAAATAATCATTTGACAAAAACAATAGAACATCAATGACAAATTACAGTTCCGATTTAGTTGTGCAGTTTTCAGTGTCCTTAGCACTATCTTGCAGAAGATGTAACGTCATTACAATTTATTCTGCGGTTGGTATGGGTCTTTCAATATCAAATCTTGTTAATTTTTATACTATACCATTTGTAAATTAACAGTATCCAAATTATTACAATAGATAATGATACAATAGTTGTTAGAATCATAGTGGTTACCATGGTTTTGTGCCTTGATTGTAATTAAACTTGAGTTTCTATGGCTGCCTAATCAATTGATTATATTTAATTGAGTCCCTTGGTTGTTGCAAATGTTTTTATAATTCTGTGCTCAAGATTGCGGGATTTGTTTGATTTAATTCCACTAATTCCGGACTAGGGTATGTTTCTTTACTGAAAGTAGGTAACACGTATTCTGTATATGACAGATTGTTATGAATAAGAGTTTTATGCAACACTGGTATGAAGAAATTTTCTCCTACAAATGACAGTGAGATGACTGCTGAATGATTACTGAATTCATGAGTTTCACTCGATTAACGGTTTGATTGACATCTTCATTCCAACAAGTGACAATAATTACGTAAGGTTGGGCATAGAAAAGATCCAATTTTGATTTACAAGGCTTAGGTAAGGTTTAGAAACGATGCATCAATAGGTTAAATCTAGTATCTAGCTGCCGACTGTACTCCCATAATTCTCTGAAATTTATCTGAGCCACAATGGACCAAACTAATGGCGACATGAATAACATTATCTTGCTTGACAAACATGTATTAACCACTCTTAAGGGGTGTGACTTGATAACATTGTATTGTGACCCTGCCCAGTGAAAGAATTAGTACTACTATTAAACCCTTAAAACGCAACATTATCTTCTAATACACCCTTGGAGAAATTATCTACTAAAGGTTACACACCAACTGTTATACGATACTACAAATTCCCTAATAGATAAAGTTCTTACTACCTAAAATATTTTACACCAAGTCTTAAATCTAAAAGGTCTGTAAATAATGTTTTGATACTTAAAGATTACAAACGATGTGCTGGTCACTGCTACGCAAGCATTGTCAGCGCAGCCCCTTGCTGTGTCGACATACGTCACGCCGCGTGGTCAGCAACACACTCGCCGCTCGACCTACGGAAAATTACACCACAGCGAAATTCTGCACATCGGTGTTTACATGGCACAACAGCTGTGTCGGACAACAATAAACACACAACTTGCTATTGTATACACAGCACTTGACACAGTTTTTTTAACTTGCACTTAGGTTCACTCACCAAAAAAATGATTCTCTTGACTAGAATTCAACACAGATTCTTGAGTCGAAACCAACCCAGTTTACAAGGTTTCATTAAAATTTTAATTCACAATTCTGGTCTAACTTTAAATTGCTTTACTTATTTACATTAAAATTCTTACTTTGCAATTACTATTCCACTTCCTCCTTGGCAGCACCTTTGCAGGGTTAAAACAATCATTATTTTCAGCTTATTTCCCAGGTACACTACTCTTATTTTCTTAAGTTATCTGAATGATTCTGTTGCAGTGATGTGTCCCTTTCCCACTTTCTTTTGGTGGTATTACGTGTTTCCCTTTTACTCATTTGCCTTGTTTCCCTCAAATAACGTGTGATTACATTGTAATTGGATTTGCCCTTCGCGCGAGATTAAAAGCGTTATCTTATTTGCTTTTGTAAGGAACTCCCATTTGAACTGTTTTATCGATTCTCCTTTTAAAGATCCTTATCCATATTTCATACTTAAAGGATTAATTACAGATTATCCCATAATTTACTATCATCATACGTGAATGAGTTACCAACTACTACCCAATAGTGATACACTGACATTAGAACCATACTGAGTGAAATTAACTCGAGGATAATTTTCTAGAAATAAACATGTGTTTAGGATTGTGAACAAGTAACAAAGACCTAGATATGCTGGTTTGGTCATCCAAAATTCAAATTGACCTACTATGTCATTTAAAGAGATCATTTATCACTCCACCTGCCCTATTACTTTAATACTACCCCGGGTTTATTTTACATTCCTTGAGACAACCTGCACTCAGGGACCCGTCGCTTCATAGGCACAGCCGTATTCTATTTTTGACCGTCCTATTAACCAACAATACTCTCGTACCTGCAGCGTAAAGTATGAAAACACGTCTTCACATGACATCGTATGCCTAATTTTCCACATGCCAAAGAAATCAATGAAAAATCTATTTTCCAATTAACAAGGATTTAATTCAATGCAGACTTACGCAAAAGGATGTAATTATAGAAGAAATTACGTTTAACAGAGAAAGAAAGACAAACAAAATGGTATGGCAGAGATGCAAAACATTTACATTAATTCTACGTTCATCGTACCAAATGTTATATTTTTTCTTAGTAATTTAGCTTGCTCGGACTTAGAATATTATCCTTTAGTGACTTAGTAGTTAATTCCATGTTACTGTGGCTTAGCATTCGTTAGACTTAACTTTTACGCTTCATTATACTCCTCGTGGCTTTACTGTTTATAACTCTTGTGGCTGGTTCTAAACTTTATTTTCTGCCTGGTGCTCATTACACCGTTAAACCACATTAATTCCCACAAAAATAATCCCAAAAGGTGAGTTACTTTGATCGCTCCTATCCACCCCTGGGTATCATATTTCTGATCACACCAACAAAAATCTTTTTACTCCCTGCTGCATTCCCTTACAGCCTTACGGGTATCACAAATCATTCCCTGCTACAGCCTTACGGGTTACCACACATTCCCTGCTGAGCCTTACCGGTATCACATTGTCATTATTTCCACAATTACACATTTAATCACTTAATCCACATGCATGTCTTACTTCAACACTTTTATGACCATATTTATTCAATTGCTACATTTACATCTCAATATTCGCGACTTTACTATCGATAGAAGACTACTGCCTCACATCGCCTGAACGATGAAGAACATGTCTCCGTAACATTACTGCATTATTTTTATCTTTCTTAAGAACTTCCTAGGGCTATTAGACAATCACGCAACTCTGATCCCTACATCAATCACACTATTCCTCTGTGAACGAGCTTGACCTTGGACGGGTCGTATAGCAGAACACACATTCCCGACTCCTCATACTGGCGTATTTGTTAGGCGGTTTGGATCCGTATTGCGGTAACTATTTTAGGTGCGCATTTCCAAAACAATCACCTGAATCCTCGTATGGCCCTTAAAACGATCGCAAAGGATACACTCGCGTGATTTGCACTAAGCAACCGTTGAATACTCCAAGTACGTATACTCAATCCATCGAAAATTTACGCTACCGTCTGCCCTTCGATAATATTTGCCACATTCTTCGAAATTCTGCCACGTTTATACAATATTTCGCCACAATGCTTTACATAGGATATTATGCCACTACAATGAATTTCACACACATTACGACTTCAAGTTTCTTTTACATTTAATTGCAATCATTACTTTACTGTATAAAATCTCAAATTTTAGTCCTACCACAAATCTTCTACTTAAACCAAAACTATGCACAAGTATGCCTAAACTTTAATAGAGAGTCCGTGAAACAATGAAATTACTCCGCGCGTATTTATTGCACCCGAGGGACTGGTAGACATCTCTTACTTTGTTTAACACAAAAATAACGTTACTACACATCAATACAGAATTTTGCATGAAATATTTAATTTACTTTTTATTTCAAATACTGTTTCTCATATCCGATTTTAACTAGTAAGCGAATTTTGATTCTTAGCAGCACTTAAATTTCTCTCTTATTCTACATCACTTATAATACAATTCCCATTAAGCCATTCCGTTTCCCTTTCGAATTTAAAAAGTGCGCATCTATTTCCCGTTTCAACTTTACAGTGCGCTTGTCAGGGTTGCCAAAGTAAGCAACAGAGATTTTACACATTGTATACTTCTATTCGTCAGTTAATAAATTTAATTGAAGGTTATTCACAGCCCATAAGCTTCAAGGTTTTGTGCAACACTAGTCGCATGCTAAACATCTTTTAACATAACATAGAATTTCATATTACATTTCAACCCCATTTTATACTATTTTAGCAGATGTACACGACAATCCAAATAGCCGACATTCAAGGATTCTTAATTTAATATCTGAAAACATGCTAAAACGTTAATCGATCACGAAAATCCCAAATGTTTTCCCCATGATTTCCCGAAAAAGTGATGCCACGGGATAAAAAGTGTACTAACTAACTGCAAATGTTTGGTATAAATCTTACACAGCTTCCTGTCTGTTCTATTCTGAGACATACTGGGTTAGCTTCCACTCACCGAGTCTATCACCACCGTCGTCCAAAGCTGCTATCTCTCGTCGTCGATCGCCGCCACAGGTCCGCCGCGCCGCGCTCGAACTGCAGTGCTGGCCGCTGGCCGGTGACCCTCCCGTCGTCTCGCGTCAGCAAGGCTCCGCTCCTCAGCTGCGTCACCGCTCCCATTTTTCTGGAACAGCTGACTACTGCGTAACGTATTTGCGCCGACCTCCTTCTTCACCCGACCCGCTAGCGCAGTCGTTTTACTTTCTTTAACCAATGCCATCATTTTAAATGCCCAATAAAAATTAAGTTCTTGTCTTCATAGTTTACTGTATACAATTTCAGTGATCTTCTGTAGCCAAACAAATTACCTTCGCCACCAAGCAGTTTTAAGTTACTTAATTTTCCGTCTTCTTCCTTTCCTGGCTCTAAATTTTTCTGACACCCGGTTGCGGTGTCTTTTTACTCGTTTTCATCTCTTCCTGGCTCCAATTTTTCTGGCACCAATTGTAGCAGACTCTTTTACTACTGTTATGTCGGTCACAAAGCTTAATCGTCAGGATGGATACGTTGTCTGTGGTCAGGATGGGCGTTAGCCAGTATTACTTACTTGGGGCGAGTCTGCTGCGGCTCCCGTCCTTGGTACTTCCGTCTCGGCTTGGGCTATCTTACTTAGGCTATGTACCTGAACCTGGATCTTACTGACTTGCACTAATGAAAGACACTAAGTGCGTACATAGTTTATTCTTTCACTGCGGGCTGTTACATTCGTCCATTGGCCACGAGCAGGACTCCAAGCACTTGGTAAGATAAAAGATTGATGGACTTACATTGGTATGGCAGATCAGCTGACTAGCGGGCAGAGCTGGCCTTCGTTCCCAACTCGATGTTTAGCGCAGCATAGTGGCTTGACCGACTTCCCCCGAGCCTCGGTGAGCTCGCGCTTATATTTCGTCAGTTGCGTACTCTGTCCCCGTTCTAAGGGCAATCAACTGACAGCTAGCGTTTCTTGAAGCTTCTACACGAGCCCAGTTTCCATAACTATTGCTCGCCGACCTGGATTTATTGCTGAGCTGTCTTGCGACATCCCACGCCAGGCGCTTACCGCCAGTGAGTGCCGCCGCTCATACATTATCATTATAAATATTTTTACATCTCCCAAAATATACTGTAATTATTAAAACGGTCCATTACACTATTCCTAATTCTTTCACCAAGATCCACCCCTAGCCTCATCGCCAACATACGCCCAGCACTTCGTCAAACCACCTTCTGTTTTCCAATGATTCCCAATCCAACCCCTGATCAGATACAGACAGGGTTAACTTCTGTTCGTGCGTTAAAGTAAACCAAAAATTCAAAATTCTGCTAATCAGTAGCCAGGTAC
The DNA here is from genome assembly GCA_031002005.1 of Vandiemenella viatica. NCBI lineage: Eukaryota > Metazoa > Arthropoda > Insecta > Orthoptera > Morabidae > Vandiemenella > Vandiemenella viatica. Next base: position 169,590,603 of record JARYHS010013631.1, on the reverse strand, counting down.
CAAAATGTTCATTTAAGGTGCTTCTACTGCAGTTTTCCAGGAAAATTCTCCCCTTTTCCAGGAAATTATTTTTCAATAAATCAGGACCCAGGAGAGTTCTCCATTCGGTTTAAAATGTTCCCATCTAACGCCAACCTTCGGATTCAGGACCAAGTCTGACATTTGTTTGTAATTGCATGCTTTGTTCAAGTAACCACGATAAAGTTACCATAATGCTCTTAGCTAACTGATAGTTTCTTGGTCATCAAACAGACATCATAACCCACATTTTCATAGAAGATCCCCACACATCGACAAGTATCCAAAACGTCACCATAGGTTCTATTACGCCTAAGATAGTGCTCACACCTGAACTGTTAGGTCAAAGTGAGTGTTTAGATATTTTATCCACTCAGGCCTCATCACCTAAAGTCTAGTGCGAGATTGTGGTCATGGTCAACTTAGGCTTCATACACCACTCAGAATTATTCCACCAATATCCATTCTAACAGCATTATACGCCACCTACAGCCCCTCAATACTCTTCCTATCTTCCAATGACATCCCAGCCCCAGCTCCTTTATTATGTCACTTACTGAATATTTTCCACAGATAAATCTAGCTGCCCTCCTTTGCACCTTGCATTTGATGTACAAAAAATGTGGACTGGTCAAAGTGGGTGTTTAGATATTTTATCCACTCAGGCCTCATCACCTAAAGTCTAGTGCCAGATTGTGGTCATGGTCAACTTTTGCTCCATACACCACTCAGAATTATTCCACCAATATCCATTCTGGCAGCATTATACGTCACATACAGCCCCCCCGACACTCTTCCAATGACATCCAGCCCAGCTCCTTTATTATGTCACTTGATGAATATTTTACACTGATAAATCTAGCTGCCCCCTCCTTTACACCTTGCATTTGATGTACAAAAAAAAAAAAAAAAAAAAAAAAAAAAAAAAATGTGGACTCCATACTGCACTATATACAAGCAGTGGTCTGACTGTGGATTTGTACCCAAGTCTTTCGCTTCTCTGATACACCCCCTCATCACCCTCTCTGTTAAATGATTTTTATCCCGAAGTGCATGTAATAAAAAACGTGAGGAACACAATTCGTATGTCAACACAAACGGTAGTAAACTGTAAAGAGCACAATGAAATGGGAGACTGCCTAAGCCTTGAATCAATGGTTAGAAGCACACGTTGATAGTGAGCATAATTCTAGACTCAAATCCACAGAGGGATGACACACGCACATTTCCATGCCTACAGCGAGGTCGACAGAACAACCAGAACCAAGATAGAAATCCCACAGAGGAAGAAGACACACACATACACACACACGCACGCACGCACACACTTGTACATGCATACAGCGAGGTCAATAGAACTAACAGCAAGCATCATGAAAACGATGAAGTGGGGCAGAATTGTCGTTACCACTGATTATCTGGACAGAACTATCGTTACAAAAATCATCAGACAGACGAGTTAAAGTCAGGTACCGCCATACTTATGCTTACATCCACAAAGACAGACGCAGATACACATGTGGCCACCTCCCGCCGCGCCCGCCTGGGCAGGTTCACCCAAAATTTGTCTTTGATGAGCTGCTATTAACAAATGACTTTTGGCCAAACATTGCCAAGAGCTTATTTCCAGCCACGAGCTATACTGATGGCACATTAAAAATCAAGTATGTGTGGTGAGCACTGAGGTGTATTGTAAAGACATGCTATCATCTGCCTATCATGTAACACCTCAGTGTGGATGTCGTGTGTCTGGTCCCTTTCCTGCAATTACTTGTATGTATGTGGTAACTTATGAAATTAGCTTTGTACATATTACCAACGATACTGAATGGCAGAGAGGTCTGTAGTGTGAGTTAAATGATATGATTTTGATGTGAGGAGTTTGTTACTTGGAACACATGTTAATGATGATTTTTTTTGTCAGTCTTGAGCCATGGGGGTTCTGTCCCACTTTTTCTTTGCCATGATTGGGCTGGTTGTTGTGTTGAGCTCGCTGTAGGCATGGATATATGCGTCTTTCTCTGTGTCTGTATGCGTAAGTATGGTGATACCTTCCTTAAACTCATTTATCTGGACGTATGAATTGCTGTTCCTCCCATATGTTTGTGCTTGTGTTGGGACATATGGGTTTGTGGGTGAGACGTAGTATGAATATGGAGGTTATGATACCCGTCTGATAGACAAGTGTCTATTGTAACTCATGGTACCTGGGTCACATATTACTAAATGCCAGAAAGGGTTGCGGTGTGGGCGAGATGTGGCTGTGATTTCAAACTTCACACATCCTGTAACTCTTCAGTTTGGATCTAGCATGTTCAGTCTCTTACCTCCAGTTATGTGTGGTGATGAATAGAACTGTGTGAATGCATTGACATGTGAGTGTGTGTGTGTGTGTATGTGTGTCTTTCTATGATTTTTGGCCAGTCATGGATTTTTGTAACGATAGTTCTGTCCAGATAATCAGTGGTAACGACAATTCTGCCCCACTTCATCGTTTTCATGATGCTTGCTGTTAGTTCTATTGACCTCGCTGTATGCATGTACAAGTGTGTGCGTGCGTGCGTGTGTGTGTATGTGTGTGTCTTCTTCCTCTGTGGGATTTCTATCTTGGTTCTGGTTGTTCTGTCGACCTCGCTGTAGGCATGGAAATGTGCGTGTGTCATCCCTCTGTGGATTTGAGTCTAGAATTATGCTCACTATCAACGTGTGCTTCTAACCATTGATTCAAGGCTTAGGCAGTCTCCCATTTCATTGTGCTCTTTACAGTTTACTACCGTTTGTGTTGACATACGAATTGTGTTCCTCACGTTTTTTATTACATGCACTTCGGGATAAAAATCATTTAACAGAGAGGGTGATGAGGGGGTGTATCAGAGAAGCGAAAGACTTGGGTACAAATCCACAGTCAGACCACTGCTTGTATATAGTGCAGTATGGAGTCCACATTTTTTTTTTTTTTTTTTTTTTTTTTTGTACATCAAATGCAAGGTGTAAAGGAGGGGGCAGCTAGATTTATCAGTGTAAAATATTCATCAAGTGACATAATAAAGGAGCTGGGCTGGATGTCATTGGAAGAGTGTCGGGGGGGCTGTATGTGACGTATAATGCTGCCAGAATGGATATTGGTGGAATAATTCTGAGTGGTGTATGGAGCATAAGTTGACCATGACCACAATCTGGCACTAGACTTTAGGTGATGAGGCCTGAGTGGATAAAATATCTAAACACCCACTTTGACCAGTCCACATTTTTTGTACATCAAATGCAAGGTGCAAAGGAGGGCAGCTAGATTTATCTGTGGAAAATATTCAGTAAGTGACATAATAAAGGAGCTGGGGCTGGGATGTCATTGGAAGATAGGAAGAGTATTGAGGGGCTGTAGGTGGCGTATAATGCTGTTAGAATGGATATTGGTGGAATAATTCTGAGTGGTGTATGAAGCCTAAGTTGACCATGACCACAATCTCGCACTAGACTTTAGGTGATGAGGCCTGAGTGGATAAAATATCTAAACACTCACTTTGACCTAACAGTTCAGGTGTGAGCACTATCTTAGGCGTAATAGAACCTATGGTGACGTTTTGGATACTTGTCGATGTGTGGGGATCTTCTATGAAAATGTGGGTTATGATGTCTGTTTGATGACCAAGAAACTATCAGTTAGCTAAGAGCATTATGGTAACTTTATCGTGGTTACTTGAACAAAGCATGCAATTACAAACAAATGTCAGACTTGGTCCTGAATCCGAAGGTTGGCGTTAGATGGGAACATTTTAAACCGAATGGAGAACTCTCCTGGGTCCTGATTTATTGAAAAATAATTTCCTGGAAAAGGGGAGAATTTTCCTGGAAAACTGCAGTAGAAGCACCTTAAATGAACATTTTGGTACCTGGCTACTGATTAGCAGAATTTTGAATTTTTGGTTTACTTTAACGCACGAACAGAAGGTAACCCTGTCTGTATCTGATCAGGGGTTGGATTGGGAATCATTGGAAAACAGAAGGTGGTTTGACGAAGTGCTGGGCGTATGTTGGCGATGAGGCTAGGGGTGGATCTTGGTGAAAGAATTAGGAATAGTGCGTAAAAGACTATCAGTAGGAGCCGGCACATAAGGGAGTGGGTAAATTTTCTATATCTCCACCTTGGTCACAGGCGATGGTCTCAGACATGTTCTGTGCTTAGCGTGACTCGATTTTTATTACATAGGACTCGCGTACTTCGATTCGATAGGGGTGAAATTAGTAAGATTAACAGACGGTATTTCATTCCTGGAACATACGTGCTGAGCTGTAAAATACAGTTAAAGGTGTCAATCACTGATGTATCACAAGGGATTTATTGGAATTTTAGACAAAGTGTAGCTAAGGACACTCAATTTGTGATTGCTTACGAAAGCATAACAGAATTGATACATAGATTGGTCTGGATTGACAGACGACAAAGGTTTGAACTTGGTGGCAACAATTACGAGTGCAATGAAATATTTTATACCAATGGCAACAGAGATAAGATTAGGGAAATAAGGAGTCGTACTGATGTTTCCATTCCTTGAGTTTTGCCATTGTCAAACTGGAAACTTTGATTTTCCTAGCCTTGGTGTGGGAAAGGCTTTGTCACAAATAATTTCAAGTGGCCTCTTGTCCAAAGACAGGGTTGAGAAATAGGCTTGAAAAAAAATTACAGCCTGATTGGTTTGACATCATGTATTCACTTCTGGAATGCCTGTAGGGAAAGAAACTGGTTTTCAAATCGATAACTTTGCTTTAGTTTAGAGGCTCTCAACCCATCGATGTTATACTTACATCCATCAGTAAACCCCTTCAATGCCTCTTTGAGTTCAAAAAGTGTCTGTGTTTCATTACCCCTAATTTAATACTTCCTTTAAAATACACGGACTGTAGGTGATACTCGTGAGTTATATTATATTGTTCATAATGAATCCATCATGATGTGAAAAAGTGAGTTTGTTTCCAGTCTCTTCGTCGGTGAATTAATTTTTAATGTCTGCCTGCTCCAATGAACGGAATTTATGGTTTTTCGTACCTTCTTCAGTGAATATCTGTCGGTGGGTTTTTGAGGCTACGAATTTTGAAAGGAATAATGTATGGTAGGTTTGAGAAATAGGCTTGAAAAAATTACATGCTGATTGGTTTGACATCATGTATTCACTTCAGAAACTGGTTTTCAAATCGACAACTTTGCTTTAGTTTAGGAGCTATTAATTCATCGAGGTCACACTTACATACATCAGTAAACCCCTTCAATGCCTCTTTGAGTTCAAAAAGTGTCTGTGTTTCATTACACACAATTTAATACATCCTTTAAAATACACGGAATGTAGGTGACACTCGTGAGCTATATTGTATTGTTCATAACGAATCCAACATGATGTGACTAATTGAGTTTGTTTCCCGTCTCTTCGTCGGTGTATTAATTTTTAATGTCTGCCTGCTTCGATGAACGGAATTTTTTTTATGGTTTTCCCTACCTTCGTCGGTGAATGTCTCTCGGTTTCAATGAAAGGATTTCACCATTGATGGGTTTTTGAGGCTACGAATTTTGAAAGGAATAACGTATGTGTGGTATTGCTATACTTTATCACAATAATTTCATTTTTTAAACTTTTTAACGTCTCTCTAACAACGTGGTCTTTTGAGACGGGGAAAGGATGGGGAGCAAGGAATGGGAAGGAATTCGGCCATGTCCTTTTGAAGGAAGCATCCCGGCATTCACCTGGAGTGATTTGGGTGAAACCATGGAAAACCCAAATCTGGATGCCCGGAAACGCCGTCCTCTCGAATACAAGGCCAGAACGCTAAAACAGGTACTTTTTTTTAACGTCTCTCTAACAACGTGGTCTTTAGAGACGGGAAAGGAATGGGAATGAATTCGGTCATGGCCTTTTGAAGGTAGCATCCCCGGCATTCACTTGGAGTGATTTTGGGAAACCATGGATGCCTGGATGGGGATTCGAACCTCCGTCCTCCTGAATGCGAGGCAAGAACGCTAAATAATTTCATGAAAACAGGTACACATAGAATTCTTCCTCGGTTTTATATCTGGAGTTTATGACGGTTTTTTTTCCCCATATCGAACGTTAAAAGGAAACATTTATGCTTTTCGACTTATTTTTTATTCATAGCAAGCTGGCGCCATACTCTCTAGGTGTGGAAACTAAAATTTTCGTTTTGAAATTGACGAGTTGGAACGGCTTTTTCAATAAAAACACCGCTGCCGGACTCGAACCGGCGACCTTCGGCACTCTAGCCCCAACGCTACCGATGTCTGTTCACGTAATATCCGTTGATGTGGACTTTAGTAAAAAAAAATCGCAATGGGTCACGCTTAAGTATTTTTCACGACACAGAACAGAAGAAAATATTTTACTGTGTGTCGATAGTAGCCAAGATGTTCAGTGCTTGCTTAACAGGACGCTAGGAATACACATTTCGTCACGCTTAATGGATAAGCAAACAGTCGAGTGGGAATTGTACACATTTCGCAGAGCGCGCCGGAAATACTTGCACCGAACGCCATCTACCAGTCAGTCAAAGAACTAACGGCAAAGAAATTAAGCCCTTGGGAGATGGTGCCATCTGTGCGGCCGGTAGAGGAACTAACGGCGGCCATCTTGGACCGGCCAAAGAACTACCGGTCACCGCCATCTTGGCCGGCCAAACAACTAACGGGGCGGCCATCTTGTGACGTCACGGGTTTTCCCGGTTTCTTCCTTGAATCCGCCTTCCCCCCCCCCCCTACTAATGAGGGTTCACTTGAAGTTCTATTTGGTGATTTCATAGTAGGGAAAATTAATAAATAAAGGTTGGGTTGCTGCATTATGGGAGGGTTAAGCGGACAGAAAGAGAATGTGGGAATGTACATCTTGCTTTTTCCAATCACGAAAACCCTTTGACAGTAAATTTACAGCTATCTTGCGTTTGTTCAACTACCGGACAAGTGCGAGTCGCGCCTCCCACAATCAGAGTTCCATGGTCTTTGATAGATATTTTGCTTGAGGCAGGACAGAAGATACCTGCTTGATAAAAAAATCAGTGCTTGGTGTATTATCCGATTAGACAGCGCATTGCATTCTACGGCTCTCAACGCCGCTCCAAGTTGCCTCGAATACCACTAGTGTAATCGTTAGATTTCAATATAATTTAAGATAGGTACAACAATGTTCAATTAACACCCAATTATGACAACTTTTCAATCAAGTAGTATCTGTACATGGCAAAATAATCTCAAAATAAAATCTTTTACTTGTTTTTCTCGAAACTTAGAAAGTGTGTAAGATGTATTTTTTTTATATTTGTGGTTTAAATACTAATTGATATCGGGGTACAAATTTCATGTTTCTAGTTGGTACCGTTATTTTTTAATCTTAAATCAACAACTCTGGACGGCCACAGACGTCTTTATTTATAGATGAAAAATATTTTATTTCACTACTTAATCAGTTCCAAGCATTTATATTTTTAATGTGGGTGTGGAAAAAATATTTTTTCGACCTTTTTTGCTTTGTTTTTTTATGAAAACCATACGAAATATAGTTTTTCAAAATTTTAGAACGTTAATCGACTGATAGAAAGACAGTGGAACCACAAAAATTTTCAGCACTGTTATGTTTTATTTTCGGGAACAACACGCAGTGTGCTCGTATTAAAATAAAGAGGTATATTGATCTAGCATTGCGACAGCTGTCAACAACCTTCTTAATTTATTCACACAGGGAGGATTTAATGCTGTTAGATAAGCTAAAATTGTAATTGTTTTTATTGTTGTTATTGAGGGATTAAAGGTGCATAATTATCTGCTTTATATTACCATTGATTCCGTAGCGTTAGTTTCTTACTTTTATTCAGAGTTCCATACCTTTGGAATGAAACACGAACACATCTGAAATGTTTGATTTGTTTCTTTGTCACAGCTTCATAATTACGGAGCTCTCCTTTGTAAGAAAAGAAGTTTTTACTTTTTTCGCGAATTTAATTTTATAATACCCAATGTTGGCATGGTACCCTCAAAGTTTGAGAATAAGTTGCACTTCAGGGATTATTTTTCTTCACTAACTAAAAAATATGTGTAAATCTTGAAGAAATTTTTTATTAACGTGTATTAATTAGATTTTTAAAATTTCTTTACACCTCGGTTATTTGTTTAAAGCCAGAATATCCATGTCATACCAGACACTGTCATTAAAAAACCACGGCTATTCCTGTTCAATGGATCAGAATTATGGGTCATATATCTGCTGAAAGAAATATCCGACAATAACAATTCTTGTAAAAATATGCCAAGTCTCGTGTTCATGTAGTGACAAAAAGTTATGAGATCTTCTTTACAGTGTGTATTCAGTTCACTTTGTGAAACAGAATGGTTTCTCTCGGTGTCATAGATCGTTTATTTAGGATAAAAACAATCTGATGACTTGGCCATTACGCACGTCATAAATTTACTGAAATTGAGAGAATAATAAATACTTGTCAAATTCGAAAAAAGAGCGAGGGAAATCTTGGCTTTTACGTACTGTATTTATGAGTTTGATAAAGCAACACATTTGAGGAATTTATATAGGTTAACTAAAACATAGCGTTCATATTTTTACAAGAATTGTTTTTGTGGGATCTCATTTCTCTTTGTATGTTTATCGCTTATTCTGAATCGCCGCTGAAATGTAATGATTCCATCTGAAAATTGGTGAATGGGAACATTTCAGAATTTAAGACAGCAATATACGTTACCAACAGTGACACAATCTCTAAAACAATGGGCGTGCGCCGTAGCCGAGCAATTGCCGTTAGTTTCACTACCACCATAAACAAAATTACTAGTAACTTCCAAACTAAGCATAGGAACTAAGTAAAATTTAAGGCTTTGATTAAACTTGCTCACCTCTATGTAGTATAGAAATATCAAGCTAATAGATTCATCCGGAGCAAAGCAATTAAGCCGCAAATATGTGCCAGAATTTTTCATGTTTCGGATTGTAATTAAATAAGTACGGCGAAAACTCCAATACTAGATTTTTCTTATGATTTAGATATGAAATCATATATGTGTACCAAATTACTTGTTTCTAGGATTACTGGAAGTACACTGTAATTTTGATGTCGGGGTGTCGTGACGAAATAAAATTTTGAATTTCAATAACTTCCAAAGTAATAAAAGGAAAGAAGTAATTTAACACATTAGTTAAACTTAGTAAGCTCACTCCACAATGAAAAACTGAGGTATATAAAGTTAATAGTGTAGAAAGCGATTTCACGTTAGGGGTATGTAAGGGGTAAGTGTATTCAAATTTACGAGTTTCAGACTTTTCTTGTAACATGTGGATAAAATTTTATCTGTGTACCAAATTTCAGCATTTTAAGGCTACGGGAAGTGCCTTATACGTGTAGTTTTAATTATCATCAGTCAGTCAGTGAGTTACAAAATCGCTGAAGTTTTCTTCCGAATAACATCCGAACTAAGAACAGTCACAAAATAAATAAAATTTAGTTCGTTTGCTAAGATTGCTGATATCTATGGATAGCAGAAATTTGAGACATGTAGCATGAATACGACCGAAGAAATTGAGGTTCAAAAATGGCCTGAATCGCTTCGAGAAAAGGGTAGGCAGTGCCGCCGTTGACTCGACTTGGCGGGTGCACTGCCGTGCACCCAAACAATAGAAATATCGGACATGAGATTGTTATGATATTTGGCAGGCTACAGTCTGGCATGTTACCAAGAAAATATGGAGCCTGCGATCGAGCTGGTACTTGGAAGGGTGCTGGGCCAATCCCCGGTAAGGGATATAAATTTCATTTCTAAAGATTTCCTGAAATCTCTCCAATAGAACGCGGGAACGATTCCTTCAAAACTACATAGTATGAGCATCGTACTCAAGTATTGGAATGTCTTTCATCTTAATCACAAAATTCTAACGCAAATTAACCTTTACAATCACGCGGATAGAGGAATTAGAAGTTGACAGATGAAATAATGGAGAAGTCAAATAAGACGGGAGAATCAAAACGAGTGGACATGATAGAGAATATTTAATTTCTCGAAGAAGCATGAGAATGAGATTTTCGTCGATTGAAAGACGGAATACGCAATATTTAGCTAATTTAAAGTTTTGATATTATTTCCCTATTAAAAAAAAATTAGGTGAATGACTAATACCTACAAGCTAATCTATTATTATCCTGTGAAATGTAAGACAGTAAATAGTAGAAGACACCTCACATAGCTTAGCGGGTCTACTACTAGAAGATACTTGTAAAGAAGACATCGCCTTACATGCCACCATCTGTCCGACATGCTTGACAGACGCAGATTTCATTTACTATGACAGGCCACCAATTCCGACCCTGATGACTAAAGATTAAGTTAATTTTTTAATCACAGCACAGCTTACGTAAGAAGACAGCTCGCACGAACATATGAAAGATTTCAGCTTTCAGATTCGCGATTTAGGTTATGGTCGAACATCTGGATGCAAATTAACGTGTCACTGCGATTACTGCCTATTAGGCCTCGATTTATAGAAAGTTACGGCTGAAACTTACCAACATGCTTAAAAAGCTGACTTTAGTGCATTAGTGTCAAAGTAAATTCTTTCTGACGTTGTTTATGTTATGCGTATGACTTCCGCGTTCCCTGTTAACCTCGTGTCACCACAAAACCTGTTTCGTCATAAACTGTTGGGATGAGTATGATGCTCTTCGAGGAATTTACTGTTAAGCCTTTATGAAGACTAAATCGTGTCTAAATTATGGTGCATGCATTTCAGCGCCAGAAAATACAGTATAAAATGAGGGAACTTTAAACAAGGACCTTTAACAATCCCCAAACAAACTTCAACACATACTGCAAAAAAAAAAAAAAAAAAAAAAAAAAAATATAAATATATATAATATATAAAATGGAGAAACCGTAAAAGGGATTAATGGAGAAACCGTAAAAGGGATTACTGGAGAAACCGTAAAAGGGATTACTGGAGATCCCAATTCCGTTAGAAATTGGCGTCCTAACACCGCAGTAGTGAAACGCAAGACTCTGCTAGAAATACTTTCCGAAGTACATTTAATAGTGTCATGTTGGTCAAGGGTATATTACAACCTAATTTCTGCTTGAAAATAATGTCCAGGCTGTATTAGAATGGAAATACTGGTTGAAATTAATATGTCTTAGGACTGACTACAGCAGTATTATGACGTCAATAGTGAATGTTGTAACTGAATCGCGATCTCCAATAGACCCCTTAAAAAATAAGACATGGAAGAAACCTAATAGGTTGACAGACATCAGAGAGACTATGCACTTATGTTCTGTGATTGCCATAACCTTTAGGAGGCGTCCATAAATAACTGAGGTGAAATAGGGTAGGGGGACCGGTGTAATTTAACCAAGGGGGGGGTCAAAGGAAATCTCATGTGAGGTTTCTAAAAACTTTTTTTGGTAGTAGAGCCAAAAAAAAGGTCTACAAATGACGCGAAAGTCGATTTTAGGGGGGTATTTCGTCGAAAAGCGGGGGTGTAATCGGCTTCGGAAGGGGTGGGATCTAAAAAAAAGTCTCCACAGAGGGGGGGGGGGCAGGGGTACGGAAATCCGGAAAATAACACCTCATGTAATTTATTGATGCCCCCTTACCACGGGGGATGTTTAAACCTTTAAGGAAACGTCTAGGAGGAGATGAACTGGGTTGGTTTCCCGTTGTCTTCCTCCTTGACATAGTGATCGGCAGTGTTATTGTAACTGTGTATGACTGTGTTGATGTGCGAGTTAAGTGTCGAATGATGTTTGTGTCGTGTATGCGAGATGAAAGAATGTAGAGGGTGAAAGACGGTGCCGGCCTATTCAGGTCTACTTTGGCGAAAGACAGCAGGGGGGTCGACATGCTTAACGTCCCCATCCAACCAACTAATCACCTTCAACAGTGTCGCATACCCTCATAAGTACTGCGGAGAGATTTGGGATTTAAGTCATGACTTGGGTGCACAATCTGGTGAGTAGGAATTGTGCACCGCCATCCCTCCTATCTCGTTGGTGAAGTCCTGATGAAAATGTTATCCATCGCCAGGAATAGAAGCAGCTAATCCCGTCCACGACGACGAGAGCCATTCTCTGCCTATTAATCCATTAGGCAGTGTATTGCGAAGTTTTTGTCTTTCGACATTTACTTCTACATCGTTTGATCTGGCATTACTTCACGTAAGGTCTAGCTTCTCTGTTGGCAATTTTCATGATTATTCTCCCATATAGTGTGCTTTATAAGTGCTGGCGACTACATTTGTAGGCGCTGGATTCGGCGATCTGTTTGTGGTGCAGGCTATGAGCTGTACTAGCAGCTCGATTATATGAGTCATCATTGCGCCCCACTGCTGTTCCATCGGGTCATGGTTGCAACAGCGATGATCGCCGTGGCCAGGTGTTCGGCCGGGTGAGGCACGGGGCGTCATTCTCACACGACGAGGTGGGACGTGATTCCCATCGCTGGAAGTGGCAGCGATCTTGGGTGTCTGACGACAAGTCTTGCTTTTGGCCCGTCGGCTGGTTCTCTGCAGGTGCTTGCGTGCTGGACAGCCACGGTAACACGCCGCGTGCCGTAGTCCGCAATTGCAGCATGTGGGTTCCTCCCTCGGCCGCTGACATTCGGCCGGAGAGTGCTCCTCCCCTCAGCGAACGCACCTAAACTTGCCGGGCAAAATGGTTGAACCCCTGGCACTGGAAACATTGGACAATGCCAGGGGATTTCCTCTTCTTCGACGACGTTGGGCACTGCGTGCTCACAGACGTAGTCGATGGCTTGTTGACTGGAGGCTTGCTGGCTGATGTCCCAGACGATACTCCAGCTGGCGACGGTTCTTCAGTCTTGGCAGAAGACGTGCTCTTCATCACCTTAATCTTCCTGATAAGCGCTAGTTCTTCAGGTGAGTATGTTATTTCCATGATCTGCACAATTAGCTTGCCGATGATGTCGTAATCAGTCAGGCTGCAGGCCAGGATTTGCAGCCCATCCCGCTCTGGCCATGCAAAAAACGGGAGAGCTGTCCGGCACTGCAACTCTCGTAGGTAGCTGGTAACGTTGTAGTGGTAGGGTACATAGAAAGGCTTAATTGGACCCATAGGAGGGCCCAGCTCAGCAGGTGCATCTACCTCCATCACGAGTTGTTTGTTGTGGCATCTCAGTACCGTCCAATGCGCCCTGGCAGCGCGAGGCAACGTGTTGCCGTTGGCGGTTCTTCATATCCAATAGTATCGAAGACAACGATAGCGGGCCTGATACAGAACGTGCACGTATCAAAACCGACTGCGCAGAAAGAGGTTAATCCCGTCCATTGCTGGTCGATTTGTATTGGGGGGTGGGTGACCCCAGGCGCGCGTGAGTCTAGCAATGAGGCTTATCTTATATAGCCAGGTTTTCTCTTTGGCATGGTTCGTAGCGCGCGCTTCGTCCTCGCAGCTCCCCGTGGGCACCTTTAATCGTTTTGCGAAAAGCGCATTTCCTCACCGCCCCAGCTGAAATGCCGAATAATTCGGAAGGGCCGTTTCCGCGACAGGTAGGATGCTGGGTGGTTGATATATTGGGGGAGCTCCGCGAAATAGGTAATGAGTCGGAAACTCACTTTGACCGGACTCAACATTCCCTTGCACACTGCTGTCCAACGTACCCGTCGCTTTTGTTACACGGCGTTCCATTCCATCGAGTGTTATAGGATGGTTCTCGTTGTCTTTATTTAATTATGGTACTACACCACGCCTTCGCTCCGGATCTTCTTCTCTTCTCTGCACGCCATTTCTGTAAAATTAGTAACATAGATCTTATAATTGCTTACCCTTACTAGGACAACGAAGCATATCGTAGATTTCTTGATCTAACTAGTCATCGTATTCTCGTTTCGTAGTATGCTGATTTGCATACATTCAGATTCCACGAATTCCTGTGATCTTAAAATATTCCGCAATCGCAAAGTTCAGAGTTCATCAGACCACGGGTGCAAAGGATAAACATAGACGGTCCATGTCCCGGTAAAAAATCTGGGTCAACGTGTTGTATGTACACTGATGAGCCAATACATTATGACCACCTGCTTACTAGCATTTCGGTCCACCTTTCGAAATCAACACAGTAGCGATTCGGCGTAGTATGGGTTCTACAAGTCCTTGGTAGGCTTCCAGAGGTAACTAACACCAGATTTATACGCACAGGTCACGAAATTCCCTCAAATTACGTGCCAGCGGCTTGTGGGCGTGGTAACTGGGAACGAGCATCACGGAAATGGTGAGGCTTGTCGGCTGTTCGAGTGGAAGGTGAAACCATGAGAAGGCGACAATGTGGCAGTCACCTATGCCACGTCTTGGAACGTGGAGGTCGAAGGCTTGCCCGCTCTGTAAAGCAGGATAGGGGGTGATCTATGGTAGCATCGCGATAATCGTGCTCTGAAACACTTCTAGAAGCACCAGAATTGTACTCTTCTGTCAGATCTGCCACAGATCACCCCGTACCCTACTTTACAGAGCGGGCAAGCCTCCAACCTCCACGTTCTGTTATTCGTGGGTGTCCACCACATTGTTGCCTACCCGTGATTTCATCGTCCTTTCCATAGATGCTGACCAGCCTTTCCGTTTCTGAGAATCTCGTTCCGAGGCTCCGCACCTACAAACCGCTAGCCCGTAATTTAAGGGAATTTCGTGACCTGTGCGTAGAAATCTGGCGTCAGATACCTCTGGACGCCTACCAAGGACTTGTAGAATCCATGCTACACCGAATCGTCCACATATGCTGCCTACCTTGCCACTGACAAAAGGTATTCCTCGTAATATAAAGTTAAATTTTTGGTTGCTGACTGAAAATATCCCTGTCAGATAATTCTGATTAAAATTCTTTTAGCCATTCCGCACGCAGTTGGCATATGTTCTTAACAATTTAAACTGCTGTACAAACGGAGACCCAAATGTCTTTACTGTATTCTAAATTTTAACCACCCAACTTAACTGTTGGGTCCTGCGCACGATTCTTTATAAAAGCTACGTAGGCCTACTAAAATTTTAACTTTACTTCACTACGACAGTCGCATAGGCAATATAACTCGGTAGTGCATTGATTTTATAGTTTATTTAGAAAATTTCTAAGTACTATTAAGAATAAATCGTTCCCAAATGCCTTCATTTCACCGAAAACATCTAGCTGCTCCAGTTGTTCTGGACACGATTTTACTACGCGTGACCACAAACTGAACCCTGGGGACAGCCTCCTCTCGTTAGTTTCTTCGACACTACTCTATTTGTACTCATTATTGCAGAAATTTGGCCGATTGCTTAGAAATTCAGCGCGATCTGGATGTTATTTTGGCTTGGTGCGCTGAGTGGCAACTTACTCTAAATTGTAAAAAGTGCAAGACAATGAGCATTACTAACAAAAAGAATCCAATTGTTCAGAAATACGAGTTAAACAATACAGTTATTGATATGGTCGATTCTATGAAATAATTGGGAGTAACAGTACAAAGGAACATGAAATGGGACATACACATTAATTCGTTAGTAGGTAGATCAAATTCAAGGCTGCGATTCATAGGTCGAAACTTGAAAAATTGTTATGAACAAACAAAGGAGATAGCGTACAAATCTCTTGTGCGTCCACATTTGGACTATTGTTGTGCCATTTGGGATCCGTTTCGTAAGGGGTTGATCGAAAGTATAGAGAAAGACAGAGAAGCGCCGCTCGATTCGTGACCGCTTGCTACAGTCCTTATGAAAGCGTCACAGAACTGATTAGTAGATTAGGTTGGGAGTCTCTGGTAGATAGACGACACACGTTTCGTTTAAACTTATTGGTAAACATGCGTACTCCCATTTTCACTTTTGAGTGTAGTGAAATACTTCTTCCATCAACCTATTTGAGTCGGAAGGACAGGAAAGATAAAATTAGAGAAACAAGGTGCCGGACTGATTCTTATATGAATTCTTTTTTCCCTCGTACCATTAGGGATTGGAATGCACAGCAAAGAGATTAGCTTTGGTGCTGAGCACCCTCTGCCACCCACAATTTTGTGAATTGCAGAGTGTATATGTAGATGTAGTCTGCAATGCTCTACTAAGGTATGTAATAATGTCGATGGAAAATTAATCTCTCTTCACCCATGAAATACTGCAGATCTCCATAAATTGTCAAAATCTGAAAAACTTCGAGTGCATAAGTACCTTCTATTGAGGTTATTAATCTCACTTCTCTATTTATTGCATCTGTTGTTGACTTAGTTTTTCTGTAGACATATTAGATAATGCGTGGATAAATCCTCTGCAGAAATGAGTGCAGCAGTTTCTCAAAAATCTTTCCATTTGTACTAAAGAAACAAATGAGTATCTGCTGGGTCGCGAACGCCACTTTTACTTATAATTTTTCCTTGTGTCGAGCAATCTGTGAATCATCCCAGACTGAAACATTCGTTCATTAAGTTGACTAAAAAAAGTGTTATAACATCAACAACAGTCTGTAAGATTTCATACCATATTTGGCGTGGATTTAATGCCTTTCTCTTTCTAAGCTGTTTAATAACAGATTGCCGAAAAGCCTGGTGGATGAGAAACAACAATTCTCGGTCGTGGACGCGTGTGGATTTCGTTTGGCGCTTCATATTTTGGTTTTCAGTAGTTCTTTGAAATCAGTTAAGGCGAATTCCGGGACAGTTTTAAAATTACATTTACTTCGCGGGCTTAGCACCGTGTCACTGTTTCTGCTGCTCGAAACGTTTCGGTCCCAGGCAGGGGCCTTCCTCGGGGCTACACCAGACTAATCTGCTGCGAACTGCCAGTTACATCTACTTCACCGTTTTCCGGTAAACTGAAAAAAAAACCCAGTTCACCCAGTGTGCCTGAAAAACGACGAAGCAGATCTAACCAGCAGTTTACAGCGGGTTCATTAAGCGCACAGTAAGTGCAATTTTACAACATGGCGCCTGCATAAGCATCAGTTAAAATAGCCGTAACCGATATCCTTGTTCCTTTCAAGTAATATCGGCTGTAATTACCTTAAGGTCAACAAGCCGTAAAGTATTAAATAAAAGACACAGAATTTAATGGTCACATGAACATATAACCATTAACTACATGCTTTGCATTCATTTCTAAAAATGTCCCTCAGGGTCCGCTCTTATGTAAAGCGTTACTGAGTATGTTTGGATGGAAATTAAACTTTTTGACCTATAGGTATTTTTCCCGTGTGACCTCTGTTTTTGGACAGACCGTGCATACATAATAATTATTGCTAAACATGCTAATAAAATGTACCTATGAAGAATTGCTTTAAATTAGTTTTCCTTTTGTGTACAGAAAAATATACAAAATGGGAAGATCCACCATCTCTGCACACTACAGCACCATGCGGCCGCTATGGCATTAGAAAATAATGAATTATTCCATCCGACCGGCGGTATTGAGCAAGAAACGGAAAAATTTGTTTAGCCCCAGAGGCGAATGCCTCGCCGATATGTGAATTGCAAGCAAACAATCAGAAGTGACCGCAGGTAGTAACGAATAATACACGTTCGACGTTAGGTTGGACTTACAATGACAACGTGGGTACGACCGGGGTGTGTCTTAGATCTGTTTCCTCCACAATTATGATAGGGTTGCAGGGCTCAGTGGGAACGTCTTGTAGATGTCAGACATTAATTAATTCACTCTCGTTTTGAATTATCAGTTGTTGCTCTCGGGAGATCAGTAATCAGCACCAGTGGCCGGGAAAGAATGGCCACAGAGGAAGATTAAAAAAAATTAAAAAAAATACCACCTTCAAATATCACTTACACTAACATTTTTAAAATAAATTTGTACCTTGCTCAAAAGGAAATAAATCTAAATGGATAATATTTTACATTACTATTGTTCAAATTTTAGCACTGACATTATGGAGTAAGTGCCACTTGTAACTCAGCGCGTAGCCTTCCGTCGTGAGGAATGTATTATTGTCCTTTCCTTTCTGTTCGAGGCGGCACAGAGAGTACGTTCGAAAATTCCAAATATTTTACAGTACACAGTGAGGCGGGTTTTTCTTCTTTTTTATCGTATAGCGAAGCAAATTAGCCGATATTTTAATGTGAGGCTTGCCCTCGTTGGTGGTCGAGGCATATCTCTGGCGCTACATATGTCTTCTGGCAGACTGCATCATGCGGTAAAAGTTTCACAGTTAATCTAACGTATTATTGTCGTTCCTTGCTATTGACATTTTTTGTTTTCCGTGCCTTTCAAAAGTAACTGATTAATGTTAAAATTTCAATAATAGTAACGCCTAATGTAAAATACAGTATTGTCCGTTTAGATTTATTTTCTTCTAAATACGATAAAAGCTTATTTTAATTTTTTTTTTGTGTAAGTGTTTTTTAAGGTTTTATTTTTGTAAAAAAAGATTATTAAGTTTATGGTGGTATTATAGATTGTTTTAAATATGATCACGCTATCGAACATGTTGCTTGAATGAGGCAGCGCCGTTTAGATGAAACTAGTGAAGAAAGGGATGATTGTTTGAGAAGAAACAAGGAAAGGAATTACAACCAATATTTCAAAAGAGAGTGATGAGCAATGTGCTCATAGATCTTCACAAATGAGAGCTTATAAAAATTTTATTGGGCGTAATGAAAGGTGGCAAAAAAAATCATGCTCACCGGCTCTGATATACGATAAATTATTAAAGAAAGTTTTCACATAAATGACGAGGTTTCGTTATCTATTCGTGGGTTAACACTCCACATCAGATCGGAGATGACAGAGGGCTGGTGGTACGTCGGCGATGGTGGTGAAGACGCGGCGTGATGCGTAAAGGGCTAGATTCATGTCATCTTAACAAAAAATGAGGTCAAATTGGGACCTAGTTCCAAGTCGGATAAATATTAGTATGAAACCACTAGATCATGGGTATAGGTATTCCAAAATTTCTCACCCCGGAATCGAGATCGGATTTTTCAGATATTTCAATTCTGGAATTGAGTGCGCTTAAAAAAGTATTTTAATTGGATTGCTTTATTTTATATATATATATATAAACTGTGCTATAAAGTACCCGTTAAAATAGCAAACACATCACTGCACATGTTGCACATGTTGCACTTATCGTGGTATGCATTTCGACTGCAAGTAAGCTCCGGCAGACAATATTAAAGGTATATAGAAAAATAGAAATTCAGTTGCCTCAAAAAAAAAAAAAAAAAAAAAAAAAAAAAAAAAAAAAAAAAATAATAATAATAATAATAATAAAAATAATAATAATAAAAAGGATCTCAATGAAATTTATATGCTACCATACTGAAAGTATATCCTATCCATTAAAAATAAAAAGAATTCATTAAAATCGGTTCACAGTTGGGGAAGATATCACTGAATATACATAAAAATAATATATAGGCTACAATCGAATTGAGAACTCCTTTCTAGACGTCGGTTAAAAACGAAAGTAAATGTGTATGGCATTGTTGTCAGGGATATCTTCGAAGGTTATGGGTACCGCTGTGGGGTGGCAAAGTTTTGATTCGCCGCGCTTGGGGAGCATGCACAAACTACGTGGTTCGATCCAGGGAGGGGGGGGGGGGGATGGCTGGAAGGCCACACTGGGCTACGTGGGGGGAGGGGGGGGGATCCGAGCCAGTCCACGTAGCTTTCCTTTCATAACATTTTTTACAGTTAAAATGAGGAACAGAACTCACAACAGCATGTGAATATTTATTTCCCTCAGTTAATTATCTCCGTATGTAATTTACAATAGTCTGGCAAGAGAAAACAGTACAAAATGTCTTCTGGAATCAAAAGGAAAGAAAAAAAACTACGTGCTACGTGCGGGAGGGGGGGGGGGGGGGTAAAGGCAAAAGCCACGTAGGCCTACGTGGGGGGTTCACAGTAGGCCAAAATGGAGCTACGTGGTTTATGCACGCTTCCTTGCGCCTATTGTTGTAGCTTCCTAACCCAAAGAAATATATTAAGTTATATTGACAATTCATTCAAATCAACCATTCCACCTTGCTGTTACACACTGTGACTACTACCGGGTGTTATTGAGGCCGTAAGCATGAGATCGGGATTAGCTAACTGATTTCGTATATTAGACATCAATGTTAATGCCACAGTTTAACGTGGAACCCGAAACCCGGAACAGTTCTGGCATACTACATATACACCCAGCCGAGATCTGTTATCGAATCGGGATCTTTCCGATATCTCGTCAGTTTAACCACTAAGCCATATGACCTCTCATACATGGAACAAATATCGTAACAGGCAGGCAACACTATGTTGGATTTGGGGTGATTCGAGTTGAGTTTCGTTTAAGTTGGGTTAGCAAGTCATCCAATTAAAATACTAATTTCTTGCTTATCTTTTAACTATTAAGTCTACATAACGCTTGTATACTACACTGAAGAGCCAAAGAAACTGGTACGCCTGCTTAATATCGTGTAGGGCCCCCACGAGCACGCAGATGTGCCGCAACACGGCGTGGAATGGACTCGACAAATTTCTGAAGTAGCGCTGGAGGGAATTGACACCATGCACCCTGCAGGGCTGTCCATAAATACGTAAGAATACGAGGAGGTAGAGATCTCTTTTGAACGGCAGGTTACAAGGCATCTCAGATATGCTCAATAATGTTCATGTCTGCGCAGTTTGGTGGCCAGCGGAGGTGTTTAAACCAAGAACAGTGTTCCTGGAGTCACTCGGTAGCAATTCTGGACGTGTGGGGTGTCGCGTTGTCCTGCTGGAATTGCCAAAGTCCGTCGGAATGCATAATGGAAATGAATGGATGCACGATATCAGCCAGGATGCGTACTTACATGTCTTCTGTCTGAGTCGTATCTAGATGTATCAGAGGTCCCATGTGACTCCAACTGCACACGCCCCACACCATTACAGAGCCTCCAGCAGCTTGAGCAGTCCTCAGCTGACATTCAGTGTCCCTGAATTCATAAGGTTGTCTCCATACCCGTACACGTCCATCCGATTGATACAATTAAAAATGAGACTCGTCAGGCCAGGAAACATGTTTCCAATCAACAGTCCAATGTCGGTGTTGACGGGCCCAGGTGAGACTTAAAGCTTTGTGTCGTGCACTAAGCAAGGGTACACGATTGGGCCTTCGGCTCGGAAAGCCCATATCGATGATGTTTCGTTGAATGGTTCGCACGCTGACCCTTGTTGATGGCCCACAATTGAAATCAACAGCAATTTGCGGAAGGGTTGCACTTCTGTCACGTTGAACGATTCTCTTCAGTCATCGTTGGTCCCGTTCTTGCAGGATCTTTTTCCGGCCGAAGTGATGTCGAAGATTTGATGTTTTACCGGATTTCCGATATTCACGGAGCACTCGTGAAATGGTCGTACGGGAAAATCCCTACCTCATCGCTACCTCGGAGATGCTGTGTCCCATCTCTCGTGCGCCGACTATAAAACCACGTTCAAACTCACTGAAATCGTGATTACACCGCTATTTGAAACTAAGTCATTTCGAAGGGCGAAATTCCATTTCATTTCTCCCTCCCAATAATGCTATAATAATTTTTAAAATTTATATTGTTTTTATTTTTCGCCATTAATTGAAATTAGGAAAAATAAATAGGTTACGTTTTTCTTGCACTAGATGGTATCCTAAAGCCACCTATCGGTTCATGTCTATCGGGTGATAATAATTTCGTATTATTTCAATGAAATGGTGTCATTCAAAACACGGAGTGACCAAGCGTATGTACGTCTTAGAGACACCGAGCGTGATGGGTAAGCGGTAACGCTTTGCATTCCGGAGGACGCGGGTTCGAATCACCGTTCAGCCGTCAATATTTCGTTTTTTCATGTCTTACGGAAATAACTTCAGGTGAATGCCAAGATGGTTCCTCAAAAAGGCCATGGCCGAATTCCAGCCCGTTCATTACCCCCAGTTCTTTACCGCCTGTAACAATCTCCACGTCGACGAAGCATAAGACCATAAATGAAAAGAGCAAAGAATATTATTGAGAAAACAAAGCCGTGAAGAGGTGATCACATAAAAAGTCAGTAAAATTTCCAGCTGAAACCGGTATTTGAAGAAGAGATCCATCGATCTCTTGTCACAGCAAATATTGGCCATTAATTTCTTTCGTTTAAAATGCGTTGCTTATTTAATCATTAGAAATCACAAACGATAGTATTCACAAGAACAGAACAGAAACAAAGAAAATAGTATAATGATCAACACCTGTCAGTTCATATTGTAGATTACCAAAAACCAGCAACTTGAACAGCGTTGTCACTGATCTTCAGGAGGTCTTGTAGAGCACAGTTGTTAGGCACTGCGGACAATTGTATAAATGTTACCCCACGTTAACACGTGGTATTGGGACCTTCCAGAAAAGGCCATATCGCTAAATTATCCTCTTTCCTACCCACACCACTTTTAAGCCTGTTAATGCTCTCCATGTCGTCCAGTTATATTGCCTTTTTTTTTTTAACTGCCTAAAGTCTCTCAACAGAGAGGTCTTTAGAGACGGGAAAGGATGGGGGGCAAGGAATGGGAAGGAATTCGGCCATGGCCTTTTGAAGGAAGCATCCCGGCATTCACCTGGAGTGATTTGGGGAAACCATGGAAAACCCAAATCTGGATGCACGGACGGGGATTCGAACCGCAGTCCTCCCGAATGCGAGGCCAGAACGCTAACCGTTACACCACCACGCTCGGTAGTTAGATTACCAGCTGGTGGTAGCGCCTTTGTAGTGGATAACCATAAATAATGGCCAATGTGATTTTAAATCAGATAGTTAGAATCGGAATAACAAAAAGGCAGCAGCCGATTCAGTTAAGCCAAGTTACTGATCGTGGTAATGAAATAAAGATAATTTATTAAAAAAATTAAAAAAAGTAGAGATTAAGTTAACGAAAGTAAAATAACAGTGACGAAAAACTGTGTGGTCTGTATCGAAATAATGTTGAGCGTTGATCGTAATCTACCTCCCCTATTCACGTCGACATTTGTTAGTCACCTAGACATTGGAGATTAAACAAACTATTATAGAGAAACATTCATAATTTCTATAATTACAGTCTTTCTAACAAAAGGACGTTCATAAGGGTTTTGAAAACAAAAATTTAAAATATTACATTCTTTTTATACTTATGAACAAATTAACTACTTAACGGAATTTAGCACTTAACCTAAATTTCATACTTTCCCTTCTAACTTATACAGGGCGTTCGCCGGGAAACGCTACCCTCCCAGTCTGTTGCCGTCGGCAACTTGCTGGGACAGTGGCGCCAGCAACTCCCGCCACACGGTGCCGTGAATCACCGCACTGTTTAACACCTCCGCTGCCCCAACAGTGTTGTGAATAAACGTTTCTTTGCGGTTTGGCTGGTTTGGGGCTTCATACTCTTACTAATCTGTACCGTGTTTGAGTGTGAGTAAAATTATGGTACGTTACAGTTTGCAACAAAGAATATTTTTCTCGATACATATGTGAAGAAGAAGTCGTTTAAAAAGTGTCGCAGTAAATTTCGTCGCGAATATCCTGGCGCTTTACTGCCAGCTAAATCAACAATTCTGCGTCTGGTTAAAAGAGTAAGAGAAACGGGTTCATTTTTTAACAAAAAGAGACTGTCGGTCAACCGTATTCTCACAGAGGAGAAAATTGACGATATCGCTTTTCGACTAGAACAGTCACCCAAAAAATCATTAAGTCAGTTAGGGCAGCAGGCAGGCGTATCTAAGACGTCAGCTTGGAAAGTAACAAAGCTAGTTAACTTAAAGCCGTACAAAACAATTGTGGTGCATAAAATTACAGAAATAGACCAGGGGCCTAGGATTAGATTTTGCAAATGGTACCTGTAGGGTGTCCACGATGGCACTGTTGATCCGCAACTGACGTCACATTTAAATGCTTAGCACATACAAGTTTATGAAGCGTAATTATTATGAAATAGTCCGCGGCCGACGGTCGAACAATGCCGGAAGCTGACCGCTCGCTCGCTGGGAGCACTTTCTTCCTTGTAGCGCTAACAGTGGGTAGCGTTTCTCGGCGAACGCCCTGTATAAAAAATATGTAATGCAGCATTCGAGCTAATTTTTTTTTCTTGTTTTACTCGCAATTGACGCGGAGGTCATTAGAATCGGATTAGGTCTAAGAGCAGTAGACGGGAAGCAATTCGGCCATCGCCTTTTGAAGCAATCGCCTGGATGATTTCGGAAAAACCATCGAAAGTCGAAATATGGATGTACGAAAAGAATATCGAACCCGTGTCCTTTTAAATGAACAAAAATTTCTGCACTGCTAACGTGAATATCTGAAGCCCGGCTTAGTAGCTATGAGATTGTTTAAGCACTAGAGACTAATGGGTTTTCAACACGTAATTAGTGCAGTAAAATAAGTACGAATAAACCATCTCAATGAACGCTATAACTATCAAAACGGATGAAAGAGGAAATAAGAAAAAGTGAGTCGCTGAGTTCTGCTGTTTTAGTTCTAACTCTGTCAACCGGAAGATGTGGAGGATTCACAAGTGCAAAATTAAAGAAAATACCCAACTAATAGAAATTGTTATTCCGCAGGTCATGTCGCTTCGTGGCTTAATATTATACAGCCAGACATAGTCATTTTGCAAGAGAACCTGTTATCCATGAATTATTCAGTCCCCAATAACCGCAGAACTGGTTGTGAGTCACTTGACTGTCTCGGAGACCAAAACACACCGCCGCAGCCGTGTCGGGGAATTAGCAAAACAATCCACAGTCTCAATAAATATTCTGTCTACAGCGGAAGGACTGCTATCGACAATGTGTTTGCGCCTACTAAATGAATTCGGTGGAATAACTCGAACTGTATAAACTTCGACATTATAATTATTACTGAATTGCGATGCGGCATACGCCTCACTGTTATTTTTTTCTACAAAACTACTTTTTCATCACACAAATACAGGGGTAATATGAATAATATACAGGGTGTTACTAAAAGGTACGGCCAAACTTTCAGGAAACAATTCTCACACACAAAAAAAGAAAATATGTTATGTGGACATGTGTCCGGAAACGCTTACTTTCCATGTTAGAGCTCATTTTATTACTTCTCTTCAAATCACATTAAACATGGAATGGAAACACACAGCAACAGAACGTAGCAGCGTGACTTCAAACACTTTGTTACAGGAAATGTTCAAAATGTCCTCCGTTAGCGAGGATACATGCATCCACCCTCCGTCGCATGGAATCCCTGATGCGCTTATGCAGCCCTGGAGAATGGCGTATTGTATCACAGCCGTCCACAATATGAGCTCTAACATGGAAAGTAAGCGTTTCCGGACACATGTCCACATAACATATTTTCTTTGTTTGTGTGTGGGGAATTTTTCCTGAAAGTTTGGCCGTACCTTTTTGTAACACCCTGTATATATAATATGAATAATATGAACACCTGACATTTACATATTATTGATTTATTAATATGGTGTTAGGCCACCAAGAGACGTTAAGCAGTTAAAAAAATATAAAAAAATAAAAAAAATTTGGCCACCTTTTGCTCGTAGAAAAGCTCCAATTTTTCGCGGAATAAATTTGTAGAGTGTCTGAATAGTTTCCAACAGAATGTTGTCCCATTCTTATACCAAAACATTCGCCAATTGCTTCAATGACGTTGGAGGTGAATATCTGCTCCTTATTCTCTGCTCTAAAGCTCTCCACAACTGTTCAATTAGAATGGGCGATTGTGCTGGCCAGGGAAGATGTTTGATGTTATTCTGATGGCCCTCGAGCCAGGACAGAATCTTTTTGGCTTTGTGTATGGGCGCATTTTCATCTTGGAAGACGGCAGTGTTTGGCAGCAGTATTATAGTTCATAGTAAGAAGATCATCACTGAAGATGTCGAGATATTCATTCGCAGTCATCCGGCCAGTGATGTGAATGGGAGGACCAGCTGAATACCACGATATAGCCACTCAAATAATAACGGAACCTACCCCAAGCTTGACTGTAGGACGCAGGCAGTCCGGATCTTAGGCTTCTTTTGATGTTCTCCGTACATAAACCCCACCGTTAGTATGAAACAATGTGAAAGATGATTCATCGGACCATACCAGATTCTTCCAATCATCAAGTGTCCACTTTTTATGATCGCGGTACCACTTGTTTCGCAGCTTAGCGTTGGTAGGGGTTTTGAAATTGCAGCCCTTCCATAAATGTGAGTTTTGTGAAGCTCCCGCCGTACTGTTTTTGTCGAAACACTATTACTCAGGTGTGTGTTGAGTTCTGCTGTCACTTTTGTCGCGGTAGTTTTGTGTTGTCTGGCCACAATCCTTTTTAATGTTTGTTGGTCTCTGACGGTTAACTTTGGTTTTCGTCCACTATTCCTCTTCGCCGACGATGTTTTGTCATCTTTTGTGTATGCTGTCATTACCCTGGATTCTATCGCTCGTGAGACGTCAAACAGTTCAGTTGTTTTTGTCACAGACACTCCTTTTCTTTAACTGCTTAACGTCTCTTAACAGCGAAGTCTTTAGAGACGGGAAAGGACGGGGGGCAAGGAATGGGAAGGAATTCGGCCATGGCCTTTAGAAGGAAGCATCCCGGCATTCACCTGGAGTGATTTGGGGAAACCATGGAAAACCTAAATCTGGATGCCCGGACGGGGATTCGAACCGCCGTGCTCCCGAATGCGAGGCCAGAACGCTAACCGTTACACCACACAGACACTCCTGCTAACCGAGCTCCAACAATTTGCCCTCTTTCGAAGTCTGAGAGATCACGCATTTCACCGATCGCTTGTTATAAACAATACCAAACAAAGCGTATAATACACTGACACATAACCTACAAGACTTGCCACGTCAGTTATGCCGTACATGCGCATCGCAGTATCCACACGGAAGTAGTGGTGCCATCATGCAACAACCTGTACTCTATCGCATGGTTTCATATTATTTTGTCCAACCTCTGTATATACTTTTGAATTCCCTAAACTTTTTAAGTAACTTGTTCAGTACATCACTCTGTAATTTATCAAATGCTAGTTTGTGATACTAGTCATCTGTTCCCTCGCACATGCCACTCCCTCAATCCATGTAGACCTCACAACCAATGCTCCTACAGTACTTGTAACCTTTGTGCTCGATACCTCTAAGCTGGGTGTCATACTGCCCCACCGTAATAAGGCTGTATATCCTAATTTCCCTAAGTCGGTGGTAAATTTCCTCAACATCCTCTCTAGCAAATTCAGGGTCTTGAAATCTCTTCCTAGCACTTGTTCAATGTGTCCTGCCCTCCGAGTTTGTTACTATATGAAATTCCAAGAAATTTACGCTTTATGTCATCGACGAGATATTCCTCCATCCAGATCACTACAGTTCTTTATTTATTGCAAATATGGATAATTTCGCAGTTCTGATTGACTTCAATTTCCGTGACGGCTATATAGAATTTGCCTTAGTGTTTAACTGGGTGATTGAGAAACTCATGAGCGATTACATTACGTCATACCCCGGCGATTACCATTTCGATTTCCTACTGTTGTGGCCCTGAAATCAACATCGGTGGAGGCGGGAGATTAAGAACAGCATTATACAGTACTAGCTCGTCCCCGCGACTTCGTACGCGTGGATTAAGAATTTTTTTCCAGAATTAAATGTAGAAAGTTGTTGGTAACGAAGGATTGGTCCCAAACAATATCGAGTCGGAATAATATGACAGGAAAGCTAACAGTATATCACTGTACCGTCGAACCTGTCTCTTGAAGAGAATCAATTTCCAACATATTTCTGTCACCATTCGATAAGGTCTCAAAATTTCGTGACTACATGAAAAAATATCCTGTGCCCTTCATACAGATTTCCTTATAAAATTCCATCACAATGATATAGCTATTTAGTCGTCAAAACGTAACAAAAATACGGAGACTTACTTCCGTATTTATAATAATATTACTGTGGTTCACACTCACACACTGACTGCGAACAACACCTGAGGGATCATTATAACGTAAAAAAGTGTACACCTACAACATTGCAAGACTACCTACGATTTGCCTCGCATTGCACCCCTATCTTTCTAAAATCTACAGTTTAACATTCAATCCGAATAACCTACGGCCCAGGCCTGACTCTTAGGATGAAAAACAATTTTTATAAATCTTAGCCTCCACGGAGATTTGAACCGGAGACCACGACGTTCGTAAGCAAGCGCTTTATCACTGAGCTGTCAGTCCACTACACGGAAACACGGTACGGAGACGTCCATATCCAACGTGTCTGTCTATCGCCGTATTTCGAAGTTATGAGACAACATGTGTTATTTATACTGATAATTTTTCTACCAAATGTAGACAGTGTTTTTCTCCTTGTTTCAAAGGATAAGTGTACAAAGTTTCATCGAGATCGGATGAAAACTGTGGATTTGTATGAAGAACAAAGAAACTAAAAAACAAATAAACATACATTAATCTTTATATATCAAGATTGTGTACCGCAGTAGAAGGAATTCTGGTATGTAGTCATCTTTTCATTCGTTGATTGGTGCTGCGCGTAGACCAATGTCGCCTCTCACCTAAACTTTACCGTAATAACAATTCATCATCACAATGCCGTGACGCTGACAGTAATAACACTCACGATAACTCTGCCAATCATAGCAGACACAATTTACTATAAAAACACAGTAGCTATTCTACTATTTCTATATCTACATCCATACTCTGCAGCTCACAAATATTTTTGGTGTCATAGGTCGCTCTGCACCAAACCTAACTTTTATTATGAATGCAATCAGATAGTATTTTTGTACGTAAAAGATCAAACAGTGAGGTGATAACGTGTGTCAGGTAAAAAAAAATTTGTAATTTACTGAAATATTGAAACAAGTCACAATAAGCTTTTATAAGTGAAAATACATTTCTACGCTTTCATTTAAATGAGGCGATATGGTTAAATGCGAACGCACAAATGATGCGAGACAAGCTCGTTTGGCCGAACAAAACTAAATTATTCGGAGAAAGAAGTCGGCAAAGTTTGGCAGATTTCGGCCAAGCAGGTAGGTCATAGTGTAACCACTTCCACCGGAAAACATATTTTTGCGTACTTTTGTAAACGGTAAACGGCAGAGTCAAAAATAGGCCTAAGTCTGTTCTAGTGTAACCGTATTCAAACATTGCTCCCCCGTCTTGAAGTTCGAAGTATCGGTTACAGGGAAGTCTTATTCTTCCAACCTTCCTTTTCTCGGAACGGGTTTTATATAGCTCAGTAAACAGATAAACCTGCAGATTTTATATCTTCGAAGATGAACATCCGGATCCGTCAGATATCAAATTAGAAGAAGGAACGTGATGCTGACCACATCCTACAGACTCAGTGACCGGAACTGAGACAGTCTGTACTTTTTATGACACACAATGAAGGAAATTTGCTATCACGCAATAGGGTAGCGGACCATAAAGCTTCCTGTAGGGTGGGGATGCCCTACACCTGAAACTAATGCTGATTGCTCCTGTAACGAGTTTCTCGCACAGAAAGGATTAGAGTGATAGAACTGGGTTAATGTCGGGCAACATTTCACCGACACGCCATCAACACGTCACACCACCGACAATGATCTATTATTACAAACATATCAAGAGAAAAAATAATGCTGAAATCCCGTAATATTTTCCATCCCGCATTTGCGGATTGCGAGATTCAGACCAAACAAATTTTCAACACCAAAACCATAATCAAAATGCGAGCCCTCAGACAAAAATCCCTAGTATGCACATTTGGTAATTTAAATAAGGCATACGACTCAATAGACAGGCCTTCACTATTCCTAATTTTAGAAGAAAGGGGATTAGATCCAAAAACACGAGAACTCATAAAATAAACACTAATTGAAACTAAATCTAAAGTAAAATTCATGGGCGAGATTTCAGAACCTTTTGACATTCAAACAGGTATGAGACAAGGCGATGGGCTCTCTCCTCTTCTGTTCAACATCGTTCTAATCAAGGTTATGGAAGAATGGGAGAAAGAACTCAAGAAATGCAAGTGTTCGAAGCCAATCTCACTTGGCTTTCCCAAAGCAACCTTTATATACCATAACTCGCTTTTGCGGATGATTTGGCGATACTAACGCAAGATGAAGAGACTGCCATCAAACAGCTTGAGACACGCAAAGAATGTGCGGAAAAAGTAGTATTACAAATCTCATTAAAGAAAACTGAATTCATATATTCAAAAACAGAAATAGCAAGTTTGGAACAAAATACGGTAAAATCAACTGGGTCCCATACTTTAAATACCTCGGAGAATTCATCGAACTGACAGGCCTTCAGAAAATCTCACAGCAAAATCGCCTCCAAAAAGTAAAACAAGCTTATGGGTTAGTCCAAAATCTCTACAACAAAAAATCCAAATCAAGACATACCAAAATTCGGCACTAAAACACAGTCATAAAACCAACAGTCCTCTATTCAAGTGAAACGTTAACACTTAACAGAAAACATGATCTTGAAGAAATAAAAAAGTAGAGAGAAAAATAATTAGATAAACTCTAGGAACAAGACTCACTAAAGATGGTTACAGACTACAATCAATCAAAACAACATAAAAGTTTTCAAACATCGAAATTGACATCAAGAAAAGGCGAATGGAATTCTTTGGTAACCTTAAGAGGTTACCAGAAAATCGACTGACAAAAAATATAATAGATTATGTAAGTTCACTTAAAAATCGAACACCTTGGCTGAATGAAATTCGGAAGTTTCTTAAAAGTGCAAACATAGTAGCAACAGATATCTTAGAAAGAAACACCTTCGAACAAAAAGTAGACGAATGGGAAATTATAACTGAGCAAGCGAAACAATACAGACCAACGTGGTCAGACGAACGTAAACAAGCTTTCTCGGAAAGAATGAAAGCATTTTGGAACAACAAGAACTCAAAGAAAACTTGATTGGGTCATCTGTTTAACGTCTTCCATTGGGAGAATTCGCCAATAATAATAATTAGTTGATTGATTACTGTAGGACAGTGCTGTTTGAATACCAAGGACCTTTTGATTGTTCAAATTGATTAGTTAAATACACTTCTTCCATGGTTAGGAAACATGTCAATTGCTGCATAAATTGTCAAGTTATGTCCTTTAGCTTACTTAAATATTCCTACTCATCATAATCTAAATAAAAAATTACTTCAACTAGCAATTATAATTGAAGTTAATTAAACTACTGTAAAGACGATAGCACCCCAGTAATTAGCTTGGTATAAGAGAAAGGACGGCTAGTTCCATTCCTCCTTGCCTAAGTAGCCCGGTAATCCTTCCGGATTAAGATCAGCGTGTAATCGGAACCACGGAAGCGTTCTGGCGTATTTCACATTACACAGCAAGATGAGTGCAGAGATGAAGGACGTGTTAAGGTCCTTCGAAAATACCCTCCGAGATAGGAATGCTAATTTGGAACCTTTCGAACATCAGTAGGACTTCTTAACCAATGAAGAACAATACAGATTGCACCCCCAATACTGCACGTATGTCAGATTAGTGGATTGCCTTAATTGTAGTGCATTAAAACGCAAATATTTCGAATTGGTTCGTTGTTGAACCACAAAATACAGGTTCTTAAACATTTCGTCCTGGCTTTGAGACAGTGAAATTCCATCTTTCTGCAGCAACTTTGTTAGGGTGTTCATGCTGTTATACAGATTCCTTAAGGACTGCGAGGTCAACGTATAAATCTAAAGGTTCCTATGGACACTATTGTTTGTTTCCCCTTGCTTGACACGGTCAATAACTGAAATATTGTCACCATGCAGTTAGTAACACATACGAAGTTTTGTGAAACGATTATGAATTTTTTTTTTTTTTTGCTAACATCAGTGTTTCGACTTGTTTGATACAATCCCCCACCTCTTCCTATCTTGTGATAAATTCTCCCTCTCTTCATACCCCTTACAACCCACGTCCTCAATTATCTGCTTCATATATTCTAGTCTCTGTCTTGCTCTACAGTTCTTACCTTCGACTGTTCCATACACCAGCAAATTAACCAATCCAGCATGTCTCAAAAAATGACCTACCAGCCTGTCTCTTCTTTCTGTAAACTTCTTCCACAAACTTCTTTCCTCACTCATCATTTCCAAAACTTGTTCATTTCTTACTTTGTCTGTCCACCTAATTTTCAGCATTCTTCTGTAGCACCAAATTTCAAATGCTTCAATTTTCTTTCTTTCTGGTATTCCTAAAGTCCATGCGTTGGTACCATACAGTGCCGTGCTCCACACACGGAGTTTTAAAAAGTTCTTTCTAGTCCTAGATCAATATTTGAAACTAAAAGACCGAGCGTGGTGGTGTAACGGATAGCGTTCTGGCCTCGCATTCGGAAGGATGGCGGTTCGAATCCCTGGGCATCCAGATTTGGGTCTTCCATGGTTTCCCAAATCACTCCAGGCAAATGCCGGGATGCCTCCTTCAAAAGGCCATGGCCGAATTCCTTCCCATTCCTTGCCCCACTCGTTTCCCGTCTCTAAAGACCTCGCTGTTGAGAGACGTAAAGCAGTTAAAAAAAAAACAAAGGGTTTCTCTTTTTTATGAAGGCTCTTTTTGCTAGCGCTATTCTGCTTTTAACATCATTCCTGCTTCGGCCATCGGTTGTACTTTTGCTTCTGAAGTAGCAGAATTCACTTACTTCTCCTATTGCATCCGATCCTATTTTTATATTTAAACTACTGTCATTGGTATAATTTCTGTTACATAGCATTACTTTTGGCTTGGTTTGATTTATCTTCACTCCAAAATCTTCCTTCAGTATTTTGTTCATGCCATTCAGTAACTTCTCAATATCCTCAGCCTGTTCAGCTAACAACACAAAATATGTAGGTATATGTGGCATGATATTCGTCATTTATGGTATGGCTGTATAGGTAATAATATAATATATTGTAATGTGCAAAATGGCTGCACGGCGTTTTGATCCACTGCCAATATAAATAAATAAATAAAAATAAAATAACAACTACAGTATTTATCAAGATGTGTAATAGTGTTTGGGTGGAATCCATCGAAGTGTATCAAAAATCAAGCTGTATGGTGGATTATTTTAACCTCCAGCTTTAGAAGATCAACTATACGAAATTTGGCGGCCATCGGTGGAGTGATGTTGAACTGTATGAGAAAGCAACAAAGAGTCAGACATTAAGTTTCTTATATACACATTCTTCGTCTCCGTCTTAAGTTATATCACATTCAAGATACTGAAAACATGGCATATGTAGGACTGGTGCATTATCTATCACAGTGTTGGATGAAACTATTTTTTTTTTTTTTTGTAAGAAGTAGCATTAGTTAATGGACTTAATGTGCTGACTGCGGTAGTTCCCGCGGTGCTAGTGTAGTGACTTGGCTGCCACCCGTTTGGGATGACCCTCGAAGTCACTCTGTCCAGCCGAGCGGTGAGACAAGGACAGATTGCCATAGGGAGGCATGGATAAGCGTCTACATGGAAATCGACGGATTGTTAGGATATGAGTCTTGTGATAGGATTATTACTTGGAAAATCAGGGCTAATCATTTCTGAATATTTACATATTTATTCGCATCAGGTCTCTGAAGGTATGATACATATTTACACATAAACGAAGATAGCTGTGGAAACATTTACTATTACTATTACTGTAGGACACTGATAAAACAGGTGCAGTGGCGCCTTGCGAACCACCACCAACATTATGGGGATGAGGAGAGACAGAACGAGCTTTGTAATGTTAGTACCATTAACCCAAACACGACAGGACTGTTGTAAAACATTGGAACTCTGCCTAACTAACCCTATCCGTTCCATATCCAACTCCTTCTCAGTAGAGCCTACCTTCTGCGTTGCTGTAGAACATCTCTTGTGGCTGCAAGGGCTCCGCTCCGAGCCCGGAGCCCGGTAACTTCTTTCGTCGCCTCCCGGCTGCACAATGCGACGATCAGCTCGACCGACAGATAGACAGACCTAGCTAGCTGTGCTCAAGGTTTTACTATGACAACCCCCACTCCACTCCAGCTCTTTGGAGAGGGCAAACTCTGACATCATCTAACTGCATTCGGTCATAATGCCAGCTTGCGTTCTGGTTTCGGCGCCTGACAATTGCCGAATCGCTGACTCGTGCTCTACTTGCAGGTTGTGGCTCTCGTAAAGTTGCCTAATTTTGTTCGCTCGTCTGTCCTCTATCCCAACCCCAAACAAATTTATAAATTACACAAGTAAAACCTCTGGTTTTACTACACTAGGATCTGACAGCGTCGTTGACGAGGAATGCAGCTCTTGTGGTGACACTGTAGCACTGAGTTAGTGGTACGTGTGGGCTGCAGGGCGCTGGAAATCTGCCAGGTGGGGCCGTCAGATGGATGGCCTGTAATTCGTAGCACATAGTGGCGCAGGTCGATGGCTCGAGCCTGCCGCTCGACCGGTCGACGACCGAACAAGTGCATCCGGGCGGGGGAGGACAAGCTGCAGACTTACATCACACCGCAGCCAGTATCGGGCTGTAGTACTAGCTCCACATGCCGAAGGTCGCCGGTTAGAACCGACCGAGGGCATGGGTGTTTAAATGTTGTGTGTGTGTGTTTTGTCCATACTGTACTGTCCATGTGTCTATGCTTAGCAGAAATATACTGGAGAAACTGATAGCCTGGAAGAGTCATGATAATCACATTGAGCTGGGATGCTAAAGGTGTTTTGTTCATTGATTATCTTGAAAAGCTTAAGACAATAACTGGACAATACCATTCCAAACTTTTTGACACCCTGGATGAAAACATTCGTGAGTAAAGGCCCAGTTTGAGGCAGAAGAAAATTATCTTTCATCAGGGCAATGAACCTGCCACCAAGAGTCTTTTGGCAATGGGAAAATTAAGAGATCTACACTACGACGTGTTGGACCATCCACCTTATTCCCCAGATTTGGCTCCCTCCTACTTCTGTCTATTCCCGAAACTCAAAAACTTTCTTGCTGGTCAGAATTTTTTTCAAACGAAGAGGTGATTGCAGCTGTAGATGGATATTTTGCAGGCCATCCAGAAAGCCATTTCAGGGATGGTATAATTAACTTGTAACATCGTTGGACTGAGTGTATCAGTGTTCAGGAAGACCATATTGAGAAATAAAAATGTTTTGGTAAATATCAAATTGGTTTTATATATTTAGGCTTAGAATTTTCCAGACCGCCCTCGTATGGCCTATGCAGCCGAATGGCACTCAAAAAACACATCGCAAACTTCAAATAGGACACAGGGATCTTACAACCATAACAACTTTTCTAGTTGATATGTTGCATAACACATTCATTGCTGATGTTTACTGCCTACATTTACTGCTTAAATGCCAAAGAGGAGTGCGCAATGGAGGAGAGAATAATGTGCATACGATTTGCTGATGGTATGGTCTTGTTGGCAGAAAGTGAACAAACTCTAAACAGAATGCTGATAGATTTAGACGAAGCTTGTAAAGAGTTTGGAATGAAAATCAATACAGCAAAAACTAAGAGTATGGTAATTGGAAAAGGAAGGGAAATAATAAATACTAGCCCGTACCCGCGACTTCGTACGCGTGGATTAAGAATTTTTTTGTCAGAATTAAATATAGAAAGTTGCTAACGAAGGATTGGTCCCAAACAATATCGAGTAGGAATAATATGACAGGAAAGCTAACACTATATCATTGTACCGTCGAACCTGTCTCTTAAAG
Source organism: Vandiemenella viatica (assembly GCA_031002005.1). Lineage (NCBI taxonomy): Eukaryota > Metazoa > Arthropoda > Insecta > Orthoptera > Morabidae > Vandiemenella > Vandiemenella viatica. The sequence goes on along the minus strand of JARYHS010013631.1, from coordinate 169,554,907 downwards.
AGAATCAATTTCCAACATATTTCTGTCACCATTCGATAAGGTCTCAAAATTTTGTGACTACAACTGTTAATCATACTGGAAAAAATATCATGTGCCCCTCATACAGATTTCCTTATAAAATTCCATCACAACGATATAGCCATTTAGTCGTCAAAACGTAACAAAAAGACAGAGACTTACTTCCGTATTTATAATAATATTACTGTGGTTCACACTCACACACTGACTGCGACAACACCTGAGGGATCATTATAACGTAAAAAAATGTACACCTACAAAATTGCAAGACTACCTACAATTTGCCTCGCATTGCACCCCTAACTTTATATCATCTACAGTTTAACATTCAATCCAAATAACCTACGGCCCAGGCCTGACTCTTACGATGAAAAACAATTTTTTAAAATCTTAGCCTTTACGGAGATTTGAACCGGAGACCACGACGTTCGTAAGCAAGCTCTTTCACCACTGAGCTGCCAGTTCACTACACGGAAACACGGTCTGGAGACGTCCACATCCAACGTGTCTGTCTATCGCCGTATTTCGAAGTTATGAGACAACATGTGTTATTTATGCAGATAATTGTTCAACCAAATGTAGACAGTATTTTTCTCCTTGTTTCAAAGGATAAGTGTGCAAAGTTTCATCGAGATCGGATGAAAACTGTGGATTTGTATGAAGAACAAACAAACTAACAAACATACAAACAAACATACATTCATCTTTATATATAAAGATTAAGTTAGGAAGAGCTGATATCAGTCAAGTAAGATCATTCAAATATCTTGGGAGTAATATCACAGAAGATTTTAGATGCCACCAAGAGGTAAAAACTCGCATTGTTGTAGCGAAGGAAGCATTTAATAGGAAAAGGCTGATACTAACTGTAAAAACAGACAAAGCACTCAGGAAAAGACTTGGAAAATGTTTGGTATGGAGTGTGGCTCTTTATGGGGCAAAGACGTGGACATTGAAGAGAGGAGATGAAAAACTGTTAGAAGCGTTTGAGATGTGGATGTGGAGGAGGATGGAGAGGATAAGCTGGGTGGATAAAATAAGTAATGTTGAAGTGCTGGAAAGGGTTAGTGAAAGGAGAAAATACTCCAAGTCATAAAAGAGAGAAAAAAGAACTGGTTGGGACATTTATTGAGAGAAGAGTGCCTGATAAAAGACGCCTTGGAAGGTCTAGTTTGTGGGAGAAGAATAAGAGGGAGAAGGAGGTGCAAAATTACAGACAACATCAAGGAAAACAGCAACTACATGGACCGTAAGAGAGAGGCAGAAGGCAGAATAGCATGGAGAGCAGCAACTTGAAAACCTGCCCTAGGGCGGAAAACTGATGATGATGATGATGATGACTGCCTACCGTGTAGGTACTCGCGATCCAAATTTCCATTCGGGGTTACAGAAATCGAAAGGTTGCCATCACACAACTTTATCGATACATTATCTCGTCCCTGCATTGTCAAATATGGAGTTTTCACTATCATTTTGACGTTACAGTTGTTCCAGATGTTTAGTACCTACTGTGTGGAATCTTTTAAATTAAATATCCAAATTGAAAAGTTTAATCACACGACTGTATCGATACAGGATATCGACAGTTCGGGTTGCCATACATTATCGGAAACAGGGTCCTGGTATTCCTAACGGCGCTGAATATTGATATGTAGTGGAATGTTTACTGTCTACCCTGGCAAATTTGGCACCCAAATTCCAATCTGAGATTCTAGAAATCGTAACGTGCCCAACATGCAACTTCATACATAAAGTATCTCAACATTGCACCTTCAGTCCTTAAGTACACTTGAAACACGCCGATGATTACAAATAATTTTGTCATTACTAGTTGAGTATCGAAATCACTTGCAACTATCCGTGTCGCTCTAGCATCAAAATTATTTATGAGGATATTATTTTGGTTCCGCGTTCTGTAATAGCTTCACTAAAATTGATCTGCACTCTACAAACAACTAATACATTCCAAAATCTTCAACACCGTCTGTAGAGGGAAAGCGACTAATGCAAAATGGACAAAGCTAGTCGGAAAAGATCTCGAGCAACTGGAAATAGAGCCCAATGACAGGGATACGTACAGAACGTTGATTAAAGCATCCAATTCTCTCCAGACACTAACAGCCAAAACACTGCGGCCCGAATCTGGGGTGAAATGGACCCAAGAAACAAAACCATAGAGCAAGGATGAAAGAATATTGGACCAAACAAGAAAGCTCACCATAGTTAAGAACCACGTGGTCCATAGAGCCCAAAACGGAAAAGAAGAAGAAAACATTGTTAATGGTAATGTCAACGATGAGCCTATTGTAGAGTTTAGACAAGCTGGAAGTGATATACGAGGGGCGTCCAGAAAGTAAGTTCCGTTTAGTAATAAAATGAAATTGTACACAGATACAGAAAAAAATTTTATTGCACAAAATTCTAAAATTCTTAAACTACTTTTCCACATAACTGCCGAAATTTTGCAGGCATTTGTCATAGCGTGGCACCAGGTTTTGTATACCTTCTTCATAGAAATCTGCCGCCTGTGTCTTCAACCAGTTGGAAACAGTTTCTTTCAGCTAGTCGTCATTGGTGAAGTGATGACCGCCAAGAAAAGACCTTAGATGTAAGAACAGATGAAAGTCGCTAGGAGCGAGGTCAGGGCTGTACGGAGGATGGTGAAACACGTCCCAGCCAAATCGCTGTACGAGGTTTTTCGTCACGTTTGCAGTGTGTGGTCGTGCGTTGTCGTGAAGCAAAACGACACCTTTTGACAGCAGTCCCTGGCGCTTATTCTGAATTGCACGGCGCAATTTCCGAAGTGTCTCGCAATAAGCATCTGCTTTGATTGTTCGACCACGCGGTAAGAAGTCAATGAGTAGGATGCCTTTCCAGTCCCAAAACACTGTGCACATCATTTTCCGAGGTGTCATGATTTGCTTCGGCTTAACCTTTGGTGGGGATGAAGTGTGCCTCCATTCCATTGATTGCCGCTTACTCTCAGGGGTGTCGTAAGAAACCCACGTTTCATCTCCTGTGACTATCCGTCTCAGAAATTCTTCACCGCTTTCAGCATAACGTGTCAAAAACTCAAGTGCACTACCCATCCGTTGTGTTTTGTGTTGCTCAGTGAGAATCTTTGGTACCCAACGTGAGCAAAGTTTACGGAATTTCAGTTGTTTGGTAACAATTTCATGCATCAGTGATCGTGAAATTTGGGGGAAGTCCATAGCGAGAGCACTAATTGCAAACCTACGGTTTTCCTGGATCTTATCATCAATCGCGTGAACCAGTTCTTCTGTAACCAAAGGTGGAAGCCCACTTCGTTCTTCATCGTGCACATCACTACGCCCGCCATTGAACTGTCGGACCCATCTTCTCACCACCGAATCACTCATCGCATTTGGTCCGTAAACATCGCAAATTTCACTTGGTTTCACTTTCCTCGCATTCAGAAATCGAATCACAGACCTGATTTCACACTCGGCGGGATTTTCAATCAACGCCGACTTTTCAAACAAGCATAACAAAGCGTACGTAACTGACAGCGATCTCCAAGTGGCGTACGTTCTTCCCCTTGATACACATCGTCTACAGCACATGTGCGGAACTGCAATCGCAGCGCTGCAGTGGAGATTAATTGAAACGGAACTTACTTTCTGGACGCGCCTCGTATAGATGCCTTCTCCACAGTGTAAGGCCTTTCCGAATGATTTACATCAATCAATTTCTCCCTTGATAACTTTCGTCTCTTTATATAACTTAAAATCTCTCTCCCTTATTACCTTAATCGATCTTAATATGGATCTCCTTCTTGGATCTCCAAATTAGCATCGGTTTCTCATGGAAAAACAGTTTTAATCAATCACCGTTTCTCCTCCGTTGATGGTGGAGTTGATATCTCTTCTTATATTCTCATTTCTGACTTTTTTACCTTCTCGTTTTTTCCATAGTCAACCTGAGAAAAGCTCATTTAGCAGGACTGTATATTTATAAGTCTGTTTGCGATTTAACTATGTTACAATTGGCGGAGATGTGTGTCACAAATTACGATTCATATTTGTTGGAAGAAACTAGTTATTTCATTAAAATTTTCTGAAATTATAACGTTACTCTTTTATCCTCTCTCGTATCACTTCCATAAAATTGAAACTTTTCACATTTCTTGACACTCTGTTCCTCAAATAAGAGGTCGAACTACGGTGGAATTATTCTTATTCGCCGAAATCTATACTTCTTAAACTTGCTGTTCGCTTTTTCCCTCTACATCTCTCTCTGAATCTTCTCGATTGGCCCTAACCGAACTGGCCGGTATTCCGGATCTAGTATTTGTGTATTCCTGTCTGGTGCTGCAAAGCTTTAATATGCTCGGGACGAAACTGCACACCCTTGTGGGCGTTAGTTTTATTACCAAACTCTTGCATGGATTCAGACTTGTATGGTCATAATCGAATCTTAAACATGACGGCACTGCTTTGAACACTAAAGAAAAAATATGATTTTTGCAGCAATCAAAAAATGAAATTTATTTATATTGCAAAGTCGTGTTTGGAGTGACCATATTTCATTATTAACAACGTACCATACAGGTAAATTGGTCGTAAAATTTGCTTTTAAATGTCCATTTACTGGCTGGCATACTTCACGCTCTGAGTTATTTTTCACGTTAATGACTTATTCCTAACAAAAGTTAGTTTGATTAACCAAAATCACTGTGCAATGCAGTTTTGGCTCTGAATAACGAATATCAATATACCAGAGATTATTTCTTGCTTGACAACCTCACACCTACGCTGAAAAACCGGTTTTTTCTTTCATTTCGCCTTGTTAACTTGTAAATGGTTATTTTGAATTGCAAATCGCCTTTGTAGAGTATATCAAATAGCCTTCACGTTGCTGGCCACGGATTTATTGGGCTGTCATTTTAAGACGCGAAGAATGCACAGCAGTTTAATTGTTATATAAGCCCCAGCGAGATGAAACTTTGAGGTATAGCTACTCGATAATTGATATCCAAATGGAGAATTAGTAAACAAGGCTGGCGTGAAGTTGATTTCACGGTAAGAAATTAAAATATTAGAAACCTTACAAGTTAGCTAAGTTCATGATCATCTTTTATTACCAGTCCTTTTAACACAGTAAGAACAAAACGATTATAGACAACAAAAATAACTCCTAGTATGTTACTTTCTTAATTTTAATGGTACATTAACTTAAAGTACCTGGGCGACCAAGCTCTGTTTGGCGTCTTTCGATTTATTTTGAATATGCAAAATTTTACGTGAAATTTGACTCAAGTTGAGCGTTTTTGTTGAAGGTTTGCTAGGAATTCTGAAGTGGACAATTCATTGCTCTGACCAAAGAGAAATTTAGCTGGTACATCAAAATTCTACGACATGGAGTGACGTTAAAGTATTTTTGGGTTTAATTACGCTTTTTCAAGGATGTCCCTTAGGTTATCAAATTTTTTAGATGTGTTTTTGCTGCGTCAAGTTTGATTAAAGTTAAACCTTTTTTTGATTGTTTGCTAACTATCTTAATTAGGCCTACAAAGTTTCTTGCTTTAACCAAAGAGAAACTTAACTAACATCAGCAGGCTTACTGGTACATGAAACTTCTACGAGATGGCGTTATAGCCGTTTCCGAGATACCAATTACAATAACTGCTATTTTTTGTTTTGTAAAATCACGTTTGTTTTCAGAGAAGAGGCCTATTTAGCAAAACGTTATCAGTATATGAAGCTTCATCCAAATCATTAAAGCCGTTTTCGAAATACGAAATATATACAAGAATTGTTATTTTAAAAATATAAAATAATGCTGTCATTATTAGAATTGTATTGTGCTCATTCCGGAGCCGCATTTATATACACAATCAAAGTATTAGATTTTTTTTATGGTTTACAACTCTTTGACGACGAAGTGATTAGAGGTAGGGGAAAACTGAGGCCAGGAACGGGAAGAAATTCGGCCATATCCTTTTTGAAGAGACTATCCCAGGATTCGCCTGGAGTGATTTCAGGACAGCACGGAAAACGTGGATGTGTGGACGAGGATTTGAACCCATGTCCCCCCGAATGCGAGGCTCGACCGTTACCGCTCACCCATCGGTATAAGATAGTCAAAATGTAAGCTACACATGATCAGAATCTAAAGGTAACAAATTTACAAAACCTTTTATTTCTACTAAAAATTAAATTAAATAATCAGTTTTCTAGATAGTCACAGTGCTGACAATTCTACGGATAAATCCGTAGATCTACGTATTTTTGTAAAGAGTTAGGATTTTCGGATTTTTTAAAAATATCTACGGATGTTTGATACTTTTTATTATTTGTTGATTTTCCATTATATTGGTGTTTTGTTAAACTTTGAGCGTATAGTATTAATGCATTACAGAATTGTTAATAATTCTGAATCGTTTCTTGTAATCGCTGGTGTGAACCAACGATTGACATAAAGCTCATATCTTGTTTAATAACAGATTTTAATACAAAACTATCGGCGAACTCTTTAAGCACGGTGACGCGCTTGCTGCCACGGCTAACAAAACAGTGCCTTTCGAGAAGGCTTAACCAATATCCGAGAGTTAAAGTGTTCGCAGTTTTTAACATTTCCTGTCACAGAAGATATGCTAAATATGTCAACAAAGAAAAAAAGGTAGGCACAGCAGCAGTGATGAAAGTGGCAGTGTACAAAACATGTTCAGAGATCTTTCTTCCTTTCAAGGTAGACTATTATTTTTTATTTCGAATTTTAAAGACCTTGAAATAAAAAGTATTCTTAATTTCTTTACTCTTTTCAATGATTATTGTTTCAGTTAGCGAGTCTCCGGATTTTTGTACCTAATCTTCGGAAATTTTAGCGGCCATCTACGGATATTCAAGGGAAGTGGCTGGCAGCACATTTCTGACATCTGTAAATGTTTATAAACGTTGCTATGAATAAATTCCGTCCAGTTAGGAAGCACCAGGCAAAAGCAACTGGTTTATCTTCATCATCTAAGTGATAACGCAGCTTCACCAGTTTTTTTTTCATGATGAAGTTCTGATAGATATTGGAGGATTTATTAAACCAATGGCCAAAACATAAGGTGGAAATAGTACAATTATAAAAAAGGTACAGATTTAGGAAAAACTTCAGCAAAGCGAAGCATGGGACAATATTAGTAGAATGAAGGTGTGAAGAATTCAAGGAGATACTATAACAAATTGAGGAAATATTTATTCCAAAACAGAAAACAAAGAGATGTACTATAATAGGGAGCTGAGTAGGTTAAACATGTTGGTAAGATGAGAACATAACAGATTTAAGAGACAGCAGAGTAGTAGAGAATATTTGAAACAAGTAAACAAGGAGTTAATTTCGTAATAGTAAAGAAAGTGACTAAACGTGGGTTTATGAACAGTATTGTTGGTGTAGTGGGACCACTCACTAATGCATCTAAAAATTTCTACGGCTATGTTAGAAAAGTGAGGGTAAAGGAGGGTGCTGAGGCAGTTATAGTTATGGATGGAGAAGTTATTGAGAATTTGAAAAAGACAGAGATTTTAAGTAACTGGTTTAGTGATGCCAATAGAAACAATGATTCAGAAATGGGAGGGTGTAAATCGGAGGATGAGCTTAATCACACAATTAGAAATGAGCAGATTAAAAAATTTGAAATTCATCCTTAGGATATCATGAAGGAACTAAGAAATCTGAAAAAAAAACCACAAAGGGACTGGTGTAGATAATATTAATATGGATGTCTTAAATATTTCAGAATCTGTCATTGTACCTTATCTTGAAACATTATTTAAATTGAGCCTGGATATTTGCTGCTTACCAGAGGATTGGAAATGTACGATAGTGGTACCGGTACATATAGAAGGGATGACAAATAAGGTCTAAAATTATAGGCAAGTCAGTTCAACATTAGTCGCTGGTAAATTAATGGATAAATTGATACGCAGCCACATCAGAAATATATTTTAGGAGCGGAAATGGTTTTCAAGTCGGTAACATACTTTAGGCAAGGATATTGATATGAATTTAGGTTAGTAGGTTATGTGGAATGTGTTTCGGATTAAATCGACAGGGGAAACCAAATTGATAGTGTAACAATAGATCATTCAAAGGCTTTTGACAGAGGGAGCTATAAAATGCTAGTAAAAATTGATAAAACTGTTGCAGTGGATGAGTAAAGGTAGAAAGAAAATATTTAGGGTAGGAATTGCAGTATCAGAAGAAATGGAAGTGAATTTGGGAGTGCCACAGGATATTGTTTTCGGGCCATTGCAATTCATTATTCTAATGATTTTTTGTGTTGATGGTTTACTATCAGAAGTGAGGTTCTCTGCAGATGACATAATGCTGTAGAATAGAATCAAAAAGGTAGAAGACTGAACAGCTGCAGGGTGATCTGGACAGGATATCTAGTTGGGTTGGTAAACATGGGATGCAGATAAATGCAAAAAAGAGTCACATTGTTAAGTACACATTTAAAAAACTAAAGGTTCATTATGATTATAAAGATGTGGAAAGAATTGCTTGTAGAAGACTTGAAATGTAAATATCTTTACATTTGATAACATGCTTAACTGGGCAGCATATATTGGACAGGTGGTAGGAAAAGGTTTCAAAATTCTGCACTTGTTGGAGAGAGTGATGAGGGGATGTACGAGAGAAGTAAAGGAATTGGGTTACAAAACTTTGGTCAGACCATTGCTTGAATATGGTAGTGTATTATGGGACCCATGTTTTAGGTATCAAATGCAGGAGTTAGAGGAGGTACAAAGAAGGGCTGCTAGATTTGTCTCTAGAAATTTCCGCAGAATACAATCAGTAATAGAATTGATAAAAGAGGACAGAAGGAGGGTGAAGAATCATGGAAGTGTATAAAGCGGTTCGAATCCCCGTCCGGGCATCCAGATTTGGGTTTTCCAAAGTTTCCCAAATCACTCCAGGCAAATGCCGGGATGCTTCGTTAAAAAGGCCATGGCCGAATTCCTTCCCATTCCTTGCCCCCATCCTTTCCCGTCTCTAAAGACCTCGCTGTTGAGAGACATAAAGCAGTTAAAAAAAAATACTGCATGGAAGGGAAAAGGTGATTATGACCATAAGATGGCTCTAGATTTCAAGCACAAGGGTGTGGAATGATTTTCTTTCGTAGGTAAGAGGGTCAGGGATTGGAATGAGTTACCAAGAGAAATGAGTAATTTAGCAATGACGTTGAAAGAAGTTATATTTGAAATTTGTAGACAGGGGAAGTAATGGGTACAGGAAATGGGAAAATTGGATGTGAAGGCAAATTATTACCGGAGCTTGCACTCTATCGCAATCAAATTACGTTAAATTAAATTAAATATGAAAATCACATGGAGACGGAACAGAACCGTAAAAGCGATGTTGCCACATTTCTCACCTGACTCTTTTGTTGAGGTCCTTAGTGAAATTTGACAGATATGCTATCGCATTGCGAAGGAGAAGCACAAAGCCTTTTATCAAATTTCAAAATCACTCTTCTTTTATGGGTTGAGAATTTCAGAGCAGTTAGCTGCATTGATTGTGCCCATTTTGACAAAAATTCTGATTGCAAAACTGTTTGATTATTAAAAAATGCAATAACTTTGGATTTTTTGGCATGTGGAGTTGCCACATGAAGTTTACTTTGATTCTGATTGGAAATAATACCCCTATCACTATTATATTCATAAATTATTTTATTTTCTAAACCAGTAGTTTACAAAAAAAAAAAAAAAAAAAAAAAAAAAAAAAGAAAAGGGGTGGGTACTGCCAATGGGAGTGCATTGAAGAGATCATAGGGGTCATATCTGGTCCAAGACAATTTAGGTGGCGTTGTGGACCAACCAACAACCCCTCCTTTTCAGTATCATATCCGGCATTAAGGGCTGCATCAACTAATGTTTTAATTGCGTTCCCATGATCATATACAGGGTGTGCAGGAATGAAAGGATAATACCGCAACCGTAAATAGGTCACATCAGGTCCTACTAATTGAAATAAAAAAATGTTTTAATAAAAGTCTCACCATTTTCGAAATATTAACTTTTATTTTTTTTTTCGAAACATGTGACTTCCATGCCATTTCTACAAATTAAGACTTTTTGAATCATGCCTCAAAGATATTTGAGTCATCAAAAACCATTTATTTTAAATGTTAAAAAACCTTTAAAAATTTTTTTTTAAATCATTATCATCATTTTTTACTACATGTTTAAAATGCACAATGTTCTCTTTAGTAGACTGAACTACCATAGAACACTCATAATTTTAAAAGAAGTATAAAATAAAGATACCATTAAAGATTTTTATATGATGTTTTTTTAACGTACTTGAGTACTCTAATTAAGAATATATGTTCATTATATCTATTTGTTAATTAGACTGTGTACAATATTGTTAATGGCTTATAATCTCGTAGTTTTAGAAATCCGTCCTTTTTTTCTATATAGGCATTGATACTGAACAGTTCACCTAAAGGTATAACAATCAACAGCGGGCCGTAGGAACGGAACCGCCACTGCCGGTAGGAATGGCTTGCTTCCGTCTGTCGCCCAGTCCGTAAACGTCAAACGCCCGGGTAGCTGAAACGACACTAGGCAACGTGGTGGGGAGGTAGCGAGGGTTAGCCTGTGGCGCGTGCTCATCCATTCTATTCGGCTGCACGGCGCGGCCTATAAAACCACTTGCCGTGGGAAGCCGCCAAAGGCTTCTAATCAGTGTTTCAAATAGTGTGTTATGAGCCAAAAAAGTTTGATCACTATACTACATTATTAATTACAAGATGCGTTGTCAGTGTGTCCTTTTTCAGAAAAGGCAGTAGTGAGTAATTTTTATTAAAAAAAGGTGGGGGATGCGTAATTTCTTTTAGATCCTGAATGACGTGAAAGCAAATTAGGCAGTTGGAATTGATGAGATCCCTCCAGAACTTCTTAAATCCCTAGGAAGGAATCGAAAGATTATTTAAGCTGATGTCAAAAAGGTATGAAACAGGAGAAATTAAACTGATTTTAATATAAAATATCATCTTCACACTTCCAAAGAAAGCACAGGCCGACAAATGTGAGAATTATCGCACCACTAGTCTAACATCATATGCTTCAAAATTTTTGACCAGAATAATATACAGAAGGATGGAAAGGGCAGCAGAAAAGATATTAGGTGAAGATCAGTTGGGGTTTAGAAAAAATCGCGGTACAAGGGAAGCAATTCTGTCTTTAAGATTACTACTTGAAGGGCGGATCAAGAGAAACAAAGATACTTTTATGGCATTTGTTGATTTAGAAAAAGTTTTTGATAATGTTAGGTGGGACAAGATGTTCAAAATAATTTTAAAGAAATCAAGTCTAAAGCATCGAGATAGAAGAATAATCTACAAACTATATAAGAATCAAGTGGCTATAATAAAAGTGGAGAATGACGAGAGACATGCATCAGTTAAAAAGGGTGTGACATCAGGTTTTAGTCTATCCCCGTTAATATTCAACTTGTATGTAGTAGAAGTAATAAGAAAGGCAAAGAAAAATTTCCATGTGGCATAAGTGTTCAGGGAGAAAAAATCAGTATGCTACGATTTGCTGATGAAATTGTCTTGATAGCAGAAAGCGCTGAGGATATTTAGAAATCACTGAAAGGCATGAACAAAATACTGAAGGAAAATTTAGGACAATATAAATCAAAGCAAGACGAAAGTGATGAAATGTAGCAGAAATGACACCAATACTATTTTTTTTTTCCATATGCAACATAAAAAAAACACCTATGTTCTAAGTTACCCTGTTCGGAGTGAATAGGGTAGAACTAAAAGGGAGTTAATCCTCTTCTTTTTATTTTTTTTATTTGCTGAGTGTTGCAAAAAGTCAAATTTTGGCGGAGGTCATCAGGTGACAAGGCTTGAAGAGGTCCCAGATTCTTTGTTAGGCTCTTTTGTTACACTTTCCGGACTGTAGTCTGCGGTGTGTATAGCTTCCAACTGACTTGTTTAGTTGATTTTGTAAGATTGCGTAAGCTTCTCTGATCCAGACGTTTGCTTCCGACACGAAATGACGCCCACTGCTTTTTGACGTGAATATGTTTTCCCCAGTTGGTACTGAGTCTCATAAAAGAACTACAAGCGACACGAAAACTGTTCAATTCGAAACTACAAATACGCAAAGGAGATCAACATTGTGAAATCAGTCGACAGAGAAAATTTGAAACGGAAAACTATATTTCGTCCATATCTGGATGTTATGGATCATTTTCCTGAATTTTGATAGTAGTCTGCTAATGAATAAATAAATACAGCCCAAGCAACTGAATATTTGTTCGTGTATTTTTTTTCCGAACGCGTTTCACTTCTTAACTGAAGCATCTTCAGTGGTTTTCCTGTAGGTTGTGTATACATGTTACAATATTACTGTTGTTATACATCACACAGCGCTACACAGTCAAAAGTAAACAAAATGGACCAGCCATTCATACAAAATATACAGTGTAGTGCAGCGTAGTGCTAGTTTACTTGCGCATTAACAAGCAGAAAATTATCTGCAATCCAAGAAGCAAACAGAAATCACTGCTGCGAGAATGATGGGTAATTAGAGTAATGTATCAAAATATTAGTAGATTATAATTAGTACAAAAACTTCAATATTCAAACCGTAAAACATAAGAGTATTGTAACAGGTACACATAATAAACAGGAAACCGCTGAAGAAGCCTCAGTTAAGAAGCGAAGCGCGTTCGGAAAGTAAATAAAAGAACGAATATTCAGTTGCTTGGGCTGTATTTATTTATTAATATATTTCTTCTTCTCTTTTTTTGTTATGGCCTTACGCCTAGTCGACGTGGAGGTCATTAATGGACCGAGCGTTGTGGGTGAACGGTTAACGTTCTGGCCTCGCATTCGGGAGGACGACGGTTCAAATCCCCGTCCGGACTTCCAGATTTGACTTTACCATTATTTCCCCAAATCACACCAGGCCAATGCCGGGATGCTTCCTTCAAAATGCCATGGCCGAATTTCTTCCCGTATAGTGTTGTAAAAAAAAAACAGTTTTTTTCTGACGTGAAAAAAAACTGAAAAAAACTGAAAAAAACATGATTTTTTCTGGGACATGTTTTTTTTTCATAACTACTAAATTTCAAATTTTTAAGGCATTTATCGTTTAATATTACTTTTAGAGTTTATACTAAGTACTTATCTTACTTTTAAATCTACTATTTCTTTCTGGTTTAGTAGGAAAAAAAATTACAAAAATATTAGTAACATTTATATGAATAATTAGGCCTACGCCTATGCAATTGAATAAAACAAATATTCAATTGCATAGCCGTAATTATTCATATAAATATTATTTATCGCAATTGAGGAAATGGCCCACAACAACCAGATATTAGTAACATTGACTGAAATTTTCTTTTACGAATGGGGACTTCCTGAAAAGGCTAGGTTGCGTGAGAAGGAATCCCCGTTCCCCATTGTTTGGATTGATACTCGCTATTTGAACTAGTGCTGCCAGCCCTACAAATTTATCTGTAGACCTACGAATCTTTTCAAAAAATTAGGAAATTTGACTAGGGTTTTTTGCCTCTTTTTTTATTATTTGTTGTGCTTTCCTTATATTCGTATACTTGTTAAACTCGCAGCGTATAGTGATACTGAGTCATTGTCAGTAATTATGAATAATTTCCTTGCAACCGTTGGCGTAAACCAACGATTGAAAACAAATAAAGCTCCTATTTTGTATGATAATAGATTTAAATTCAAACTTAAAAGACCGTAATACAGAACTATCGCCGCAGTCTTCATTCACAGTGTGTACTTTGCTCACAATTTAAAATTGCAATCTCAAAAGCTTTTGCATGCAATACAACCAGTAAAAGAAAATGTAACTATTTCTGAAGTTATGGATCTAGAGGGGACAAGAAGAAGAAACAGAAAATTCCAACTCCGACCGAACTAGTGTTGGTAGTACTGATACTAGTGAATGTGGTGCCGACATAGAAAATGAATAAAAAATTATGTTACCTATATACATTTATGAATCATGATGTAAGGTATTACATGATATAGTAAGGTTTAAAACACACATGTAAAATGTAAGTTCCATAAATAAAACTATAATTTACAAATATATTGTTTCTGAAAAAAAAAACCAAATTTAGAAAAAAAAAACAAGGGTGCTCGGTTTTTTTCATGTTTTTTGTTCACAAATCTGAATTTTGTTTTTTTTTTAGTTTGCAACACTATTTCCGTATCTTGTTCCGCATCCTATCTCGTCTCTTTTTTTTTAAATATATTTATTTTCAGTTTCTTTAGTATGCTTACAAAAAGACGTTATAAGATTTAGAAATTAATTATTAAACAAATAGACCCTTACTCCACTTGACATGAAATTAACAAGCAGTATTGGGTTTTTAAAACTTTTGCAACAGTTACCAAAATCTAGTACACAATTTGTTATTTATTTATCGTATGATATTTAACAGGATACACAGAAAGTGGGGACAAATGTGCTTATACAATTTCATACCTCTAGATCTGTGTTTTCATCCAATCGACTTCCATGATCAACACATCGGCATTTCCGCAATTATACCCTTGTAGGCTCGAAGAGTCAGAAACAATTTTATGTCTATTTAAAAATGTAATTGACACCAGTAATCTAGTTTTTTTAATTAATTGTTAGAATTATTTTTAATAAGTAAGTTTGTAATGAGACATTACTTTCAGTCAAAAACAAACTCTGCTGGACATATTCTACCCTCTACAAAATCTACAGGGTGTCCAGAAAAGGACTCCCTGATTTCAAAATTAAATATCTCAAAACAAAGATCGATAGAGGAATGCAGTAAACAGTATGTTTATCGTGACAGCTGTAAGAAGTGTATACAGCAGTTTGAAATAATAGATACAAAAGCTGCTAACAGATGGCGCTGTAATCGCCATACGTAATGCCTAAATAGTAATCCGAAGCTCAGGGCGATCAGTTCCACCATTCTGTAGTGCCAATGGTGAACATTTTGAAAACATTGTGATGTGATTGTTTGCAAAGATTGTTTTCAAACGATTATTTCACTTATGTATGCTGATATGAGCTGTACAGCGCCATCTGTTAGCAGCTTTTGTAACTATTATTTCACACTGCTGTATACACTTCTTACAGCTGTCACAGTAAACATACCGTTTACTGCATTCCTCTATCGATCTTTGTTTTCGAGATATTTAATTTTGAAATCAGGGAGTCCTTTTGTGGACACCCTGTATCAAGAAATGATGTGATATAAAACTTGCGCAGAAGCTACCTTGAGGAAAAGAGAAAGAAATCGGTGGCGACTGGAACCAAACCTTGTTCGAGAGCATTTTTACCACTGATCACCTTAGGGTCGGCTCACAACTAATTCAGTATAAAAGCAATGCTCAGTTCTTTCACTTAATTTCTGTCTTGAATAGTTGAATATCACTTCCTAATACTTTGCTGTAGCACTCTTCAGGGAGAGTACTATACTATACCCTGTACACTCTGAACTGGGGGCTCAACGTCATGTTCCCCCGACACCACTCCTCACTTCACCACTTTCTCTCTTCCTACCCCTCCAAGCTGGCCGCTGTCTTCAGGCAGACAAGCAGAAATTTCCCTCTTCGCTTGTAGGGGTAAGGGCAGTGCAGTGGTGATATAACAGAATGACCTTGACCCGCCTCTGTTAACTGAACAGACTATTAATAGAAATATTGTTCAAATGGGTAACTTTTTTAACGTGACCTCCACAAGACCCTCAGAAGCTTCTACTCCATTAGACTTTGTGCGCTGGTCACCCATTTCACATACTGAATTTACTAAAATGTCAGACCTCTCCGCTATTCCGATCACGCGAATCTGAAGCGCGGTGAGATGCCGAACGGGACATCTGAGCGTTTAACACGCCGATAATCGGAGCAGTAACCGGTTTCCTTGCGCGTGTTATTTAGAGCCGGGCATGCGGCAGATGCTAATTGGTGGCAGCATCCTCCGTGGGAACTGCATAACATTACCGCCGTCATGTGCACGGCGGTCCCGTAACAGGCTGCAGCATAGCTCCAACTGGCTCGTCTGTCCTGTTATTAAATCCGTCAATCTTCCATATATGAAATATTTATTGAGCTTGTGTCTGAGATTAAATAAGATTATTCCAACATAAATCAAACGGCTATATACTCTCTTTCGATCTTGCGTATTTCCTCTAGAAGAAGCTTCACTTTTAATATCTTTATCTAGCTTTATCTAAATTGGTACGATTGTTAAATTATTTTGCAAATGTGCGACCGCTCAGGTGCATACTGACTGCGTATTTTATGATCAAGTTCAATCCTCGAGAAAGTTGTTGAATATCATGATTAAGATATGGAAGTTATTGGGCCCTCCGTTCTATCCTATAGCGTGTGAACCTGATGCCTGTCGCTTGTGCTTGCAAGGTCCGCGTCGCGCTCGGTCCGCTACGGCTTCCGCCTTGTTCTCTGCGGGGACGGGTTTGGCCGGGCGTTCGCTGGACTCGCGGAGATGGCTGTAGCTATACGGTCAGGTTTCCTCTTCGGCCTGGTCCGTTGCAGGCGCCGCGTCCCCGACGCTCCCCGTGGGCACCACAATGCGTGGCGCAGTGTGCCTAGCCTCCCCATCCCCGCTGTAATGGCGGGTAGTTCTGAAGAGTCCACTTGAGGTGGTGGTGGTTGCAGGGGGGTGGGTAGTTTGGGGAGATCCGTGAGGGCAATGAGAGTGTTAACTCATATGTGTCCATTGATCGGTTCAATGTACCCTCGGTGCTTTGTTGTCCAAGGAATACCCTATGGGCGATTTCGGGCGTAAAAGCGAAATCTGGATAGTTGACGGGGATTCAAACCCATGTCCTCCCGTTTATCAATGAGACGGTCTTAGCGATTCTGGTGAGTGACCAAAAATCGGAAGCGCTTGGCTTGGTTCCTAATCCGGCTTTTCAACTCAGTGTAGGCTAATGCTGAGATGTTTCTTCCTAAAGACAGTGGACAATTTCTTCCCCTTTCTTTGTCCATTATCTCGTATATAACGAGCCTGATTAAAAAGTAGGTGTCGCGGGATACATGACAGAAGGAGAACTTCATTGCATAGACAGAGAACAAGCGCGATAGAAAAAAAAGAATTCTTTAAGTCGTAATCATGAACTTGTGCAGTTGTTATATTTGACGGTCCCGGACCGTGATATATATATATCTGTTACATCTTACTTAACGCTATATATGCAAAGAATACCAGTACTAAAACCAGTTCAGTTAACAGGGGCGGCTCAAGGTCGTTCCGTCCTATCCCCACCTCGCTGCCCTTACCCCTACACGAGAAGGGGAAAATTAACACAGCTGTCGGCACGAAGAGGGAGGAGGGGGTGAGAGCAGCGCAGCCAGGGCAACATGACATTGAGTCGACAGTCGGAATGAACGGGGTATAATAGAAACCAACGCATACAAAACAGGAAGGAAAATACTGGAGGAAAGTAATGCATCATAATAACATTCAATATAATACTTCAGAACGAGTAATTATACAACAGAAAAAAGAAAAGTCATTGAAAGCGTTCCAGACCTCTATATATAGTCACCTTGAATCGTCATATGTGTGATATACAAACAACAGAACCACATTGTTTACTATAAAGGTTATTTTTACGTTATGATTTGGAAATAGGGAATCGTGAATAAACTACGTGGCTCGGTAAAGGGAGATAAGAGGGTTTGGCTAGAAAGCTACGCTGCACTACGTGGAGAGGGAAAAAAGGGGGGGGGGAGTTTCCCACCCAAGACACGTAGCTTTTGATTCATATTATTTGTCACAGTGAAAATAAGGTGCAAAACACACGACAGCATGCGAATATTTATTTACATTATTTAATTATCTCCGTAAGTAATTTCTGGTAAGCTGCCAAGAGAAAACAGTATAAAATGTCTTCTGGAATCAATAGGGAGGGGGGGGGTGAGGCAGAAGCCACGTCAGTCTACTTGGGGGTGGGGGTGAGGGGTGAGTAGGGGAGTTCAATGGAAATACGTAGTTTATGGACGCTCCTTAAGAAAGCCACGCATATTGAGAAGCTGCAGAGAATGCAAAACAAGGCGCTGAAGAGAGCACTCCACCTGCCAATGAGATTCCCGACAGACATCATCCACGATACAGCGGGGTTCCCGAGACTTCGGGATAGGTATAAAAACATAGCAAGACATTTTTACCAAGAAACTGAGGAGAGCGTCAACCACCTTATTCGCTCTCTAGCACGGTATGACATTCACAAGGGTTCACTTAGAAGACCACTCCAGCTGCTGACAGAAGAAAAAGAGTGAGAAAACATCAAATACAGTGCGAAACGGATGCACTTACACTGTTAAATTAAATAAAAAATAAAAATAATAATAAAAAAGATAAATAAAAAAAATAAAAAAGGCCCAACAGAAATGAAAAATATAAAAGTAAAACAATCCCTCACACGGAAATAGCAAATAAAAGAAGGCAATGCCAAGACGGCAAGTACTTCTGACAAGAATCTCTTAACCTAAGGGCTAAGGGAGATTGATAGAGCCTCTACATTTGGTTAAAGCGAAAAAATACCCTACGTTACGTTTATCTAGAGACAGTTATAGTGTCAACTTTTTTGTAGAACTTGTGATCTACAATTTGTCCACACGTCATATTGCTTTATCTGTAATGATTTGGTTAGAAATCACAGATGCTGAACTTTCCGCCAACTTGATTCAATAAAAGCGTATCTTCTCAGCCTCAGTAGGTAATAAGTCAAATACATAAATCTTTCTCTAGTATTTCCTCCGGTGGTTCACGAGTTATAGATAGTAAATTGTTGCGTGTGGAGGTGTTGCATGCTGCATCGTGTCTTCTTATCTCGCATCGATTTGTCGTTTCCTTCGCTGACATGCTCGCGTGTATTTTGATGTGAAAATACATTTATGAAAGAGGAGCACACACTTACATGCCTCATTGAAAACAGTAGTTTGTTCTTGCGAATGGAATTGAAGGTAGAAATGTAGGAGTTAAAAAAGAGTAAAAAAGATTTTGATATGTTTCGTGCATGTCGTGTCTTTTTCTCGTTCCAGAGCTAGTAATTGATATTTCAAATCTGGTAAATATTTCAAGATAGAGGTTTTTTTTTTAATGGCTTTCGGCTACTGGGCCATACAGCCAGCTCAATGTGATTTGTTGCTATCAAGTATTGACACAAGGACACTACAACACGGACAAGACATTCACAGACACAACACTAAACACCTATGCCCTCGACCGGACTCGAACCAGCGACCTTCGGTACGCGGAGCTAGCACTCTAGCCCCTACGCTACCGAGGCCGGCAAGATAGCGGGTTTAATCCATTATAATACGACACTGACAAAAACATCTCTGTACTGGTAACCTGCATGACAAGTGACAAGTGGTACTTCTACCGCCAGCAGATAGCCCTATCGTGAACACGACGGCAATTGATTTACATGTACAAGTCAGCAATTAGTACTTAGCTACTGTGGTAGGATTCTAAAGAATAAAGAAAGTCTAGATTGTGGTATCTGGATGATTAACGGTTTTATTTATACGTCATTTATATTGATGCTTCAATGTATCCGTTGTGTTAGTATTGAAGGTGGGTGAAATGTACGCCTTGTTGCCGAATATAATCGCTGAAACACAAGAACTGTTGTGGTGGAGATGCATTATTTGTCCGGAATCATCAAGCAGAGTTTCTTGTCACTCCATACCCTTCAATACAGTGCACGTTGCGCTGCTCAGTAGATAACTTTCAGTATAGACCATCGATATGCTAGAAGTAGTGTTAATTCAGTCATTCAACAGAATATTTTTCTTTTTTTTTTTTTTTGGTAGCGTCTAACATCGTGAAGAATTTTTCAGAACGGCTACTAGACCATACCGCAAGCTGTGTTTTATTACTTCAGGTGCTACGGCTTATTGACAGGGACGGATCCAGGATTTTGGTTTGGGGGGGGGGGGGCTTTGCTTGAGTGAATTTTGGTTCAGAGGGCTTGCCTTCAGTGGATTTTTGGTTTTTGGGGGGGGGGGCTTGAGTCGGCCATGGGGTAGTCTTTACAGCCTACTCGGGCCTCAAATCCGTAGAGCAAAAAAAAAAAAAAAAAAAAAAAAAATGGTCTCCAAAATTACAATGTCGGGGATGGGCCTAGATACTTTGGGGGGGGGGGGGGCTTGAGCCCCCTGGCCCCCCCCCCTGGATCCGCCCCTGCTTGTTGATTTTGGTATAATCAGAGTCAGAATATGATGAGAGAAGGAACGATAAGAAATCTTTTCAAGGAACTATTGCGGTGTCCGTCTTGTGTAATTTTCGGAAACCAAGCCAAACCGAAACCAAGATAAATACACTCGTTCGTAACCCCCAGGTTGTTCTACATGGAATCATAGCCAACAGGATCTAAGCTGCGACAATGTAACAATGAGAAACATGTGGATGAGTTAATAAGCTTGAGAGTACTTGCAAAATAATACTAATAATAAAAAATTATACTGATTTAAAAATGATTTATTTCAATATGTGAAGGGAGACTTTTCCAACTTGTAAATGCAACATATTCTTCCTGGGTTTACAGCGGGATAGTGTCATAAAACGATGACAACATTTAGACAACGTCCTTTATTTTCTTCTATTCGAGGTATTTATCGAGAGTCAAGGATTTCACTTCTAGATTCTCGATAGAAACGTCGAAGATACTTGATGAAGGCAGCAAACGACGATGTCGAAAAGTTGTCATCTTTTTATCAGACTATCCGATTCAAAACCTGGGAAGTTTATGTTTCTCATTTATTTCAAGTTCGCCTACTATCATATATGAAATCAATTGGCTTTTATAGGTAACAATGAAAGAGAAGAAATGCCGCGAGCCCAGCCACCTACCTCTGTTAACTTGAAAAAGGGGTTTTCACCCGAAATGTTGTATTTTCTTTGTTTTTTTGTTGTTTTGTGTTGCTGCTGCTCTCCTCCCTTCAACTTTGGTGAGTGTTGGGTGTATTTGAACTGCCTTTTCCATGCCAATTGACAGTTATGATCCTGAAACGCTGGCAGCAATGATAAAAGTCTATTTTTTTTATGGCTTTACACCTCGTCGACGTCGAGGTCATTAGAGGCGGGATGGAAGTGGGGGACAAGGAACGGGAAGGAATTCGGTCATGGACCTTTGAAGAAAGCATCCCGGCACTCGCCTGGAGTGATCTGGGGAAACCATGGAAAACCCAAATCTGAATGCCCTGACGGTGATTCGAACCGGCGTTCTCCCGAATGCGAAGTCAAAGCGCTAGCCACTCACCCACTACGCTCAGTGATGACAAAAGAGCCAAAAGCGTTAATTGGAGAGGAGACTAGTTTTGAGAGCCGCCGGTGATTAATAGCACCTTTCGCAGCCAAAGGTGCGACAGTTTTCCAACCGACACGGTAGTAGAAGCCACACATTTATCTGTGACTCGTAAAGGTGGCCGGTGTTTGAGTAAACAGCTCTAATTACACGAGTGAAGAAAACATGAGCTGGCAGAAGTCCGGAGGGAGTGTGCTATGAATAGCACGTGGCCAGATCGAGCACCGGGCGCCGTTTATGTAATGTTCGAGCGCGGGGCGCCAAGGCGATAGCCGGCCCTTACGTAACACTCTGCGGCGGCCCGCCACCTGTTGCTGCGGCGTCTGCAACAGTCCCAGGGAAAGCCACTCCATCGTCGCCACACCCCCTTTTACCTTATGCTAGCTTCCCACGGAGCGTGGTTTTGTATGTCGAGCCGTGCAGCCGAACTGTACGGATGAGCACGCGCCAATGGTTAGCCCTCGACACCTCCTCACCATGTTCCCTGGTGTCGTTTCAGATACTCGGGCGTTTGATGTTTACCGACTGGGCGTTTGATGTTTACCGACTGGGCGTTTGATGTTTACCGACTGGGCGTTTGATGTTTACCGACTGGGCGTTTGATGTTTACCGACTGGGTGTTTGATGTTTACCGATTGGGTGTTTACTGACTGGGCGTTTGATGTTTACCGACTGGGCGTTTGATGTTTACCGACTGGGCGTTCGATGTTTACCGACTGGGCATTCGATGTTTACCGACTGGGCGTTCGATATTTACCGACTGGGCTTTTGATGTTTACCGACTGGGTGTTTGATGTTTACCGACTGGGCGTTTGATGTTTACCGACTGGGCGTTCGATGTCTACCGACTGGGCGTTTGATGTTTACCGACTGGGAGTTTGATGTTTACCGACTGGGCGTTTGATGTTTACCGACTGGGCGTTTGATGTTTACCGACTGGGTGTTTGATGTTTACCGACTGGGCGACGGATAGACGCACGCCACCTCTGACAGCACAGGTGCGACGCCACCCACGGACAGCTGTTGATTGCTGATCCGTCCTGGCCGACAAATCCACGCGCCGTGGGAAGCTAGCTTTTCACGCCCCTAACCCTGCTCCGCGAAATTTAAGTTTTCCTGTAACGTATCAAATTGCGGTATGTTCTAAACGACAAAATTCGCACTCTTGTAAAATGCTAGCTTATTACCCGCGACTTCGTACGCGTGGACTTTATCAACGGATCACACACGCGAGAAACAAAGACTGGGGGAATAGATATAACATTACAGTGACGTATACACGCTGTCTGTCGGTCACAGTTTGGTTAGTTTTCAAAATTTCGGGAGAAAAGAAGTTATTTATTGTGAAAAGAAGTTTTCTATGTCCTTTCTAATGATATATAGTATTTCTTTTTAAATTTCATCATAATTGGTTTAACTGTTTAATTGTGAAAACGTAACAAACAGACAGGGAGGCAGATTTACTTTCGCATTTATATTATTAGTTTAGATTAGCGTAAATACCATTCAACAGACGAAGGAATAAAGGTTATAAATTAGCGAAACACAGTGCAGTACAGTAACACCGAGCGTGAGTAGAGCGGTGTGTAGCATAGGCGTGTTCTGTAGCGCATGCTGAAATTAGTATATCTCTGAACTCTGAGATGATAAAGCAGTAAGCGACATGTCGTTTAAATTGTCTTATCGAGTGCTATCTGTGTAATAAGCCGTAACAGCAAAGATATTGTTAAAAGCTTGAATAATCGTAATTGAAGCTGTGAAGATTGTGTGTTTGGATAAAATTTTGCAATATATAAGTGATAAACGTGTTCAAATACGCATAAATAGGGCAGAGCTTTGTGAATCAAAAACGACCAATGCCGAAGGTAAAAGGGCATTATTATTGGTATTTTGCTTTAGTAACCGTACAGACATACTTGCTACAACTTCTCAAAATACTTGTGCACTGGTATTTCAATTAATTAACTATTTTGCTCTACACATTAATAAAAGTATTTTTAAGTTATCTTAAAGGTGCAGTCCCACGATCCCTTGTAACGAAGGCGGGACGAGACGGGACCTCATTAGCCGAAGTGTAGGGACAACTGCGGGCCGCAGGTTAGTCCTAGCTTACCTCGCCGCCATCTCCCCACCACGTTGCCTAGTGTCGTTTGACACAGAGCACTTTACAGCAACAGAAGGGGTGCGCACCGCTACACACGCCTGTGATGTTTACCGACAGAGTGGGTAGCTGCGTCTCGTCTCCGCTAGCAGAGGCGGCCCTGTTCCCATGGCGTGTGGTTGAGTATTCGTCCCGTCACGTCCCGTCCCGTCCGGTCTCACCTTCGTTACAAGGGATCGTGGGAATGCGCCTTAACGAAGGCGAGACGGTACGGGACGGGTCGGGACGAATACTAGACCACACGCCATGGGAACAGGGCCACCTCTGTTAGCGGAGACGAGACGCAGCTACCCACTCTGAGTCGATAACCATCACAGGTGTGTGTAGCGGTGCGCTGTTGCCATCATTTTGCAGCAGCGGTACACACCCCTTCTGTTTCTGTAAAGTGCTCTGGGCCAAACGACACTAGGCAACGTGGTGCGGAGGTGGTGGCGAGGTAAGCTAGGACTAACCTGCGGCCCGTGATCATCCCTTCACTTCGGCTAATGAGGTCTCGTCCCGTCTCGCCTTCGTTACAAGGGATCGTGGGAATACGCCTTTACAAGAGATCGTGGGAACGGGCCTTAAGAAGGAGCTAATCACTAATTGTGTGGTAGAATACCATACAGCGAGCGCTACGTTAAAATCGTCAAAATGTAATATTTTCTACTGCGTTAGAGTTGGGTGTCACAGTATAGTGTTCGAGTAACTTTTGATATAAATGTTCGTCTTAAGATTATTATTAGCATAGCAGATGTTTTTACTATCTAGTACTCTTGAAATGGATCATAAATGAATGAAGAATCAACTGAAATTAATGACGTAGCTCAAGATTTTTAGTTAACACTTCAGCGTATCGAGAAATTAATTATTTATTCATCGCAATACGAATGAACATCGTAACATGTGATATCCATCGAAATTTATAGAACTTTAGACTGATGTAACTGGCTAATCTTTGCTATGTACAGTTTTTCACTCTATAGGCTGAGATTAGCGCAGTTCAGGCGAGGTTAGCAGCCTTGTGGTTTGGAGCGGTGAGTCACCCGCTTACGGCTGGCAGGCGAAAGTAAACCTTCTCGCAATGAATGCAGCCGAGGTGTTCCGTCTCCCAACACACTGCTGTATCCCTTCGTGACGGCATTTGGCAAGACCACGAGACGGAAATGCGGTCATCTGATTACAGTGATGACGCGAAGGCCAAGCGTTCACGAAGTCAGAAGCATCTATCACCAGACTACAGACCACATTATCGCTGCAGTCAACGTCGTCCCCTGATGGGGAGAAATGCCTCTGGAATCATGTCTTTCAGCTTCAGTGCTTGTTCGCGACAACCTCACTGATAACATGAGCTTTCAGGTCCTATGTACCGATTTCGCCTCTCCGATTAGCTTGATTAGCTTAAAAGTTTTACCTTTTCCACATTGCTCCAAAGCGGCCACCTTCAAAAGGTTTTTTTTTTTGGCGTGACATCGCACGTTCCGTAGATTGTATCATTGGAAATACTGAGAGGTCTGGTGGCTCGGTGGTTAAGGTGTCTGACTGGGAATCGAAATGTACCCGGTTCGAATCCCTGTCTCGGCGGGGGTTTTCGCTAGTCCATAACCCGACTTTCACCTCTGGCGCAACTTGCAGTGTAATGCAAATTACGCCAGAACGCTTTCGTGGTTCGGATTCCACGTTAAAATGTAGGTCCCCTGTACCCGGTAGGACTACCGGGTTGAATTAATGCTGCTACGACAGGGGCTGACCGCGCAGCCAATAGAAACCCTGTCATTAAGAACACACGGAATTATTATACATTTTTTTGCAAATACTTTTCTTTCAAAGGCACATTGGCAGATACCAAGTTCTTTCTGACTTCGGTTAAAGTGTTTACAGAATTAAATATTTCTGCTAGCACTGTCATATTACAACAGTTCAGTAATATCAAACGTTATACATATTTATAATCACAAACTGGAACAGACTTTACCACTACCTATAGACTTACATATGATGAACAAAAATCAGACAAAAATGATTACGAAACATCGTTTTACACTGTGTTCAAGTGAAATATATGTAAGATTTTTTTTTTTTTTTTTTTTGTAACTGCTTTACGTCTCTTTTTAACATTGAGGTCTTTAGAGACGGGAAAGGATGGGGGGGAAGGAT
Organism: Vandiemenella viatica; assembly: GCA_031002005.1. Classification (NCBI taxonomy): domain Eukaryota; kingdom Metazoa; phylum Arthropoda; class Insecta; order Orthoptera; family Morabidae; genus Vandiemenella; species Vandiemenella viatica. Next base: position 169,529,253 of record JARYHS010013631.1, on the reverse strand, counting down.
GGGGGGGGGGCAAGGAATGGGAAGGAATTCGGCCATGGCCTTTTGAAGGAAGCATCCCGGCATTTGCCTGGAGTGATTTGGGGAAACCATGGAAAACCCAAATCTGGATGCCCGGACGGGGATTCGAACCGCCGTCCTCCCGAATGCGTATATGTAAGAATGTTTGCATCTTTTAGATAGTTCATTCATGTTTATTAATAATTTTATTATTAGCGTAAAGCAAAGTAGTCACATTCGTAGGAAATGGAATGTAATAGTTTTATAATTCTTTCATCATTTTGTCCTGTAATAGTTTTTTTCAGTTAATTGATATATGTTTTATGTTACCCACTGTATGGTCCCCACAGTCAGGTTGGGGGGGGGGGAGGGGGCCTTTCTCGAAGTCTTATTCCATTTTAAGCGACTGTGGTAATCGCCGTGATGGAATACACGTTACATAACTTTAGTTAACGTTCTAATTACAAAACTTTGGCTTCGTTAAGATAGTTTATTGTATGCTACCTTAGTACATAACTTGTTTGGTTTTTCCATGCACTCTTTAATCTCTGTTTAATGATACTGATCAGTTCATACTGGGGGAGCTATAGGTCTTCTCTCTGTCTCCCTTCACTACTTACACTTGAGTCCTCTGTGACTGGTAATGCACAGTAAACTTGTTTTGATAGCCTTCATATTTTTCTTATATATTTCGTAAACAATGACCACTAATATAGATGTTATACTGATGTTCCGGCAGGACTTTTCTATGCTATCAGTTACATTCAAATTTTATACTTAGCGTGGTGGTTCCATCAAAAGGCCATGGCAGAGTTCCTTCCCGTTCCTTGCCCCAATTAGTTTCTTTCCTCTAATGACGACGATGGGTAAAGCAAAAAAAGAGAGAGACAGAAAGAAGGAAAGATCATCATTACGAAATCATGAAACGTTTAGTTTCAAAAAAATCGTCGTGACTCAACCTGGATAACCAAGAAAATATAATTTCATTAATTCAACTTTGAACTTAAGGCCACATTAAGAGAAACCGTTGGTTAATGTTTTGTTGAAAAATTGGTTTTACCCCTGAAATTCGTTTTTTTCATAGGAACCTTTCAATATTTTTTTTTTTTTTTTTTTTTTTTTTTTTAAATGGCATTCGGCCGTGTTAGCCATTCAGCCAGCTCAGTGTGTTTGTTTCTCTTACAATGTACAAATTTCTTATGAGTATGATTATTTTCTCTAATGAGTAAGGACGACACAAGACGAACATAACACTTAATTAAAACCACCCATGCCCTAGGCCGGACTCGAACCGGCGACCCCTGCAACGAGAAGCAAGCACGCTACCCCTACGCTGCCGGGGTCGGCACTTTCAATATTTGGATCAGTATTTGCTGTAACTTGTTGCGGTGACCTTCACTGTTAAAAGATCATTAAAATTAATGTTTGACTACATATTTTGTTGTTACTTCGTTTTTTAACTGCTTTACGGCTCTTAACAGCGAGGTCTTTAGAGACGGGAAAGGATGGGGGCAAGAAATTGGAAGGAATTCCCTTTTGAAGGAAACATCCCGGCATTTGCCTGGAGTGATTTGGGAAACCATGGAAAACCCAAATCTCGATGCCCGGATGGGGATTTGAACCGCCTCCATCCGAATGCGAGGCGAGAATGCTAACCGTTACACCACCCCGCTCGGTTTTGTTGTTACGTGTCTATTTCTACTGTAATCGTCTCTCATTACAAGAGAGATTATTAGTAGTAATATATGAAATAGGTAATTGTGAAAATGATTTTTTTTTTTTTTTTGGCAATGAGTTTGGAATTTTAACAGTGAAACAACGTTACTATGGTAATCCTCACATAAGGTAACCTTTTTTCTGCTAAGTTTAACGATATCGAGGACATGAAGAGGTCATGGAGGGTGAGGAACAGAAGAAATTCAGCCAAGGCTTTTTGGAGGAAGTATCTCGGCATTCGCTTTTTTTTTACTTGGACTTTACGCCTCATCGACATGGAGGTCATTAGAGGCGGGATGGGATGGGGGACAAGGAACGGGAAGGAATTCGGCCATGGCCTTTCAAGGAAGCATCCCGACTGATTTTGGGAAACCATATAAAACCGATAGTCCGACGCGAATCTAACTCCTTTTCTCTCAGATCCCAGACACGAACTTTAACCGTTCATTCATCAGGCTGTGTAAAATATCACAAGTGCTTCAAGGTGCAGAAATAAGGAAGGAGAGGAGGTCGCATTAGTAAATCCTGTTCCCCTTGACGCAACAAAGTTTTCTCCAAGCGCAGCTGTTCCACAACATGTAATAGCTGGACGTGGCATTAAGGTGGGACTGACACGCATAGCTTCAACACGGGCGGAACCTGGCTCGGAGGAGAGCAGTCGTAAAAGCATCCACTCAGTTAACACCGACAGTAAACACGGCTTCAGACAAGCAAAGGGCCGCCGCCCGCCCGCATGGCGACACCTCTCGTAAACTCTGCTGTCACACACTGCAAACAACACAAACCCACAAACGACATGTACTCAAAACAGAGCCACTACTCGGGCGTAATGGCTCTTGTGCATTTCTTACACACACGCGGGTTAGGTTGTGAGCATTACAAGACTCAAGGGGAGGCAATGGGCCTGATTCAAATATTGAGGTCGAATTATCCTGAACTGTTATCCTTCAGCCGAAAATTTTCACAATTAACATTTACCTTACAAAACGTAGCTTGAACTACTTATAAACAGTTAGTAAAAGTACGTCCCTCCAACACTTGATATGAAATAGGAGAGCATTAAAGGAAACGCCATAGCAGTGTTTTTTCCCCAGTTTACCACCGTAAAGACGCATAGAGAATGGATATAACGGCTTGCTTAGAAAAGATAAATTAAGAATAAATATCTTTCCTGATATGGATATTCTTCAAATGTTTCACCGAGCGTGGTGGTGTAACGGATAGCGTTCTGGCCTCGCATTCGGGAGGAGGGTGGTTCGAATCCCCGTCCGGGCATCCAGATTTGGGTTTTCCATGGTTTCCCAAATCACTCCAGGCAAATGCCGGGATGCTTCCTTCAAAAGGCCATGGCCGAATTCCTTCCCATTCCTTGCACCCATCCTTTCCTTTCTCTAAAGACCTCGCTGATAAAAGACGTAAAGCAGTTCCAAAAAAAAAAAAAAAAAAAAAAAAAAAAAAATGTTTCGAAGGTAGGAGTGATGTTAAGAAAGAATTCGACCTTTGCCTGTAAAAAAATAAATAAATATCCTACACCTTTTCAAGAAGAAAAAAAATACTCTCCATCCCATTTTCAGAAATAAAGACCACACCAATTCCTCTTCTTGTAATCGATAATGAAAGACATAGTTCTCCAACTCTTTCGGCTCGCAACCCACTTTTTCAAACAGTGACTCGATTGTGCCCCTCTTAGGTCAAATATTTAAAAACGACAACAGAGTTTTAGAATTACTATATTAAATAGTATTAACAACATTGGTGTACTGTCCACGGTTCAATTAACAAAAACAGATTATAAAATAATAATTATATAATTAGATCGAAGGCTGAGTTCGGTCTAATGACAGTAATGTTTGGTACTTACTGCCATATTTGTCATCAGCGGTTTTTAAATTAGCGCGTTCCACTATTAACAATTTGTTTCTTTCCTTTGCTAATAAATTTTTGACTACACTGAATTCTGCTACATATGATGAATAATGATGGCAATACAATTAAAAAAAAAAAAAAAACTGATACACCCGAAAAAGTAGCCCCAGCGTGGTGGGTTTTCCATGGTTTCCCCAAATCACTCAAGGCGAATGCCGGAATGCTTCCTTCACATGGGCCATGGCCGAATTCCTTCCCGTTCCTTGTCCCCAGTCCTATCTAGCCTCTAATGACCTCGACGTCGATGATGCTCCTTAAATTTCACATGGACCACAAACGGCCCCTATGATCTCTTCAACGTCCCCGGTGGGCGGTACCATCCATGTGGGAACCAGTGATGTAGAGATATGGAACCTTAATTCCCTTCAAAGTAGTATAATATTGACTGTACACACTTTTCTCAACGATCTCTCCATTACTGAAAACATTTCGGGAGCGTCACTTGAAAATGGAGTGCAATTAAACTGTCGCGGCTCGCCCAATGTCTTCTTGAGACTCAAATCGGTCTCATTTAGAGCTTGAAAAAAATTACCAAAAAATCACAGTAACCGATATGAGAATGGAGCTCGATGAACCATAAGAGTGGTGTTGTTGGCCAAGAAAGTTTGAATTATACGTGAAGAATGAGCTTTATCGTTTTCGTGTTGGAACTGTAGACGTTCCGCTACACAAACGCCTGGATCTCTAGCAACGTACAGCATCAAGATGACGACAGAGCAGCACTCGATAGTACTCTTCAGCTATGGTTTGGCTTTATGGTATGTACTTGATTACTAACCTCGCCATTTTGGCTTGCCGATGGCCTGCAATGCACGAGATGAATGTCAACCACTATTTCTTTCTAACGAAAGAGGTCGGTGAGCGGTAACTAGGGATGGGCAAATGAACAAATTGTGTCGATAAATATCGTATCGATATTTACAAAGTTTATAGATATGTATCGAGAAAAGTATCGATATGTTGATACATCGATATTTTTGCCTAAAGGCAGTGATTATACAGGGCGTTCGCCGGGAAACGCTACCCTCCCAGTCTGTTGCCGTCGGCAACTTGCTGGGACAGTGGAGCCAGCAACTCCCGCCACACGGCGCCGTGAATCATCGCACTGTTTAATACCTCCGCTGCCCCAACAGTGCAGTGACGCAGTATAATGGGACCCTTACATTGTGAAGAACGGTTTCTTTGCATTGTAGCTAGTTTGTGACTTCAGTCTCTTATTAATCAGTGTTGTGAATAAACGTTTCTTTGCGGTTTGGCTGGTTTGGGGCTTCATACTCTTACTAATCTGTACCGTGTTTGAGTGTGAGTAAAATTATGGTACGTTACAGTTTGCAACAAAGAATATTTCTCTACGATACATATGTGAAGAAGAAGTCGTTTAAAAAGTGTCGCAGTAAATTTCGTAGCGAATATCCTGGCGCTTTACTGCCAGCTAAATCAACAATTCTGCGTCTGGTTAAAAAAGTAAGAGAAACGGGTTCATTTTTTAACAAAAAGAGACTGTCGGTCAACCGTATTCTCACAGAGGAGAAAATTGACGATATCGCTTTTCGACTAGAACAGTCACCCAAAAAATCAGTAAGTCAGTTAGGGCAGCAGGCAGGCGTATCTAAGACGTCAGCTTGGAAAGTAACAAAGCTAGTTCACTTAAAGCCGTACAAAACAATTGTGGTGCATAAAATTACAGAAATAGACCAGGGGCCTAGGATTAGATACAAGTTTATGAAGCGTAATTATTATGAAATCGTCTGCGGCCGACGGTCGAACAATGCCGGAAGCTGACCGCTCGCTCGCCGGGAGCAGTTTCTTCCTTGTAGCGCTAACAGTGGGTAGCGTTTCCCGGCGAACGCCCTGTATATAAATATTCCAACAATATACCAAAATATTTAAGAAAATTAAAGACATATACATAAATTATGGCAAAATGTATTAATTTATCTATTTTTACAATCTACTCGTCTGATGTAGAGTTTTTCGAAAAAAAAACTTTTTTGTGTATTGCTCCGTCAATCTACTCCTGTTGTCCGAAGCCACCACTGTTTCGGAATTCGGATTACACAGAAGAGACCTGGCATATCAGGTATTTCGTCAACGTATTGACTGTTATTCATCAATGAAACGACCAGCTGAAAACAGAAGCTGTTAATTTGCGTCAATCTTTAACGTAATACACAGGTGCTTAGTCAATATTCTTCAACTATAAAAATAACATAATATTTAACATTCAAATACGTTAACAAAAAATGACGTTATTGTAAATCTGTTAAAATTTAATAACTTTTCTTTAATCTCTTAACCGTAGATGAAAAGCTGTTAAATCGCAACGAATTCAGTTTTTAATGACGCTTTCAGAATATCTGATATAATCGTAACGTATTAAATTGGATACCGAATTGCGTTCGTACAAAAATATCAAATTGGTACTTAAAAGTGATACTCCAAATAAAATATCGATTTTTGATGTATCGAGATTTAAAAATATCGACGATAAACATCGATTATTTTATAAAAAAAGTATCGATATTTTGCTACCTCGATATATTTTGTTCAATCCTAGCGGTAACGCGTGGGCTTAGTATTCAGGATGCTGAGTCAAATCTCCGCCCGGCCACTCAAAGTCCGGTTTTCATAGTTTGCCGAAATGACTCCAGGCGAATGACGGGATGATTCATTTAAAAATACTATAGCTTAATTGCATCCTCGTTCCTTCATTCCCGCCCTCATTACTTAGGCGCTGAGTAGGCTTATAAAGGCCATGCTATTAATACCGGGCATGAAGTAAAATTTCAAGAAACGAGGCTACTGTGGAGAGAAGACCAGTGGTGGCCCCGACGGGTGAAAGAGGCAGCAGAAATTTTAAAAAATACCAACAACATCAACGAAGATAGCGGCCTCTTACTCGGCGATGCTTGGCGCTCGTTGCTATGTCAACATAAACAGTATCTCTGACGAAGGCTGGAGGATACCAGCCGAAAGCTTAGGTAATGAAATAAACAACGCGGCAAAACCCGAAAGTCAATTAATCAAAAATAAAAATGTTGTCCTAAGCGGAAAAAAAATAATTACGGGGGCCTATAAAAGTGAAATATTCTCCACCTGCCTTCCCCCCCCCCCTCCCTCTCCTTGTCCTTGCAGGACAGTTCCTGCGCTTAATTTGAAAATGCAGATCGGATACTTTCTAAAGAAAAATCGTTACGCAGAGAATTATTCACGCTTTTAGGGTTCATGCGGTAACGGCACTGTTTTGTGTACCTGAAATATTTCTATTAATTGTGCACATAGTTATAAAAACTTTCTGCAGTTGTTATATTGAATGTGCTATCACAAGGAAGAAAAGTAAATGCATACGGTACTGTTGGAGGGAGATACTCAAAAATCGTCAGGACGCCTGAGAGATAAGAATTACGATTTTCCCGCGCATTTCGTTCGCGACGTTGGCATCTAATCCAAGACTACTGATTAACGTGAAGTATGGACAATCTAATCTTACTTTACAAAACTCCGAGATCGGTTGAAGGGGTGAACAAGGTTAAAAGTGGCATTCGAACTAATGAATCTTATCTATTAAGAACGAGCGCGGAAACCAATAGGACGAAACACCAATGTTTCTGGTTGCACGTGTGCATCAATGGCTGCTCTTCAACGCATCTAGATTCACGTATTATGAAAGTCAATCAAATTAATTCCACTGTGAAAGTTATGAACAGCAAATCGTTCGAGGATAATTTCCTTGTAGTTTCTAAGATTCGATATTATGTTTTGGTGTGGTGAATGCTAAAAAACATTTTACTGTTTCTAAGCGAATGAAATTTCATGTAAAACAGTTTACGATTAAAATTAGTGTATTAAATTCTTTATGATAGTTGGGAAGAATTGGAGGTGAGTAAATTCGAAACCAGACTATGAAATGCAAACGATTATAACTTTCCTAGGCAATATCCAAGTCTCATACAAAAGTTCTACTTGATCTATATGCATTGACGCCGAGGAGAAACTTGTTAATTGATTATGTACAGGGTGTCCAGAAAAGGACTCCCTGACTTCAAAATTAAATATCTCGAAAACAAAGATCGATAGAGGAATGCAGTAAATGGTATGTTTATTGTGACAGCTGTAAGAAGTGTATACAGCAGTTTGAAATAATAGTTACAAAAGCTGCTAACAGATGGCGCTGTAATCGCCATACGTAATGCCTAAATAGTGATCCGAAGCTCAGGGCGATCAGTTTCACCATTCTGTAGTGCCAATGGTGAACATTTTGAAAACATTGTGATGTGATTGTTTGCAAAGATTGTTTTCATACGATTATTTCACTTATGTATGCTGATATGAGCTGTACAGCGTACAGCGCCATCTGTTAGCAGCTTTTGTAACTATTATTTCACACTGCTGTATACACTTCTTACAGCTGTCACAATAAACATACCGTTTACTGCATTCCTCTATCGATCTTTGTTTTCGAGATATTTAATTTTGAAATCAGGGAGTCCTTTTCTGGACACCCTGTATTTTAACTAGATTTATTTACTTCTATTGCAACGACCTTCAATAAAATTTGACAGTTTTACTGACATGACTTGCTGTTGCTTTATTATAACTGGATTTTAAAAAGTCTGCTCGAAATTAAAAAAAGAAAGTAATTTACGTTTCTTTAAAAAAATATTTACTTCTTTTTCTAATGACTATGCGATTAGTTATCATCTAGGTCATTAGAGGCACGGGAGGACTTGGGGCGAAGAACGGGAAGAAACTCGCCAATAACCTTTTGATGGAACCATCGCTAATTCTTCCTGTACTAATTTTGAGTTGCCATGGAAAACCGAAATCTGGATGACTGAACGCAGCCTGCATTAAATATTTGAGGAAAGGATTTATTGCTGTTATAAGCTTCATGATAATCTGTCATCTCAAGTATATATTTACTTAACAGCAGTGTTCGTGAAACAAATATGGAAATACCTTGTGGACTTATGCTGATAGGGAAGGATTACGCAGACTCTCCATGCTCTGCTGATCCCAGAATATTGGAAGAAATAACTGTAATGAAGTAAAAAGAGCATTGTTTGCCCTAAACTTACTGTATTAGCCCAACCGTTTCTTTCAACATCCATACTAGAACCATAAAACGTGAGGTAGAGTGTGACGTTGGAAACTGGTTCGATTCCTCGAGTATTGTAATTTTGGTGCTCTGCAGAGACGAAGATTAGAAGAGGTAACAGTAAAGTTTACCCTTTATTAGAAGCGACAGCTCAGTCGTTATCAACCCACACGCCTGACCTATAAATACACAAACCGCTGTCGGTGCTTGTGCAAGCGGAGAACAGGGACCGAAATCCACGCTGCATGTTATGCGCCTACAGATAGAATTCAGTCGCGACAGACAAGATAATCTGAATTACCACTAGCGTTCACTAAAGGCTGGAGTAGAATGCATAAGAAGGCAGGCGAACCCGACAAGGTGTTGCTACCATTCGAAAGTTCTCTGCCAATGTCGTGGCCTAACGCTTGTAACGAGCCGCGCTGTCGCCACGTTACAAGGTGCATTTTTATTATATATGTAATAATATAAGAGTAATTTACATAAATCTTGGGCGACCACGTGAATAGATTTTTGTTGTAATTTTATAAAGTACGCAAGATTCCAAGTGAGGACTGTAATTAAATGGTGAACATACAGTGTATCGTAGCAAAGCGAATATTAAAGAGTTATTGAGCTATGTAGGCTATAAGCTAATCTTGGTCTTTCCGGATCATGGCGACGGGACGTCGCGGATTTGGGTTTTTGCCGGACCACACACACTGCTCCCTGGGGATGGGTCACTCACCGAGCGGGAAAAGCCTGCCGTCCGAAACCCGAATGTTCTCTCGCCCCGGCGAACTTAGCCGAATATGTCCGACCTCTGTTGGATTCTTTGGCCAAATCACATATCGAGGATATCACGTGACATTAGGTGCCGACCTGAAGGTCCAATCAAAATGAGCGTATAACTCAAAATCCTGGGAATTTTTGTTGTATGTGAGCTTCGAGACTACAAATGGGCGGAGCAAGAAGTTTCCTCGTGGACCGAGGAGCGAGGAGCTGAGATTCTAACTTCGATCGCACCAGTCTGAGGTTGACTTGGAAAGTTGACTTCTTTCGCTAACTGCAGCTTGCCTTGCTGGAGCGAGCGTATCACCGCAACACAGCCGGTAATGCGATGATGCGCATTGCCAGACCAGAGATGCCTGTAGCCGACTTGTGAGATAATCTCACATATCGTGGGTCCGCTACACTCATCACAGACATCAGACGCAGAACTACAATGGTAATTTATTACGACCAAGCCATGTGATTGTGCATTCCGTGAAACAGAACCCGTAAGCGACTTTGAGAGGATAGGTCCATGTTCTCACTTTGTAATTGTAAAAACCCCTGAGCTAGCGGCATAATTTGCCAGAACTAGTTAATTTCGAATGATATATTGTTCATTCTGGCGCCCATGATTTTCTTTTTTAACTGTAAAGTCACAGTATTATGATACCTTTGTCTGAGGTCGTCATAAGTTGTATTTTTTATTGTTTCCAATTGTCATTATTTCTTGCATTTTGATTCTGAGAGATATTTAAAAGTAAATATAGAATTGATTGCTTGCTCATGACGGCTAATTGTAACTCTGAGCGTTGCTTTTATGACTTTGCCAATTTGTGTTAATGTTAACGGTAAATTCGCTCGGACTTGTAATCGCCAGTGATAAGAAAATAAATGTCATATTGTGACAATTTTCCTGAATTCCAACTAACGTCGAAATTCTTGCAAAATTAAATAATTTTCACTCCTTCATAAAAATTAAAAATCCACAATTATTAATCATAAAGGTATGAAAGATAATTGTAACGTGGTTTGCCCCCCAAGGCACCCACCACACGCTGATAGAGTATAGCTTGTGGGATTAATTTCACGAGGTGTTTGATAATTACAGAAAAGTTAATACATTAGATATTAATTTCTAATTTTACATATTATTGTTATTATTATTGGCGAATTCTCCCAATAAATGAAGACGTTGAGCAAATGACCCAATCAAGTTTTCTTTTAGTTCTGCTTGTTGTTCCAGTAGACTTTCATTCTTTCCGAGAAACCTTGTTTGCGTTCTTCCGACCACTTTGGTCTGTATTCTTTTTGTTTTGGTTGCTCAGTTATAACTTCCCATTTGTCTACTTTGTGTCTGAAGGTGTCTCTTTCTAAGATGTCTGTTGCTCCTATCTTTGCACTTTTAAGATCCTTTCGAATTTCATTCAGCCAAGGTCTCGGATTTTTAAGTGAAATTATATAATCTATTATCTTTTTTGTCAATCAATTCTCTGGTAGCCTCTTAAGATGATCAAAGAATTTCATTCGCCTTTTCTTGATGTCAATTTCGATATTTGAAAACTTCTCTATTGTTTTGATTGATTGTAGTGTGTAACCATCTTTAGTGAGTCTTGCTCCCAAAATTTTTCTAATGATTTTTCTCTCTACTTTTTTTATTTCTTCAAGGTCATGTTTTCTGTAAAGTGTTAACGTTTCACTTGCATAGAGGACTGTTGGTTTTATGACTGTGTTGTAGTGCCGAATTTTGGTCTGTCTTGACATGGTTTTTTTGTTGTAGAGATTTTGCACTAATCCTAACGCTTTTTGTTACTATTTGGAGGCGATTTTGTTGCCAGATTTTCTCAAGGCCTGTCGGTTCGACGAATTCTCCGAGGTTTTAAAGTATGGGACCCTGTTGATTTTACCGTATTTGTTCTCAAACTTGCTATTTCTGTCTTTGAACATATGAATTCAGTTTTCTCTAGTGAGATTTGTAACCCTACTTTTATTGCACATTCTTTGAGTGTCTTAAGCTATTTGATAACAGTCTCTTCATCTTCTGCAAGTATATCGCCATATTATTATTAATACAGACTAACGATTTGTACAATTACTTACAGAAATGTCTTCTAACCACTTGTTGAATAAGAACTGTTGGCAATTTCCAAGGCTTCGCTCATTAATTGTAGGCTCTGCACCTTTCGATCGTCGATATTGATGGCACAGTTTTACGTCTGCCGTTTTTTTATTCACCACAAGATTTAATTCTTTTCCGCAATCATTTCTTCTCCGCTTACTACAGATACGAAGTGTATACCTCAGGAATCATTTTTTACACCACACAGCAGCGTCGGTGATACTCCTCGAAGAACATCTACCAGAATCAAAAGCAAAATACCCAATACTTATGTACCAAGTGGCTTCAGGTTAGAGTCAGATGGATATTGATGGAATTAGAGTTGGAAAAGTGTTGTTAACAAGCGATGGGCTTCTGGTGGAATGGCGTAGGATTACTTGGCGCGATAGCATAAAAAACTGCTGTATTCCTAAAATGACGTTCATTTATGATTGGTAGTAGTCTTAGACAAATCATGGGTTAAAAGAAACATAATTACCACGAATTAAACAGCTCTTTTGGAGCACTGGATGATTTGGATAAGATATCAAGTCTCAGTAGTGTGTTCGATATGGGACGATGATTTTTTTGTTTTCTTTTATTTTTAGAGATGAAAGAAGATTTGGGGTGGGGAATGCCACGAACGGAATGGAATTCAGCCATTGTCTGCTTTTTAAGGAACAGTACCAGCATTCTCCTGGAGTAATTTCGGAAAAACTGTTGAATACCGAAATTTGGATGGCCGGATGGGGAATCGAACCAGTGCCCTACTGAATTTCAGGCCAGAGAGTTAACTGATCACCCACAGGATCAGTAACATCGATGAAAGAAAAATGAAATATAATGTAAGCACATGACGGTTTCTGACCTTTTTTCTATCCCATTTGGTATTTACTCGGACGTATAAGATCGGCGTCAGGAATTATTATTATTATTATTTTAGGCGTTTGCTGCAGTTCCTAGTACGTAGCGGTCGTAGTCTGATTATTTGATCCATTCTATGCATGTAAGAACGTTTTGTCACTTTAATTTTGGAACAATCTTCCACTGTTTTGCAATATTACGCTAATTTTACATTGAAACGTGTTCAAACGTTCACAACATCCTGACGCAATATTTTGATAAAATTTAAAGGTTGTTGCGAGGAAAGAGGTATATGTATAGCAAACAAATGCCCTCTATATGAAAACCAGAAAATGTCTTAGTCACAGTGACCTCTAAATTATGACTGCACATTACACAACGCTACGACCGAATCGTAAGGACGTCATAGCCTCAGAAAGTACATATTACAGGACTTTGTGTCCTTTAGGCCAGTTCTAGTTATTTCTAGCATTCCTTAACGAAGGTATACAGCGCAACAAGTACATTATACCAAGTGGTTACGCTATCTCTCTAGTTGAAGCAGTTGAGACAGCACAGTTTCGAAACGGGTCGGATGTCCTGTTACCACACAGCCACCTACACAATCTTCTTGTAAACGTTTGTACTGCAGCTGGGTTGCGTTCTCTGTTGTATCCTTTCCCTTTATTACTACTTTTCTCTTGCAATGAAACCTGTTTAACATCACCGCTTAACGTGACCCACTTTAAGGGAGAGAAGATAGTTTCACCACTTGTATGAGGTGCGTTTCGGTGGTACAGTGTTGCGTTTCGCATTTGGGTTGTTCCGTAATACGCCATTGATAATCACTTAAAACGAAAAGTAAACATTCCCTATTTACAGTTGCTAAACAAAAGTTCGATTCTTCTCCATTTGTTCATAAAGCAGCTTAACTACCATGATATTCAATAATGGAGAAAGAGGTAATCGAACAAAGCACTTAAGAACCAAGACAGCAGATTCCTCCGACGTGATCAATACCTTCTTGATACACTGAAGAGCCAAAGAAACTGGTGCAGGCATATATATGCAAACACAGCGATAAAATACTCAGAGTACGGTGCTGTGATCGGCAACGCCTATATAACACAACAGGAGTCTGGCGCATGCGTTAGATCGGTTACTGCTGCTACAATGGGCAGCTTATCAAGATTTAAGTGAGTTTGAATGTGGTGCTATAGTCAGCGTACGAGAGATGGTACACATCATCTCCAAGGTAGCGATGAGGTACGACCATTTCACGAGTGCACCGTGAATATCGGGAATTCGGTAAAACAACAAATCTCCGACATCGCTGCGGCCGGGAAAAGACCCTGCAAGAACGGGAGCAAAGACGACTGAAGAGAATCGTTCAACGTAACAGAAGTGAAACGCTTCCGCAAATTGCTGCGGATTTCAATGCTGGGCCATCAACAAGTGTCAGCGTGCGAACCATTCAACGAAACATCATCGATATGGGCTTTCGGAGCCGAAGACCCACTCGTGTACCCTTGCTGAGTGTAGGATACAAATCTTTACGCCTCACCTCGGTCCGTCAACACCGTCATTGGACTGTCGATGATTGGAAACATGTTGCCTGGTCTGACGAGTCTCGTTTCCAATTGTATCGAGTGGATGGACGTGTACAGGTATGGAGACAAGCTCATGAATTCATGGACCAAGCATGTCAGCAGGGAACTGTTCAAGCTGGTGGAGGCTCTGTAATGGTGTGCGGTGTGTGCAGTTGGAGTGACATGGGACACCTGATACGTCTAGATACGACTCTGACAGGTGACGCATCCTGGCTGATCACCCTACATCCATTCATGTCCATTGTGCATTCCGACGGATTTGAGCAATTCCAATGCGACACCTCACACGTCTTGAATTGCTACAGAGTGGCTCCAGGAACACTCTTCTGAGTTTTAACACCTCCACTGGACACCAAACATGAACATTATTGAACATATCTGGATGCCTTGCTACGTGCCGTTCAGAAGAGATCTCCACCCCCTCGTACTTTTACGGATTTGTGGACAGCTCTGCAGGATGGATGGTGTCAATTCCCTCCAGCACTACTTCAGACATTAGTCGAGTCCATGCCACGTCGTGTTGTGGTACTTCTGCGTGCTCGCGGGGGCCTACGCGATGTTAGGCAGGTGTACCAGTTTCTTTGGCTCTTCAGTATTGCTATGTTGGGCGAATTTAACTAATCATCTAGGCAAATGGTAAGCCTATGGTTTCCTACGTTTGGCTTAAGAACTCGTGCCCAGAATAACACTGACAGAACATGAAGATGCGTCAACGGATAACAGACATATGTTGGGCTTCACTTCTCTCCATTATTTCTAATATTATTTGTGGCTATCAGTTAGTTTCTTTACCAGCGTGACGTAATATTGCACCTACACTACTCCTCTCTCTTCTGTGTTTCAAAAATTCTAATTTTTACCTTCCAGTGTAGTTACTTCCATCAAGCTTCTTTTTTTTTTTTCTTTTTTTTTTAAACCTTTATTCGAAACGTTTAAATGATGTTTCTCATATTCTAGAAAACAAAAATGTCAGTTACGTACTTCAAAGTTATATTTAATTTTCATTTATCTTAAGTAACTTTTCAAATTCTTTTCCCTGATCTTTCCAATCATCATTTTTAGGAAAAGAGTCATGGGGCAATGTATCATTTTGAAAATGACTTCCTTTTATTCCGCTAACCCGACTTAGAAATCATCATTCATTAGTCCGTTGGTTCTAATTTTATTTGGTAATGGCCTTAACTCATTTCAATTTATATACATAATTTTTATTAACTTACCATTCTAAACAAAAAAAAAAAAAAAAAAAAAAAAAAAAAAAAATTAAAAAATAAATAAATAAATAAGAGACAGCGAAGAGTATAAAGCCTGGAAAGAGAGACTGTACGCAGCAATGTCTCTTTTTTTCGTTGAGATTATTGGGTTTGTTTTTTGACGAGTTATGTACGTCAGCTATTATCTTTGACTTCGGCTACCAGCTTGGAGGTTGTTTAGTTTCGCAAGGTTACTCTACGAGAAGGTAGCATCGAAACCTGCAGTCACCCGAACTCAATCCTTCCTATCCACCAAAACAAAAATATTTGTCTGCTATGCTACCCGAAATCCTACCCTTGATACTAGTCATAATACCCTTAGTATAATTATAATACTAATATTAGTTCTAGCGTTCTTAGAATGAGTATAATGCAACAAACTTCACAGCTCACGCACCAGGATTGCTGACAAATTACGGGTTTGGTACGTTGCCTAATGCAACATTCCTCTGATTAATACGGGCACCAACGGATCAGTAAGCAGCAATATAACAAAAGCTAATCCAGTGAACTTTAAAAGCGCGCCGCATTCCACCTTGCAGCCAACACTCTGCTCAGCTTCCTTGGCAGCCAATGGATGGGCCACGCCGTCTTGATTTACCGACTGTCGGCCAATGGGAGAGCCTTGTGTTTTGTGTTCTGTTTGGCCATTCTTTATTGTGCTCTCGGAGTCACGGAATTTACTGTCGGTAAACTAATGGGAGGTCAACAACAGATAATATGGTTGCGTAGACTTCCGCGAGTGTTGTCAATGTTATCTTGATGTCCGGGTGGAACCGTGTTAATATTTTAAAACTTGACATTTCAGCCATTAATCTGTGGCTTTCGTCACACACTGGCCTTTCGGACACAAGCCTTCCTCTCACGAAAGCTGCGGAATGGTGACTGAAACATTAGGTTTCAAAATATTGACACAGTTTATCCCGGACAACCTAGATAATAGCTATCAGTACTGAACACACTTTGCATCTTCAACCTATGTAATATCTGTGATGAACTTCTGAAGGTCTTATGCTGTTTGCTCCGCGATGTTAAGCCGTTCCGATATTAAGGCCGGCCACACACAGAACCGGGCGGGGCAGGGCACGTCGAAAAGACGCCCCGGGCCAAAATGCGAAGCTGAAACAAATTATGCCCCGGGGCAAGTCGCTGCCGGGCAGAACGTTCTGCGCATGCGCTGTCACGGGACCCACCCTCCCTCCCTGGGCTCCACTATCTCGCGGTCTGGTTGTGTTGAACACGTGGTTGTGTTGTGTTTCGAATATTCGACTGATTTGTATGTGTGCCGTGTATAAATGTAATATTTAAAATTTATATGACTATACAGTGTTATTATATGGTTGAATAACTAATGCTGAGGAAAAAGAGGACCTTAAGGTTATCAAAAGCCGCTCCTCTGGGGGTATGGCTGTTATCCAGTTGGTATTTTGCTTTTATATTCTGTTCCGAATGCTCTCAAGTACAAAGTCGAATGTCGAAATTGACATGCGACAATAATCAAAAAACTTGTCTGGGTTCGGCTCGAAGCTCAGAAATAAAACTTCCTATATTCCTTTTCAGGTTTATAGGGTGTACCCACATCTCTCTGTTGTTAACATTGTGGTCCAAGAGCTGCAGATAGTTCCAAATTAACAAAACGGTCTCCTCATCTTCATCCAGTTCAAAATGATACACTACACACCAGTATGCTCCCACTAAGTTCACTGACAGGTGATTTGCTAAATGTTTGACTTGTCGTGCCCCGCCTCGTTCTGTGTGTGACAGCAGCACGACAGGGCAAGTCAGGCGACTCGTCGCGCCCCGCCCCGCCCTGCCCCGCCCGGTTCTGTGTGTGGCCGGCCTAATTCATCTCTGTGGAACAACTTACTTCCTTCTACACCATGAAGCAGTGGTCCCCAATTAGTTTTCCCAAGTACCACTTCAAGAAAAGAGCTCAACGTCAAGTACCCTTTAAAGGTGAAGTGATAAATAAAAACGAAACCAGTTTTCGAGATTTATTATAACTAGGGTTCGGATGTTCGTGATCAAAAAAAAGTAGCGAAACATGCAGGCAAATGTGACCTAAGAAACGGGTAAATATGACATAAAAATATGACCAAACATTTAAATTTACTATACATCAAAACATGCTTAATTACACATCATTTATTTTATCTAGTATCGTCGCTTTCACGTAGAAACATAATTTGCTTCCGTGCACTCGTGGTACCATTACGAAATTAAATTTTAAAACAGTTTGTTGAAGTCACTTTAATTTCACGTAATTTACAGAAAAGTACTCTTTTATCTGTAATAAAATGCTCCTCTCCAAAATCCCTTACTTAACGCTGTAGCTTCGCACTTTCAGAAAAGTTTCTTTTCGTCTTGTCGCTACTCACTGATTCACTGCAGATTTAACACCGACTGTGGATTATTTTCAAAAGTTTCTCATTGAGACACTGATCGACGCGGATCGACACAAGCATATTGCTGCTTCGTTGTCGAGATTAACAGGTGGGAGGAACATTAACGTTTACAGTACGAATATAATGCGTAACTTTAATTATTGACTATTGAATTCTTACCAATTTAGTGACAATTAGTTTGGATTTCCTTCAATTTATAATAGGAGTACAGTTCATGAATAATTATTTTAATTTCTTCTCATGTATATCTACTATTAAAAAATTACCAGACTTTTCCTCAAAATATGACCAATATTATCTAAATATGACCAAAACTAGGAAAATGGTCTAAATATGCATTTATATGCTATACAGAGCCGGATGCGCCATCTGGGGCAGTGGTAGAGCAAGAAAAGGTCGCCCATAATAGGCGCCAAGTTTGCGTAAATGGAATAACTGAACTTGGCATCAGAGTATCTCTGAAGTAACGATGCATTGAAATACTGTCGGCATTTCTTTAAGTGTTGGTTTATAAAGTCACTTTAAAAGGTTTACCAGCAAACATTTTTAAGAAATATACGAGTATCCTCCATCCCTTCCTATCCTGTGCTAACCTTCTCGTTTCTACATACCCCTTACAACCCACGTTCTCAATTATCTGCTTCATATATTCTAATTTCTGACCGAGCGTGGTGGTGTAACGGATAGCGTTCTCGCCTCGCATTCGGGAGGACGGCGGTTCGAATCCCCGTCCGGGCATCCAGATTTGGGTTTTCCATGGTTTCCCCAAATCACTCCAGGTGAATGCCGGGATACTTCCTTCAAAAGGCCATGGCCGAATTCCTTCCCATTCCTTGCCCCCATCCTTTCCCGTCTCTAAAGACCACGTTGTTAAAAAGGGACGTTAAACTGTTACAAAAAAAAAATCTAATCTCTGTCTGCCTCTACAGTTCTTACCTTCGACTGTTCCCTCCACTAACAAATTAACCAATCCAGCATGTCTCAAAATATGACCTACAAGCCTGTCTCTTCTTCCTGTAAGCTTCTTCCATAAATTCTTTTCTCACCCATCATTTCCAAAACTCGTTCATTTCTTACTTTGTCTGTCCACCTAATTTTTAGCATTCTTCTGTAGCACCACATTTCAAATGCTTCAATTTTCTTTATTTCCGGTATTCCTAAAGTCCATGATTCGCTACCGTAAAGTACTGTGCTCCACACATAGAGTTTTAAAAAGTTCTTTCTAATTCCTAGATCAATATTTGAAACTAAAAGGTTTCTCTTTTTCATGAAGGCTCTTTTTGCTAGAGCTATTCTGCTTTTAACATCATTCCTGCTTCGGCCATCGGTTGTAATTTTGCTTCCCAAGTAACAGAACTCACTCACTTCTCCTATAGCATCCGATCCTATTTTTATATTCAATCTGCTACTATTGGTATCATATCTGCTACATTTCTTCACTTTTGTCTTACTTTGATTTATATTCATTCCAAAATCTTCCTTCAGTATTTTGTTCATGCCATTCAATAACTTCTCAATATCCTCAGCCCTCTCTGCTAACAAGACAATGTCATCAGCAAATCGTAGCATACTGATTTTTTCTCCCTGAAAACTTATGCCGCATGGAAATTTTTCTTTGACTTTCTTCATTGCTTCTTCTTCATACAAGTTGAATATTAACGGGGATAGACTACAGCCTTGTCTCACACCCTTTTTAACCGATGCATGTCTCTCGTGATTCTCTACTTTTATTACAGCCACTTGATTCTTACACAGTTTATAGAGTATTCTTCTATCTCGATACTTTAGACCTGACTTCTTTAAAATTTTGAACATCTTGTCCCACCTAACATACCTTCATATGGTCTTCAAAAGTAGACAGGTATAGGAGCCACCTATAAAAATCAGTGAGACTGTTTATATCAAGGATTTACAGCACATTTACAGTTGCCAACAACCTAGAATGCTGCATTGTTGCACTTCCTGGCGACGGTAAAGCTGACACAATGAAACGAGTGTTGTAGGATGATGAACTAAAAAAACCACGTCGTGTGAAATCAGCTGTTTGTTATTGTACTTTATTTTGATAGTAATTACGTGAGTGACATTGATGTTGTCAGCTATGACTCGAAATATACTCTTGTGGTATACATTACCTAGCTTTCTAAGCACCGAAACTGAAGGATAACATGATCTCACGAAGAGTATATGAGCGGATTGCTAAAGATTATTGTGGACTTATCTATATTTATTAATGCTGTAGGAATAATAGTTTTGCTCACTTGAAGAATAAATTGAAATGACTCTGACATTTAACGTGGATGGAGGACCAGTCACTGAAGTTAGGGTTGAACGAAATAGGACAAGAAGCAGATCCAGAGTATGATGGTTGGGTTCAGGAAAGAACATCGCACAAAGAAAGAAACTGGACTGGAACGCTGTCGAAGAGTATAAGTGGTCGACTGAGAGAGGAAGACTTAATCCGACTGCAGCTAGAAGTATGTCTATATTCGGCGGCAGTTTGAATAGTAGGGTTTCGTAAAATGAATTGTTTAAAACTGTTGTTATCAACAGGTTTTACGAATATCATATTCTGAAGTATGACCTTGGCGCGCCACTTGAGAGTGAACATAGTATAATTGCTGTTAAATCAAAATGATTGTTAATTCATATAAATAAACCGATAACTGTGGCGCTGCGGATTCTTATGTAACTCGACGAAACAAATTGAAAGTAAAGAATAATTTTTTTTTGATTTCTCCCATAGTTCTCGAGATATTGCATCTCAAAATTGACGTGGTTAGGTTGAAATGCGGCTTGGACCAGAAGAAAAATTTCGCCATAGCCAAATTTAATGATGAATTCTTATGTAACTCGACGAGAAAAATGGAAAATAGTATATTTTTTCATATCTCGCTTGGTTATCGCGATATTGTATCTCAAAACTGAGGAGGTTAGGGTGAAATCTGGCCAGGACGAGAAAAAAAATCACCAAAATCACTATATCTATTCGGTTGAAATGCGCTATAGGTGTTTTATTTTCTTTCTAGTGGTTGTTGTTAGGTTGAAATACAGCATGGACCAGAAGAAACGTCACCAAAAGCACAAGGAATTACACCTATAACTGATTTTTAACATACTGTACCTTGAAAATCAAGAGAGATATCAAAGGCTTTTATTCTTTATTTTCGATTTGCTTCATTTATCACCAGATTGTGGCGCCAAGGTAATGATAGAACTGCCAAATAAAATGTAAACCCAATGTCCATAAATCATTATCCATTCAATTTGTTCGATCTACAACAGATAAACACTCGAAAGAGTCAGTCTGTATAGAACACTTCATTTCAAATTTGAGTTTCTTTTTACTTTTTTTTTAAGAAGTAATAAGCAAAAATTCAGAAAGATCCCTTAAATCCTTATAATACACACAACTGAGTTTTACAGGTTTAAATTAAATAAAATGAAGGTAAAATGAGTATAGTGCATATCTTTCCAACTGAATCTTCAAATATTTGTCACAATTCCTTCTTGTTTCTACATAATCACTTAATACTTCATCTAAATGTCTTCTATAACCAGGGTGCCGTCAGAAACACCACTTACTGAATCTCAGCTTCTGCGTTTTAAATCATAATGTCTATACAAATAAAACATATTCCAAAACGAGGATCGAGCCTAAGAACCCTAACCTTTTGATACAACGTAGTACACCTAACGAAATAATAGTTAATGATCTTCCCTGAAAATAACACACACTTCGCATGTTGGAGTTGTGTAATACCAGTGATGAACTTCTGAAGGTCTTTTACTATTTGCTTCACGATATTTAGGAACAGTACCGTTGATGTTGAAATATTGATATTAACTTACCCCTTCGGAACAACTTACTTTTTGCTACACCATAAAGCAAAAATACCTCTGCTAGAAGACAAGAAGACCATACATCGACAGCCGTTGTGAAGATTATTTCTATGGAAGAGGCGGTTAGAACAGGGTACAGATATTTACCAGCAATGCTTATTTACTTCCAACAGTGAAATGAGATCTATATGCTACATTTCGTCACTACATTTACCACCGACATTAGGTGCCCATACCTTACAGCAAGAAGTAAGAGACCTTAACGTAGTGTATTCCATTCCAATTGTTCAAAACACTCTCCTAACCAACATCAGCTCATGATACTTGATCTGCGGAATGTTCTACCTTTGAGGCGTCACATTTTAGACAAACTACTGTTAGGAGGAAATCCTCATTCAGAGAACTGTCACCAAAGAAAGACTACTCTTCAACGAATTTGATGTTGGTAATAGATTTCCACCAGACTCTTAGCGACGATTTCACCTCTTCGTATGGGACTAGATTTGGAAAAATAAAAACATGCACAGAGCCAACTACGTGAGTGCTAAAGCTCAGATACGGGGTTCTAGAGGACCTGATTTCCGTTCGGCCATTGTGATTTCAACTATTCAACTGTTTCCTGAAGACGATTGGAAAGTATCTCATGCGAGAGTCCTTCCTAATGCTTGTACACAGTTCTGATGATAAAGTTGTCGACGATCGAGAAGTCCTATACTGGAAAAACCTTGGCTTCAATTCACGGATTTTTTTAGTACATATCGGTACATATAATAAATTTTAGTTTATAAAGAAACATAGCCGCCAAATATGCATAAATGAAACAATTGAATTTGGCATCAGATTAACTCTGAAGTAATGTTAACGATGCATTGAAATATTGTCAGCAGTTCTATTGGTTTATAAATTCACTTTAAAATTTTTACCAGCAAAAATTTTTAAGAAATATTTACTTGATAGGAAAAATTTAAGTTCTGATGAAACTGGCAGCACTTTCAATTTATGTCATTATGGAGGCACACTTTCTCTGTATCCTGCATATGGCCTGCAAAAGGAAATAGATATAGGAGCCACCTACAAAAATCAGGAAGACTTTTTCTATCAAGGATTTACCGTACGATTCCAGTTGTCAACAACGTAAAATGCTGCATTTTAGCACTTCCTAACGATGATAAAGCTGACATAATGAAGGGAGTCTTGAAAGTTGAAGAATTATTAAAGTACGTCGGGGGGAATCAACTTTTCTAATTGATTCTGATAACAGAGCTGC
The DNA here is from genome assembly GCA_031002005.1 of Vandiemenella viatica. Lineage (NCBI taxonomy): Eukaryota > Metazoa > Arthropoda > Insecta > Orthoptera > Morabidae > Vandiemenella > Vandiemenella viatica. The sequence continues at coordinate 169,506,447 of JARYHS010013631.1, read as the reverse complement.
ACTTTCCCGATACGTTAGTTACATGGATACTATCAGCTATGACTCGAAGTATATTCGGAAGGTTCATGTTGCCTAACTTTCAAAATTCTGAAACTGGGTGTTACAAACGGAATTATGTGGACATATCTATATATAATATATATTAATGCTGTTGAAATCATTTGAGAAGTACAATGAGAAAATAGAGGAGAAATAAGTAAAGCGGCTTGAACATCTAACGTGAATGGAGGAGAAAGACCAATTAGGGGCCATCCACAAATTACGTCACACGAATTTCATGATTTTTGGACCCCTCCCTCCCCCATGTCACAGGTTGTCACATTTGTGGGACCCCCCCCCCCCCCCTCCCCTGGTGTGACGTCATATATTTTGCAATTTTTTAAATTTATAAATTAAAAGAGCACTTCCAAAATAATTTATGAATCTCTAGTTAAAAAATCATATATCAACAATAAATCAAACATTTAGGAAAATATAAAAAAAACATAAAAAATCGAATTCATGATACACAATTGAGTCATTATGTGTCCAGGATTTTGAACCCATTCCTTAATACTGTTTATTATTGGCATAATAGTAACTTCATTCATGATTTCGATAGTGTTGGGAACATTCGATGTGTCAACATCATCTTCATCTTCCGCCACGAGACAAAAAGTGATACAAATTATGCATGTGATGTCACAAAGTTTATGACACATCCATCCCCCCCTTGTCACACAATGTCACACTTAGTTGACCCTCTCCCTCCCCCCCTGAAGGTGTGACGTAATTTATAGATGGCCCCTCAGTAAAGGTAGGATTGCCCAAGAGGACAAGTGGGAAATCCAGAGCAAAATGGTTGGGTTCAGGGAACAACAGCAAACGAAGAAAGAAGCTGGTTTCGAACACAGTTGAAGATGAAAATTATGCGACTATGAGAGCAAGGAGGAGATGTGTCAGCCTTCAACCAACGTTCTATGTGTTGTGTTACCAACTACACATAAAATCATAACCTAATTTTATTCTCTGCAATGAGAGTTGCCCTAGAGTTATTTTCTTTATTTTGCATTAGATATAATAAGAAAATATTTCGCTATTCCGTCTTTAAGCTGATTTAATCCGTAGGCTACAGCTACAAGGAATTGTGATTTTTCTGTAAGGTAAAAGGTTAAAAAGATACGGTATCGGGTAGATGTACCCTCCTTTTTCTTAATTTTGAAATCATTATAATTTATTGCATTGAATAACATACTATAAAAGACACATAATTATTAGAATAATTTATGAAAGGATGAAGTGGGATTTTCTTTGTATAATTATGACACCGCTGCATCTACATTTACATTAGTTTCAAATTTATTAACAAATGAAATTTAGCAAATTTTACCGTACTGAATGCATACAAATTAAGATTAATGCTTCTCTTAGCCGTTTTTGAAAGAGTTGAAATATCGATTCACTCGAGTAATGTTTTTCAGGGCAAATTATACATCAGTTAATAATTAATGGTAGCGTTAGTTCTTGGGTGGGTAGTAGGCTATGGATAACTGCAATCTGCAGTGACCAGTTCCCTCGTATTACCGTAGCGGTGAACAGATTGCTGCAAATTGGATTCGACAACGAGTTAACGGCAAAATAAATCTTTTTTCGAACGCACCACGTAAGCGTTGAATGGACGTAGTTGAACCTATACGACCGACAGATGATCATATACACAACCATCTACACATGGACGCGACCGAATATTGTTGGTGTACCAACTCCACACAAGACCCGTACAATGCTACCGGAACAAAAATAAATGTCTTTACATAGTGGCATTACTCGTCTTCTCACCGACACACATGCAATGAAAATCTAACACACATATTAACGCTCCACCACCACGCTGGTCGCTCCTAGTATCTGGCGACATCTCTATGCATACACAGGAAGTTTTGTGAAATTCTCCTCTTCACTGGAGGCTGCAACAGGCAAGACGCTTGGAATGCGAAGGTTATGTAACCTGTACATGGCTGTATGGGTGCGCAGCCCAAATGCCAATAAAATTAAAAAAAAATGCACTGCTAATAAGCAAATATCACAACGGGATGTATTGGCGATTTAGCGATACATTATTATTACAAGCGTAGAATGGTCTGGTAGCTCTGTGGTTAAGGTGTCTGATTGGTGTTCGACAGGTCCCTGTTTCGAATCCATGTCTCGGCTGGGTTTCTCATTGGCATGTAACACAACCTTCACTTCTGGGATAGCTCGGATTCCACGTTAAGGTCCATTCCCACGGCGAGTGGTATTCAGGACGCGCCTTTCATCTTCTACCGCCTGGCGGTGGGTCGAGACGCGCCGTACCTGCCAGCTTATGCGGCAAAGATGAGAGGCGTCTCCTAACAGGCGCCAAGGGAGGCACCGTGGGAACACAGCTTTAGGCTGTAAGTCCCCTGTAGGACTACTGGGATAGATTAAGACAGTCTGATTGTACACATCATCAAGGAAAAAATCTCATTACGCCTAGAAATTTTAGGATCTGACTTAATCTGTTCAGCAATTTTTTTAACAGTGATATTAGTATATTATTGTCCACCTGTGATAAATGAAAAGTTACCTCCCCCCCCCCCCCCCCAAAAAAACAAAAACACACACAGTAGCAAAGAAATTATATATTTTATGGACATTTTGTGGACACTGCTTAGCAAAATATTTACGTCTGTGAAATTTGAGACGGGAGAATTGACAGAATAATATATTTTTTATTAATACTTGTGCTACTATTCGATGTTAGAGTCATATGGATGGTTTTAACCGTTTGTACGTTTCTAATGTTATTTAAAATCAGTTCCTGTAAATATGTACTGTACATTAATTTCTTCCGTATCTGAAAATGCAATTTCTTCTATGCGTTAACTGCGTGTGTTGTGTTACCAACTACACATAAAATCACAACCTAATTTTAATCTCTGCACTGAGAGTTGCCCAAGGGTTATTTGCTTTATTTTGCATTAGATATAATAAGAAAACATTTCGCTATGCTGTCTTTAAGCTGATTTAATCCGTAGGCTACAGCTACAAGAAATTGTGATTTTTCTGTAAGGTAAAAGGTTAAAAAGATACTATGTTATGAACGGTACCTGGTAAATGTACCCTCCTTTTTCTTAATTTTGAAATCATTATAATTTATTGCATTGAATAACATATTATAAAAGATACATAATTATTAGAATAATTTATGAAAGGGTGAAGTGGGATTTTCTTTGTATAATTATGACACCGCTGCATCTACATTTACATTAATTTCAAATTTATTCACAAATGAACTTTAGCAAATTTTATCGTCATGAATGCATACAAATTAAGATTAATGCTTCTCTTAGCCGTTTTTGAAAGAGTTGAAATATCGATTCACTCGAGTAATGTTTTTCAGGGCAAATTATACATCAGATAATAATTAATGGGAGCGTTAGTTCTTGAGTGGGTAGTAGGCTTTGGGTAACTGCAATCTGCAGTGACCAGTTCCCTCGTATTACCGTAGTGGTGAATGGATTGCTGCAAATTGGATTCGACAACGAGATAACGGCAAGAGAAATCTTTTTTCGAACGCACCACCTAAGCGTTGAAAGGACGTAGTTGATCCTATACGACCGACAGATGATCATATACACAACCATCTACACATGGACCCGACCAAATATTGTCGGAGTACGAACTCCACACAAGACCCGTACAATGGTACCGGAAAAAAAATTCTTTACATAGTGGCGCCATTACTCGTCTGCTCGCCGACATACATGTAATGAAAATCGAAGACACATATTAACGCGTTTATTGGTTGGCTCCCTGTCGTTAACAGACTGTTCCCATACGTGACGTGGTCGCTCCTGGTATCTGACGACATCTCCATGCATACACGGGAAAGTTTTGTGAAAATTCTCCCCTTCACTGGAGGCTGCACCCGGCAAGACTCTTGTAATGCGAAGGTCAACCTGTTGCCTTCCCCAGCTGAGACTGTGTTGCTAATAAGCAAATATCACAACGCAATGTATCGGCGATTTAGCGAACCATTATAATTTCAAGCGTAGAACGGTCTGGTAGCTCTGTGGTTAAGGTGTCTGATTGGTGATCGACAGGTCCCTGTTTCGAATCCATGTCTCGGCTGGGTTTTTCATTGGCATGTAACACAACCTTCAGCTCTGGGAAAGCTCGGATTCCACGTTAAGGTCAGTTCCACTGCGCGTGGTAGGCAGGACGCGCCTTTCATCTTCTACCGCCTGGCGGTGGGTCGAGACGCGCCGTACCTGCTAGCTTATGCGGCAAAGATGAGAGGCGTCTCCTAACAGGTGCCGAGGGCCGCACCATGGGAACCCAGCTTTAAGCTATAAGTTCCCTGTACCCGGTCGGATTACCGGGTTAGATTAAGATAGGCTGGGGCAAATTACATCTAAATATCTATTTTTACAGTCAATATTTTTATTTTCTATATATAAAAAATCGATATTTTATTTGTAGTATCAATTTTAAGTACCAATTTGATATGTGTTGCATATGTACTGGATAAATATATGTACATATCTGATATGAATGTGTCTTAAAAAAAGTGAATTTGTCGTAATTTAACAGTTTTTTATCAACGGTTAACAAGTTAAAAACATTTTAAATTTTAACAAGTTAACAATAACGTCAACTTCATTTTTTGATCAACATATTTGAATGCTAGCGGTTCGATTATTTTTAATCAGGTTGAAGAATATTGATTGAGCATCCGTGTTGCCCAGTATAGGGTTGACATAAATTAACAGCTTCTGTTTTCAATTACTTTTTTCATTGATGAATAGAAATTAATGCATTGACGAAGTAGTACCTAATATGCCAGGTCTTTCTGTGTCGTCCGAAAGAGTGGCTTCTGCATTTAACTTGGTGGCACTGGACAACAGGAGTACATTGACGGGGGAACATATAAAAAAAATTCTTTTGCTGTCTACATTAGATGAATACTGGTTTGATTGATTGCAAAATTGATACATTAATAAAAGTTTCTATAATTTCCACATTTGTCTTTAACTTTCCTAAATATTTTGATACATTTTGGGCACTTTTTTAGAAAATTACTGCCTTAGGCAAAAATATCGATCGATCAATATTTTTTCTCGATACATATCGATATGATATTTATCGATATTTTTTTCATTTTCCCTCCCTAGGTTAAGGCGGCTCCGTCAGGAACGGAAAGCGCAATGACATCAGGTCATTACGACTACACTGAATTATTATTGTTACAAACCTTGGATAGAAGTGCAACAAAATTATCTGAAGTCTCCAGAAATAAGAAATAAGCTACAAGAAATCAAGCTTGTTACATAACATTTACGTTTGTTTCCCTTCGCAGGGTAAATAACTGCCGTACACTCATTAGACCTCCAAAGAATTTCAATTATTTAAAATTATTAATATGCCAGATTAGTGTGGTAGATTTAAGCTTTACATATTAAGTCCAACATTTTATTAGAAATGATACGAACAAACGTATCATTTCAAGATGAAGCTACGGACAAACATTAGATTGAAATACAACAAATTATTATGTTCGCTGACAGATCTCAAGTAACAGTTGCTTGTTTTGTCTTCCAGGAGGTTTCAGATGTTTACGTAACTGTCGGTTTTTGTGGCTAGGTCCACGATCTGAGCCAACAGACGTAGGCGCGGCGAAAACCACTTGTTGCGTGTACAGATTTGACTCCCGGATGTCGCTTAGATCTTTCAGAGCACTCCACCCGAGCCCAGGTGTGGCTTAAAGCAAGTACACTGGCCTTAATTACAAACACAGCAGGTAGCGACCGCCTACATAATACACTCTGCATTAACGACGTCGTAAGCTCCGCTCCTTTACCTCGCGAACAATGAGAACAGGTTATAGAATGTATGTCGTCACTTCTCCGCTACAGACAGCCTCCAGCTTGGTTGTCGAATACCGTTACTTAGAAATCCATTCTCTGGGTACCATCTGGTGCGTAAACTGTCAAATATGCTTTGTTTACGTCGCACAGTGGGGCGAAATCTCAAAAAGCTGGCCAAAAGTCGAAAAATAAAGTTTTTATTTAGGGAATTTTAAGTATACAGCTGGGTAGACTGATTCCCAAAGTGTCTAACTTCATGGTTAGAATAGGTCCGAGGCTTAACGCAGATGCTGTACATCATTTGAAAGGTGACCGTTGAGCGAGCAACTACTTCGAGATACAAAGGAAGTAAATTAACCGTTACTTTGAACTGGTGTAAAAGTTTTCAGTTTTGGGCAATTTTCATCATTCAAAATGGACAGAGATCGTGATGATGAGTACAATGTTTACATGTATTACAAAAACATAAAAAAAACATGTTTAAAGTTATTTATTTAATAAATAATTTTTTAAACAAATTTGAACACTTAATTTGTATTTTTCTTTTTCAAAAACGAAAACAGCTATAAGTTCCACAGAGTCCCACAACGATCCTTATTTTAACTTCATTCTCTACAATTTATCTATTGATATCTCAAAAAAAATTCTGCTATAAACTGCTATTCCACAATTCGTGCAGCTTAATTTATCTGCAGTTTACCGTGGTCTTTTTCAATTTCATGTGTAAATTGTAAGTTATTGTCATAGTTACTACAAATATTTAAATTATAATCAATTTTGTATTTTGGTATTATTATAAAACTATCATCTACATATCTGAAATAACACATCATTTCAAAATCTAGCTGTTTAAAACATTGTTCTTCCAAATCTTGCATAACTAAGTCCACTGGAGTTGGATACACCTATAGGTGTGCGAAATTTTTGGTTATAACTTAGTCTGTTATTGGCGCAATTAACTTAATTAATACGATATACCGAATAATACCAGACGAAATTAATTTCCTCTTTTTAAATAATCTTTAATAATACCTGTGTGTATGGGGTTACTTTTAAATGGATTTTATGGGATATAAAAGGCCAAGTTATATTTTATCGCTCCAGAATCTGCTGGTCCAACCAACGAGAGCGACGATAAAGTTGGCTTCATACGAAAGGAAATCCACAAAAATTTATAATTCAAACATTTTACAATTTTTGAAACCTATTTAAATTCTAACCCTTTTTATTTTAATCTGCCATATTGAATCCGCCATTTGTTCTTTTTTGAATTCTTAACATTGGAATCGATATCAGCGAGCTTATTAAACCCTGTATACAAATTTGTATGACAATTGAAACATTTTTAGACTTTTTTAATTTTTAATCCGCCATATTGGATCCTCTGGATATTTTTTTTTTTTTTTTTTTTTTGCAATTTTGACATTGGAATTGTAATCAGCGTGCTCAAAACAGTTTTTGTACAAAGTTTCATTAAACTTGCACAACGTTTCCATATTTTGACCAGCAATTTGAGATTTCGCCCAAAACATTCCACGTAGTATTTCGCGGCAGTTGAGGTGAAGCAACGATCTCGCATTTGACAACAATTTAGGATTCAGTCACATACCTGTCTTCCAAAGTCTTTTGATGTGATTACCGGTTTTTTTTTCCTATTTCCCAGTTTTGTTACCGCGCTGTTGTGGCTACATGTGATGAAACCGAAGGACCACAGCTTTCGGATTGTTATCTACAGTCAATTTGCTCATCATACTGAAAAAGACGTGCATGCAGCATTTAAGTAAGGAAAAACGGCTTGAATATATACAGGACTTTCATTTATGGTCAAATGCTTTTTTTAGAAGGTTGATTATGTGATTATGGCCACACGACGTGAATTAACGGATTTCGAACGCGGTATGCTAGTTGGAGCCAGACGCATGGGATATTCAATTTCGGAAATCGTTACGGAATTAAACATTCCGAGATCAACAGTGTCAAGAGTGTGCCGAGAATATCAAGATTCATGCATAACCTTCCATTATGGACAACGCAGTGGTCGACCGCCGGCACTTAATGAGCGCGACCAGCGACGTCTGCATAGACTTGTCAGTGTGAACAGACAAGCAACACTGCGTGAACTAACCACAAGAATGACGTGCGACGGGCATGTCCATTAGGACAGTCGGGAGAAATTTGGCTTTAATGGGCTATGGCAGCAGAAGACCGACTCGGGTGTCATTAATAACAGCGCGACATCGCCAACAGCGGCGCTCCTGGGCTCGTGACCATATCAGTTGGACCGTAGACGACTGGAAAAAAGTGGCTTAGTCGGATTAGTCACGATTTCAATTGGTAAGAACTGATGGAAGGGCACGACAGTGGCGCAGGCCCCATGAAGCCATAGACCCAAGTTGTCAACAAGGCACTGTTCAAGCTGGTGGTGTCTCCATAATGGTGTGGGCTGTGTTTGCATGGCGTTCAGCAACCGCTCATGGACTTAATGTACCCAAACAACGATGGAATTTTCCAGGATGATAATGCGCCATGTCACCGGGCCATAGCTGTTCGCGATTGGTATAAAGAACTTTCGGGACAATTCCAGCGGATGATTTGGCCACCGCTATCGCCCGACATGAATCCCATGGATCATTTATGGGACATAATCGAGAGATCAGTTCGTGTACAAAGTCCTCCACCGGCAACACTTTCGGGATAATGGCGTCTGTAGAGGCTGCATAGCTCAATATTTCTCCAGAGGACTCCCAACGACTCGTGGAGTCCATGCCACGTCGTGTTGCTGCACTTCGCCGGGCAAACGGAGGACCGACACGCTATTAGCAGGGTATCCCATGACTTTTTTTCACCTCAGTGAATATTAAATTCACACAGCATTTTGGCAGTACTTATTTCGCGATTTAAACGATTAAGGTGAATTATTTACAATACTGATCATTGCCAGCATCATTCTCAACAGTTTACATAATACATTGCTGGGAAATTTTAAATGTTTTCCAATTATTATTTAGATTTTCTAACAGTTTATGTGTTTTTGTTGCGAAATATGGATCAAGTTTTCTAATTGCTAAGCTGTTTTAGATAGTGGTATGTTAGTTCGCGTTCTTTATAAGCCTTTTTTTAGTGGCATTACGACCCATCGAGATCATAGCCAGGTCGCATGGTTGTCCTCTCACATTCTGTGCCTTCAGTTAATCACCACACTGAGTAAGTAAATTTGCTAAAGAATAACTAACGACAGCAAATTTCAAGAAATTAGGTGTGATGAATAGTTTTACAGGCAGATTTCTCACTGTTTCTGTTTTAGTACTGAGTTTATCTATCTGATGCATTACTGCTCATGTACGGAACCTATGACGTTTATTCTAGGCATAATTCATTATAAACCACCTCCACAGTTAATTGATATAAATATGGTATAAGGTATTGTTATATGAAGCTTAGTCCTTCCTCTGTAACATCCATTAGTAGATTAGCCAATGATACGTGTCTAATTATTCCATTCGATGTCTTATCACTACTATTTTTAAGATTGCTGCTGTTATAATATCAGATTACAGCCAAGGACATTATTAGCAACTGAGGTTTATTAGGTGGTAATAATTTGAATGGTATAATCATTGAAGTTGTCATATTGGTGCATTTCTATCCCTGCAAAAAATCGCTTTGTCTTCAGAAAGTCTCTGAAAACAAGATTCCTAAACACAGGGAATTACACTCTAACGAGCCCTTTCGTGAAACAGTTCCCATAAAAACTGGTAGTTTTAACAAAAGGGATTAGTACCTCACTGGCCGTCTCCTAATCCGGTGTGTATTCTTCTGATCATTTAGCTAGAGTGTTGTGATGGGCGAAGCAACAGTATTCATTTCCTGCTTCTATCAAATTTGGAAACTTAGACAAGATAACAGTAATCCTGGGTCAAGTGGCTTCCAAGAAGGTAGACATCAAATATTGTATTTTGAATGAATGGCAACAGCAGTGGAACAATTAGGAAACAGGAAAGAGAGTATTTGAAATTCTTCCTGAAATCAGAGAGAGGATACGTATGAAGCACTTCAATTCATCCCGAGGGTTAATACATTTCGTCACCGATCATGGACCGTATGAAACATATCTCCATAGGATCAATAGGACAGAGAATGATCTATGTGCGTGCGGATCTCCAGGAACACCTGAACATAAACTGTTTGAATGTGCTTTAGCTGATGACGAAATCAAACAGTACAGAGTGAAGCTCATGGGGAAAAATATCACGGAAATTCTGAAAGACAACCTCCTCCTGAATGAACTCGACAAGCTGGCAGATGCTGTGTCACATGCAGCCAGGGAGCGGTATCGGCTTCAGCATAGCCAGCAACCTGTCAGGATACAGCAAGCCATTTAAGGAATGAGACAAGATACTCTAAAGAAACGAACGAGATACAAACGACTAAGTGGAAAGCTGATGCCGGAAGAGTGGCGTCTGGAATTTACCGAATCTTATTCTTCAACGGATGCCAGCGTTAAACGAACTTTTGAAAACTCAAGATGTTTAGTTATTTAGTATTAGTGGGTAACAGTTTTTACTAACAGGTTGATAAATTACAGTGTGTAGTAATAATACTCAATTATTTGTACCATTTTCGTAGTATATAGGATTAGTGTTTATTTTACAAAATTATGTTTAGAATAAATTTTATTACCATATCAAGGAATAACGGTTCGTTGTAGATCCTAGGGAACGAACCATCTGAATGTACAGATAAATAAATAAATACATAATCAAATTTGTTCTACTTTTCACATTTTGCCAGCAATTACTGTCGTGCCGACGACATTTAATAACACATGTTTTATTTTTTCGTATTTATTGTAGAAATATTCTTCCTGAATATTTTATTATTTCCAGTCAGTAAATGCTTTGTATCTTCTACAGCTAATGTTCTGTTTCAAGCTGAGAATATCGTCACCAGTCCTTCCTTGGTGATTCGTTTTCATCCATTCCTCGCGTTCGGTAGCCAGCGCTTCTTATATCCTTATGTTGCAATTATTTCTGTTGCCACTACCAGACATAATTATAGTCCAAAGGTGAAAATGTTTCTGATGACTTCCACCCGCAGGAGGAGTTCTTTGCACCAATTACAGAAGACTGTTTAGTTATAAGTTCATTCTATTCGATCTGCATTAAAGGCTTTATTACTAATTTGTTTTCTGAGAGTAAATAGTTAAACCCGATAGCGTAACAATTAATTCCTTGCACTGATATTTTAATGCCGCAATAAATCGTAACTATTTACTATGTACGGTTTCCTTCTCTTTGTTCCTTAAGGCCCGTCAATCAATACAACGATCATAACCAGTATAAGAAAAAGGCTTTTGAACGCTAAATAAACCAATATTTAGGCAGAAAATACAGATGCACCAATCCCCAGGAAGCATGTAGAACCATAAACACGCTTTCTCTCTCGTAGTACTACAGAGCATCGTACGTATGTATCTTTCAAAAGATTTATCGCTGCTAACGACGTTATAAAGTGTTTCGGGCACAAGAACTTCCCGCGGTGTAGCAATACGTGTTTTAAATCCACCATCTGCTGTGTAGCAAGTACACGGCACTGACGAATAGCAAGTGATCAGAAGAACAACGATAAAACGACATGTTTTAATACTCAGCGTCATAATGGAAAGATAGCTCGTTTAAAATGTCTTTTAAAGTGAGAAACTTTGGAAATATCCGTCATTCTAGCCACTTTTACATTATTTCTCCAAAACGTTTTTCAGTAACTCCTACCGAATTTCCATAGTTTCCCGAACTCACTCCAAGCGAATGCAGGGATGGTTGCTTCAAAAAGGCAATGGGCGAATTCCTTGCCGCTAATACTTTCCCGTCTCTATTAACATCGACTACATCAAGGCGTAAAGCATACAGCAAAAAGATCGTAATGTCTAGAACCAGCATATTGCGTCAAAGTTCCGATTACTTGGTTTGGGGGCGTTTGAGCTAAGTGTATTCTGTTCAGTCTGCCAGTAAAGGCCCCTGCCAGGCAGATCTCACACACAACGCGCCTGCACGCCGGGATACATATACGACTCCAAACAGGCGCAGAGGCATCAAAACAAACCAGGAAAACAAATAGAATCATCTAGAAGCTAAGTGGGACTAATTCTTACAGAGGTCGCCGTACTACCACACAACGGAATTCCTGCGCCAGGCCGCCTATATAAGCGTAGCCGGCCGCTCCACCGCCAGTTCCAGCCTGACCGCTGAACCAGCGTCAACTACAGAAGACCACCGGAAGTTCGCGAGAAGTAGAAGCCGTCACTCTACCCCGGATCAGGACCAGGCTGAAATTCTCGACGGTCTTCTGATAACTGTACTCACATTTGTTTATGGTTTACCTGTTGTATTGTGTACCGAGTAATAAACTTCAAGGAACCGTTAAGTGTAGTTCACTTCATATTCAAACAATTCTGATTATGGTATTAGCGAATTCAGCAACGACGAGCACTAACCAACAGGACGAAAAATTTAATCCTGGGAAGAAAGTATTCTTGTGATGATGATAAAAATTTTCAGAAATGATAAAGGAGAACAACTGTATCAAGTGATGACGATGAACAGCTAAGGAAACGGCTGAATTGGAGGTTAGAAAGCAAAATGGCTTTAGGATATCTATTAAAGTGGAACAAGAGAAGTTGTGAATCTATGGTTGTAGATGTATTAGTTTTAGTCATCACAAGCTGCTTACAATTTTTCGACAGTTATTCTAAATGGCGAATTCCAGATTAAATTCAGGCATGACTACATCGCACCGTGTTCTTTTTTACCCAGCGGAACAAGCAGTGAGGATTCTTGCCACGTAGCTTGTAGCATATCCACTAGCCACGAAAATATATATGTATATTTTGTAGTATTGAAATGAATGTATAATATGAATTGTAAGCAAGTGTATTTAACTCATGGAGACCACAGACGGTACTAAGTTTGTAAACAGGGGTAATATAAGTGACATTAATATCTTTGGTTTTTTTTTTTTTTTGAATATTGTGTGTCCTGGCCGCGAGCGGGCGCGGGTTGTTGCGCGCCAAGATTGTGGCGGCGGTCTAGCAATTTTGTATTGAGCCTGCTGAGTCCGTGATTGTTCTTAATATACGAAAGAGTGTGTTTTCATTTGTGGTTTTATAAAGTTGTTAAGAGTAGCAAATGGACCTTGATCAATAAAATAGAAACTTATTGATGGTACGAAGTTAAACGCCTTATTATTTGTATAATAGAACCTTTCAAAAGAAGATAAGTAGCTCCTCAGTCCGCGTGCTTGGGTGAAATGACGGTATTTAAGGGCCAAAACCGTCAACAAACCTGTGGACTTTAATTAGTAATACGAAATAATAATTGGGAGGAGTATTATAAGCTCCGCATGATAAGATAATTGTGGTTGGATTAGGAGAATGTCTGACTATGCTGCTCACGAGCATCGGGCGAAAAGTGGGCTGGAGTTTGTCAGAATATTATTGAAACTTAATTAGGATAATGGAAACAAAGAAACTGCCGTTGGGCATTAAGAATTGATAGTATAGGGGAAAATTACTCGTCATCTATCACCTCAAGCATTAACCCACCTAAGAATGGATAGAAGGCACCTATTACACTGCGTCTCCATATGTCTATGGAACGCAAATGGGCTTTACCCACAACTCACAGAATTTAGACAACTCATCGCAGAGCACAATATTGACTTATGCCTCGTTAACGAGACACACCTTAAGCCAGGTCTACGTGCGTCGATTGCTAACTATGACTGCTATAGAACAGACCGACTCACAGCTGGAGGCGGCGTTGCCATCTACATTAAAAGGGGTATACCTCACCACGAAACTCCTCTCCCAGCGTTTGCAACACATCGAAGCAGTCGCCATAGAAATAAACCTTGCCAGCGAAACCATCAACGTCATTTCCGCCTACCGACCCCCCAGACGAATGTCTCCGGATGCAGATTTATAGGCACTGGTGGCAAACTGTTCTTAAGGGGAGACTTTAAACGTTAAACATACCGACTGGCTCTGCCAGAACTCTGACCGGGCAGGAGTTGTCATGAGAAGAATTATAAATCGACACAACATGTGTGTCTGGGCTCCAGATGAGCCCACGCACTACCCTTACAATGGAGACCGGCCTGACATCTACGATGTGCTCGTAACAAAGAACATAAACGGGTTCATCGCAGCATCCACTGCGGCTACACTATCATCAGATCACCTACCAGCCATATTTCAAGTCAGCCTAGGCAAGTGGCAGCCAGATGACAGGCTAAATCCCATTTTCGACCACAAAACAACCTACTGGAGGAGATATAAGAATCTAATAGCTCTGGCTGATCCTCCTGCAGATAACAATCCTGAAACAGCCCTGGAGGCTTTTGAAAGCGCGGTTTTTAACGCCATCACAGCTTCTACGTTGAAGCACAAGAGTAAAGTTAAATCGCTCCAGCTCCCAACACATCTGCTAGCCGCGATCCGACATAGAAATGTGGTCGCCAAGGAGTGGAGCATTACTAGGGACCCCAACACCAGGAAGTTACTTAACCGCCTCCAAAGAGAAATGAAAGCGGCACTAACAGAATATCGTAATCGTGAATAGGAGGCCCGACTCTCAATGTTGTAACCGGACGATGGCTCAGTGTGGCCACAGACCATACAGTTTACTAAAAAGAATAGCGGAATCCCACCTCCACTGGGAGACCACGGATACACATATCGTCAGGAATACAAGGCCAATGTTTTGGCTAACGCTTTTGAATGAAACTTCCAACCAGAACCCGGTGATCCCGACCTAGTATAGAGTAATGGTATCCCACGTTAAAACACTTACACGAGTAAAGATCTATCGCCCACCGACCGGGTTGATGTGTTATCCGATACCTGAGCCGAACCGTGCTATCGCACCACTTCACTACGCCCCCGCCACGGAATTGGACTCTTCCGAATTACCCGCCATTACAGCAGGGACGGTGAGGCAAGGCACCTTTAGCCACGCTTTATGAGTTCCCACGGGGAACCTCGCGGAGGCGGCGCCCTGCACTAACCAGGCCGAAGACCCTTCCAAAACCTGGCCGTATAGCTAAAGCCTCTCTGTGTTTCCGGCGCGAGACACCCGGCCTCACCCTTACCCCTCAGGGCGGGCGGAAGCCACAGCGACCGGGCCCCGCGCAGGAGTGCCCCTTCGCGTGATCCACCGCGCCAGCCGACTGAACGTATCGTCACTGAATGCGCGGCTTCCTACACTAGGGCGCGCTTACAGCCGCATTAATTGCTAATTAGGAACTCAGCTAGCTGTCAGACTATTTGTCACAATTGTATCTTGGTAACTAATAATTTCTGTTACGCGGAAGAACTGAATGTCGAGGTGCAGCCCGTTTGTGCTTATTCGTAACAGCGGCACCATTTTAGCTGTACAGCTTATTGAGTAATCCGAATTCAACAGACCTTCGATAACCATATCTGATTGGTGTGCGATACCACATCGGCTTGGAATTCGGGAGGATACGGGTTCGAATCTGCGCACCGCAGGCATGATTTTGATTTTCCATGGTTTTCCGAATTCACTCCATGCTACAGACATCTTACGTGATTTTTATTCAAGTAACATAGTTTCAATTAATACTTTTGCACATTTACAGCCAATATTTTTGCATTTTTATTTTTTTGCTGTCTTTGGACTGGTTTGATGCAATCCTCCATCCCTTCCTATCTTGTGCTAACCTCCTCATCTCTACATACCCCTTACAACCCACATCCTCCGTTATCTGCTTCATATATTCTAATCTCTGTCTTCCTCTACAGTTATTACCTTCGGCTGTTCCCTTCATCAGCAAATTAACGAAACCAGCATGTCTCAAAATATGACCTACCAGACTGTCTCTTCTTTCCTGTAAGCTTCTTCCATAAACTTCTTTCCTCACCCATCAATTCCAAAACTCGTTCATTTCTTACTTTGTCTGTAGCACCACATTTCCAATGCTTCAATTTTCTTTCTTTCCGGTATTCCTAAAGTCCATGTTTCGCTGCCATAAAGAGCTGTGCTCCACACATAGAGTTTAAAAAAGTTCTTTCTAATTCCTAGATCAATATTTGAAACTTAAAATGATTTCTCTTTTTCATGAAGCCACTTTTTGCCAGTGCTATTCTGCTTTTAACATCAATCCTACTTCAGCCACCGGTTGTAATTTTGCTTCCCAAGTAACAGAATTCACTTACTTCTCCTATTGCATTCGATCCTATTTTTGTATTTAATCTACTGTGACCGGTATCATTTCTGCTACATTTCATCACTTTTGTCTTACTTTGATTTATATTCAGTCCAAAATCTTCCTTCAGCATATTGTTCATGCTATTCTCAATATTCTGAGCCCTTTCTGCTAACTAGGCAATGTCTTTCGCAAATCGTAGCATACTGATTTTTTCTCCCTGAACACTTATGCCACATGGCACCCAGATTTGGGGTTGTCGTGGTTTCCCGAAATCACTCCAGGCAAATTCCGGGATGCTTCCTTCAAAAAGCCATGGCCGAATTCATTCCCGTTACTTGCCCTAGTCCCATCCCACCTCTAGTGACCTTAACGTGTACGAAAAACTTAAGAAATGTATACATAAATATACAGTATATCATGCGTCCTTTTTCTGCTAAATCCTCGAAGATGCATGTCTGATACTACAAAACAGAAATTGATTGATGGAAATGATAAATGAAGTTAATCCACCAGTTTAAACACCGATAAATGAAATCACTTTTTCCGTTAATGGATTAAAATTTCGCTACTTCTGTTATCTCCTAGTAACTGGTATAAGAAATAAAAAGCCGACTGAGCCAAATATATCATAAATGATTTCTACTAATGACAGGGGAAGAAACTAGTAACAGTCATAAAAGAATGAGTAGACAACAGTTATTAAAGGAAGGGGTTAAGCAGTGGAGTTAATACCTTCATATGGCTCATACTAACCGCACTCATCCAAATAAATACGCTGACAGAGTTTAAAGACATATCCTATAAAAATAATGAAATGAATAATTATTCTTATCTCCCAGTATGTAGCCGATGGTGTTTTACTGGCATTTTATTTTTGTATCTTTTGTAAGGTGGCCTTTTGGAAAGTGTTATCTAACAGATGCAATGAGGAAAGTCAGCCAACATCAGACGTGTCCAACTTGTTAAAACTTGTTCGTGGGTAGCAAGTAGCAACTGGCAGCTACAGGACAAATGTCCACGTTATTCGCGGGCGTACAAGGAAAACGAGATGGCGCTTCGCAAAACTGGAACTCGCATTAGAGTTATGTAAGCAACGGAGTATCCAGTTCTCTGAAGCGGTACACAGTTTCCTTTTTTGTCATTGTTGTTGTCTCTTAACTGCTTCTCTTTCGTAACCACAAAACTGGTCATCACTCAGATCGTGGGTTAACTCTGCATATACCTGCCACATTTACATTTCGGATGTTGATAGGTTATTATTTTTCTGCAAATGGCTTCTGTTCTGAAATTGTTAGAACCTCATTATCAGACTTCACAGGTTAGGTAACCCTTTTCCAACTTAACAAATTCCAATTTCCTAAGCTCTTATTGCCTTTGAGGAAGTAATTAATAGTCTTTTTTGTGATTCAAGATTCATCCAACGTCGAAACGTTCTATACCATCACATGTGCTTCACAATAAACAGCAAAGTGGTTAACACAGAATTTCTTCACGTAGACATTTACTGCGAAAATGAATTAGATCTTCATCGGTTTTAAATACGTCATTTCAGTAGTTGCTAATGTGCTGTGAGACTTATTTATCGGCAATTAGGTTTTACTTTAGTAAATAAGTATTAGAATGGTAATGATATTGTAGAATTTAATAATATATGTTTGCCTTCTGAGTTCCGTTTATAGCCCCATGAAGCTCTCTAAATTTTTTCAACTTTTCCATAAACTAGTTATTTGAATTGTATGTGATATCCCAAAGTAAAAAACTGAAATGAAAAATATATGCTCAATCTTTTCCTTCTAACTACAATATATCACTTTGACGCCATTGCCTATGATAATTTTTTATATAAATCTCGGAATCACCTTTTTGCAGTCAGATTAATATTAAGAATCACTTCATATAGGTCATCTTAGTATTCTTTATCTACGTCTCCCCCTCCAACATATTTAGGTCGCAGTGACATAATATACAGTACACAAACACGCACTATAATCCATAGAGGAGAGCTTATATTGTTTCAAAGAACAATGTGCTAGCAACAGTTTTGTAAAATCCAGGTTATAGCGGAAGACTGCATGCTCCAAACCATACTCTTCATCAGCTGACAAATACCTAAATCGCTTTAATCATCACACAATGAGATAATCTTTTGTTGATCGGCCTGCTCCAGCTCATATTCTCTGTTTCCGTCAATCGGCTGATATCGAGGGGGAAGATAGTGCAGATGTCAGTATGATCCTCTTAACTATTACTACCCATAGTTGATCGTTTGATTCCCCTCTAGCTGCTTCTTGTCAGTGCAAGAAGTATGTTGTACGACTAATTTGTCCTACGAACGATTGTAAGGTGTTACTTCCAGGAAGTTCACAGGAATTCTAGGAAGAGAGAATGCCTTGTCATTTCCAACACTCGAAAGTGGGCCCATCCATTACTAAGTCGGGCTCATTTTTTTCCTTAACGCCGAAGCCGTCCATTAATTATATGTATTACTTCCAATAAATATGTGAGCGCGTGTTGGGTGGTCTGAATGACCAGTCACGGAAGGAAGGCAGCCAGTGATATTTCATTACGCTTAGCATTTTACAGAGTAGTATGAAGCAAATTTGCGTTGTCTGCGACAGATTATGTCAATCTATATTACTAGTCGTGTTTCACAAATAAAACTGCTAGTAATATGTTCTGCAATGTTATATGACTAAAAGAACTACGGTATATTAACATGACATGCGGTTGACAATATTTTGTGTATGCTATTAACTATTCTCTTTTCTTAATAAAACCACGCTGCTGTTCTAGAACGACCATTCCTAAGTTTATCAAATGTTTAGCATATTTATTCCTCTACGGTTCTACAATGAAAGGCGTTGCAATGTGCTCAACGGCGAATTGCGTCTCTGCACTACCTCGGATGACCATCGTCGGCGAATATGGTGGTTACCTGGGGAGAGGTCCAATTGTTACAATCTTTTGAGAGGCACAGCGTGCTTACTCCTGGCGTCATAATGTGGAGAGCCTTCGGATATGAATTTCAGGTGATGGCTGGTAGTGATTGAGGGAACTCTGACGGCACAATGGTACGTCACAGACATCCTGCGTCCTCATGTGTTACCACTTATGCGACAGAATCGTGATGACAATTTTCAGCGGGACAATGCTCATCCACACACTGCACGTGTCTCTATGAACTGTCGGCACGATGTTGAGGTGCTCCCGTGGCCAGCAAGATTCCCAGATCGGTCCCCAACAGAATATGTGTGGGATCATTTCGGAACCGCTCCAGTGCCAGGATCCATAATATCAAGAACCATTTACAAAAATAGTGGGTCAGCTTTATGATATACTTCCCAACTGTATCAACGCATGCATCCAGGCGAGAGGGGCTGAAACGTCATACTGGTAAGTGGGTTTATACTGCCAAGTTCTTTGTAAATTTGGCTTGATTTTGTAATCATTGAAATAATATCATATAGTCTCTCACCCGTGAAATTCCATTTTGTACTTCATCTCCATCTGGGTGCTTCACTTTTTTTGCTAGGCAGTGTACGCATGTTTAGGTATAGGCGTCAGAAATAGAATAGGCTCTACATCTTAGAGAAAGTACAGAGGAGAGCCGCTCGATTCGTGACCGCTAGTTACAGTCCTTATGTAAGTGTCACAGAGCTGATACGTGGGTTAGGCTGGGATTGTTTGGCGGACAGACGACGTCGTTTTCGTTTAAATTTGTTGGAGAATATGCGAAAATCTCTAATTTACGAGTGCAACGAAATACTTCTTCCGCCAACGTATTTAGGTCGCAATGACAGGAGGGATAAGATTCGAGAGATAAGATGCCGTACTGATACATTTATGTATTCTTTCTTTCCTCGTTCTGTTCGGGATTGGAATACTCTAAAATAGGATTGGTGCTTAGCACCCTCTGCCACCCACAGTAATTGTGAATTGCAGAGTATAGATGTAGATGTAGATGTAGATCTTCCAGTTCCCGCGCAGGCAGTGGGCAAGGAAATCCTTTAATCTAATATCTTTATATACTGATTCCACTCTTCGCACTGAAGGAGGCCCATCCTTAGTCGAATCAGTGCAGCCTGCATTGAAAGAAAGGTAGTAAACTTTCCTGCAATACAATTTTTAAGCTAGTGCACATAATGGATAGTAAATATTACTGCCGTCAATATGCAATATTCCAGAAGGACGACTTTTCTTGAATGATTTTAACGATCTGCATGTATGCCTTGCTATTAACAGTGGTGGATGACATAGTTTTTTTTTTTTTTTTTGTTACAGTTTTATCGGTTGCCGATGTCACGATTATTAGAATCTTGAGAGGATTGTGAACAGGGAACTGGAAATAAATCGACAATATCCTTTTGAGGGAACTGTTCAGTCTGCCAGTAAAGGCCCCTGCCAGGCAGACCTCACACACAACGCGCCTGCACGCCGGGATACATATACGATTCCAAACAGGCGCAGAGACATCAAAACAAACCAGGAAAACAAATAGAATCATCTAGAAGCTAAGTGGGACTATTTCTTACAGAGGTCGCCGTACTACCACACAACGGAATTCCTGCGCCAGGCCGCCTATATAAGCGTAGCCGGCCGCTCCACCGCCAGTTCCGGGCTGACCGCGGAACCAGCTTCAACTACAGAAGACCACCGGAAGTTCGCGAGAAGTAGAAGCCGTCTCTCTCTACCCCGGATCAGGACCAGGCTAAATTTCTCGACGGTCATCCGCTAACTGTACCACCCTTGTTATTGTTTACCAGTGTTTTGTGTACCTAGTAATAAACCTCAAGGAACCATTAAGTGTAGTTCACTTCAGTGGCGACAAGGTTGGGATAAGAACTCTCGACCATCATGGCTACGCCAGCAGCACCTACGGAATGGCAACAGTTCCTCCAAGGACTTCTACATCAGTTCTTCGAATCTCAGAGACAACTGATTGCGGAAGTCAGGAATCTCCGCCAACCCACGGCCCCGCCTCCGTTCCCAGCATTCAACGACGACGTCGAAGAATGGGAGACCTACGAGAAGCGCATAAAACAACACTTCGCAATTCAATCACATATCCAAAGAAGAAGACCAGCGTGCATATTTCCTTTCCTGGAACCAATCGAAGATGTATGTCTTGCTCACCAAACTTCAGCCACAAGACCCCGACACCCTCACCTTCACGACCATCTGTACGACACTGAATGCATACTACAGACGCCGGTACCATGTCGTCGCGGCCCGCGTCGAATTCTATCAATGCCGGAAGAAGCCCGATCAGACGTATCGCCAGTGGGCGGCCGAACTCCAAGGCCTTAGCAGAAAATGTAAGTTTCAAACTCGTTGTTCCCACGAATCCTACGCCGACGACATGGTGCGTGATCACATCATACAGGCTGCACCAGATGCCGCACTCCGGCATGACGCCCTCAAGTTATAGACCCATCCCTGGAGCAGGTCATCGAACTTGCCTACAAGTTCGAAATATCTACGGCCGCAGATCGCCGCCTGGAGTCCTGGGCGGATGTGGCCGCAATCCGAACCGACGTAGAGGACACACAGGACGTCGCCGCCATCCAGAGCTCCCAGTCGCGCTCCTCCCGACACCACAACCGGGACCGCTTCCTCAAGAAGGACATCGAACCGGCCCGTTCCGGCAGGGGGCACCAAGTCTCGGCAGCAGCAGCGGATCCCGCAGCGCCGACGCCGCAGCCCGCTCCGCCTACCCTCCTGCCCCGCCTGTTATTCAGCACATGAGAGGGAAAATTGTCCGGATCGTTGGGCTGAATGCTCACGTTGCGGCAAGGAAGGACACCTGGCGTCCGTCTGCCGCACCAACACCACCAATGCCAATCCCGGCTCTCGCCGCCCAGGGTCTTACCAAGACAGGTTGAGCGGCGCACCTATGGATATCAATCAGGTAGACACTTCCACAGCATCCAAACTTTTTATTGACGTTACGGTCAATGGCAAGCCCCTGCGCCTACAAGTCGACACAGGAGCAGCAGTCTCATTGCGTAATTATACTACTTATGTGCAAATTGGCTCGCCCCCCTCTCGCCGGCCCCCAAGCGCCTCCTGACATACAACCAAACAGGAAATAGCACTCCTGGGACAGTTCACAGCAACGTCATGTATAAGTCTGTACATCGTTCAGTCCCCTTTTTAGTAGTTAACAGTTCTCTCACAGCAGACTTATTTGGACTGGACGCTTTCCGCTTATTCGGATTTTCAATTGAGGATAACATACACCTCGTATCTCAGCATGTTCCTTTTCCTGAAGTGGACGCCCTTTGCACCGAGTTTCAGGACCTGTTCTCACCAGGCGTCGGCTGTGCAAAGGACTTCGAAGCATCACTCCAACTCCGGCCGGACGTACGGCCTCGATACTTCCGGGCACGCCAGGTACCCGTAGCGCTTCAACAACCACTTCAGGAAGAACTTCAACGTCTCCAAGACGAAGGGATCCTCCAGCCGGTGCGGTTCAGCCCCTGGGCCACGCCGTTGGTCATAGTTCAGAAGCCAGGACGCCGCTTACGTCTCTGTGGTGACTTTAAGACCACCGTCAACCCGCATCTGCTGGTAGACGACTATCCACTTCCGAGACCGGACGACCTCTTCCGTAAACTAGCAGGAGGTACCT
The DNA here is from genome assembly GCA_031002005.1 of Vandiemenella viatica. Taxonomy (NCBI): domain Eukaryota; kingdom Metazoa; phylum Arthropoda; class Insecta; order Orthoptera; family Morabidae; genus Vandiemenella; species Vandiemenella viatica. The sequence goes on along the minus strand of JARYHS010013631.1, from coordinate 169,483,725 downwards.
ACTTTACAAAAATTGACCTGGCAGAAGCATACCTTCAAATCCCTTTGGATATCCAGTCCCGACAATACACAGTCATCAACACTCCCTCTGGCCTCTTCCAACTCAACCGGCTCATGTTCGGCTTGGCCAGTGCTCCAGCGATTTTTCAACGGTATCTCGAACAACTTCTCCAGGATATTCCGGGATGCATCAACTATCTCGACGACATAGTCGTCACGGGACCCTCCGCTGCCGAACACATGACCAACCTCCGCCTACTCTTCCTCCGCCTCCGTGCAGCAGGATTAAATGCAACCTTTCCAAGTGTCAATTTTTTCAACAATCCATTTCCTACCTGGGTCACATCATCGCTCAGGAAGGCATTTCCCCAGCATTTTCCTATGTGGACGCTATTTCCAACTTACCTCGGCCTCAGGATCTACATCAGTTGAAATCTTTTTTAGGCAAGATTTCATACTACAGAAAATTTATACCCTCAGCAGCACAAGTGGCAGCACCCCTGTACCACCTCTGTCGCAAGAATGTCCCGTTCCGTTGGACCCCAGCTTGCGAGACCGCATTCCACACCCTTAAACAGCAGCTCAAGTCCGCAGCATGCCTCATGCCATACACTCCAAACCTCCCCTTGATACTTGCCACAGATGCATCCGATTACGGTGTGGGGGCAGTTCTGTCTCATAAATTACCAGATGGCACGGAACGCCCCGTAGCTTACATCTCCAAAGCCCTATCGGCTGCTCAGCTTAAATATTCTCAAATCGAGAAAGAGGCGCTAGCTATTGTTTTTGCCTGCTCCAAATTCTATTCCCTTTTATATGGGATTTCTTTTCATCTCATTACCGACCACAAGCCACTCCTATCACTATTTGATCCGTCCACACGTCTGCCTACCAAAACATCCCACCGCATCCAGCGTTGGGCACTATTCCTGTCCCAGTTCAGATATACCATGCATTTCCGTACCACCTCCAGGCATGCCAATGCAGACGCCTTATCCAGACTACCGCAGGGACCAGACCTTGCCTTCGACAAGTCGGAACTTCTGGTGTTCCAGATCGACGATGACATACAAGAAGCA
>JARYHS010013631.1:169439875-169481647 GCA_031002005.1 Vandiemenella viatica | reverse complement strand
GCTGAATTTCTAAGCAATCGGCCAAATTTCTTACTTCCCTATAAATAACCGCATCATCAGCAAACAATCTAAAAAGACTTTTCACTTTGTCTCCGAGAACGTTTATAAAAATTAAGAAAAGAAGTGGTCCAATTACACTTCCTTGAGGTACACCCGATGTAACATCTAGATTAGAAGATCTTTCTCCTTCAACGACAACATACTGCGACCGACCGGTTAGAAAATCCTTTATCTCTGCCCGTTGGGTGAGCAGCAACCATCGATCCTCAAATTATGGATCACGCGGGTTCAAATCCCCACGCAGCCTTCCAGATTTCGCTTTTTTATCGTTAACCGTAATATTTCATAACGAATGCCAGAATGGTTTCCTCAAAAGGATATGGTCGATTTATTCCAGTTCTCGGTTCACAATTCTCTCAAGATTCTAATAATCGTGACATCGGCAAGCAATAAAAGCTGTAACAAAAAAATCTATGTCATTCACAACTGTTAATTGCAAGGCATATATGCAGATGGTTAAAATTATTCAAGAAACGTCGTCTTCTGGAATATTTCATATTGACGCCAGTAATATTTACTATCCATTGTGTGCACTAGCATAAAAATTGTATTAAAAAAATTTTACTTTCTTTCTTTCAATGCAGGCTGCACTGATTCGACTCAGGAAGGGCCTTCTTCAGTGCGAAGAGTGAAACCAGTATATAAAGATATTAGATTAAAGGATTTCCTTGCCGATTGCCTGCGCGGGAACTGAAAGATGTAGAGCCTATTCTATTTCTGACGTCTTTACCTAAACTTGCATACACTGCCTAGAACAAAAAAAGTGAAGCATCCAAAAGGGGATGACGTACAAAATGGAATTTCACGGGTTGAGAGGCTATATGCTGTTATTTCAATGGTTACAAAATCAAGCCAAATTTACAAAGAACTTGGCAGTATGAACCCACTTATCAGTATGACGTTTCAGCCCCTCTCGCCTGGATGAATGCGTTGATACAGTTGGAAAGCATATCATAAAGCTGACCCACTATTGTTGTAAATGATTCTTGATATCCTGGATCCTGGCACTGGGGTGGAGTTGGTTCCGAAATGATGGCACACATATTCTGTTGGGGACCGATCTGGGAATCTTGCTGGCCACGGGAGCACCTCATCATCGTGCCAACAGTTCATAGAGACACGTACAGTGTGTGGATGAGCATTGTCCCGCTGAAAATTGGCATCACGATTCTGTCGCATGAAAGGTAACACATGAGGAGGCAGGAAGTCCGTGACGTAGCATTGTGCCGTCAGAGTTCCCTCAATCACTACCAGCCATCACCTGAAATTCATATCCGAAGGCTCTCCACATTATGACGCCAGGACTAACAGCGCTGTGCCTCTCAAAAAGATTGTAACAGTTGGACCTCTCCCCAGGTCACCACCATACTCGCCGACGATGGTCATCCGAGGTAGTGCAGAGACGCAATTCGCCGTTGAACACATTGCAACGCCTTTCATTGTAGAACCGTAGAGGAATCAATATGCTAAACATTGGATAAACTTAGGAATGGTCGTTCCAGAACAGCAGCGTGGTTTTATTAAGAAAAGAGAATAGTTAATAGCATATACAAAATATTGTCAACCGCATGTCATGTTAACATACCGTAGTTCTTTTAGTCATATAACATCGCAGAACATATTACTAGCAGTTTTATTTGTGAAACACGACTAGTAATATAGATTGACATAATCTGTCGCAGACAACGCAAATTTGCTTCATACTACTCTGTAAAATGCTAAGCGTAATGAAATATCACTGGCTGCCTTCCTTCCGTGACTGGTCATTCAGACCACCCAACACGCGCTCACATATTTATTGGAAGTAATACATATAATTAATGGACGGCTTCGGCGTTAAGGAAAAAAATGAGCCCTACTTAATAATGGATGGGCCCACTTTCAAGTGTTGAAAATGACACGGCATTCTCTCTTCTGAGAACTTCCTGTGAACTTCCTGTAGGACAAATTAGTCGTACAACATGATTCTTGCCCTGACAAGAAGCAACTAGAGGAGAATCAAACGGTCAACTATGGGTATTAATAGTTAAGAGGATCATACTGACAGCTACACTATTTTCCACTTAGATATCAGCCGACTGACAGAAACAAAGAAAATGTGCTGGAGCAGACCGATCAACTAAAGATTATCTCATTATACGATTAATAAAGCGCTTTAGGTATTTGTCAGCTGATTGAGAGGTTGATTTGGTGCACATGCAGTCTACCGCTATAACCTGGATTTTACAAAACTGTTGCTAGCAGTTTGTTCTTTGAAACAATATAAGCTCTCCTCTATGGATTATAGTGCGTGTTTGTGTACTGTATATCATGTCACTGCGACCTAAATATGTTGGAGGGGGAGACGTAGTTAAAGAATACTAAGATGACCTATATGAAGTGATTCTTAATATTAATCTGACTGCAAAAAGTGATTCCAAGATTTATATAAAAAATGATCATAGGCAATGGCGTCAAAGTGAAATATTGTAGTTGGAAGGAAAAGATTGAACAAATATTTTTCATTTCAGTTTTTTACTCTGGTATATCACACACAATTCAAATAACTAGTTTATGGAAAAGTTGAATACATTTAGACAGCTTCATGTGGCTATAAAGGGAACTTTTAATAAATAAAATCAGAAGGGAAACATATATTAATAAATTCTACAATATGATTACCATGCTAATACTAATTTACTGAAGTAAAACCTAATTGCTGATAAATAAATCTCACAGCACATTAGCAACTACTGAAATGACGTCTTTTACACCGATGAAGGCTGAATCATTTTCGCAGTAAATGTCTACGTGAAGAAATTCTGTGTTAACTACTTTGCTGCTTATTGTGAAGCACGTGTGATGGTATAGTACGTTTCGAGGTTGGATGAATCTAGAATCACAAAAAAGTTATTAATTACTTCCTCAAAGGCATTAAGAGCTCAGGAAATTGGAATTTGTTAAGTTGGAACAGGGCTACCTAACCTGTGAAGTCTGATAACGAGGTTCTAACAATTTCAGAACAGAAGCCATTTGCAGAAAAATAATAACCTATCAACATCCGAAACGTAAATGTGGCAGGTATATGCAGTGTTAACCCACGATCTGAGCGATGACCAGTTTTGTGGTTACGAAACAGAAGCAGTTAAGAGACAACAACAATGACAAAAAAGGAAACTGTGTACCGCTTCAGAGAACTGGATACTCCGTTGCTTACATAACTCTAATGCGAGTTCCAGTTTTGCGAAGCGCCATCTCGTTTTCCTTGTACGCCCGCGAATAACGTGGACATTGTCCTGTAGCTGCCAGTTGCTACTTGCTACCCACGAACAAGTTTTAACAAGTTGGACACGTCTGATGTTGGCGGACTTTCCTCATTGCATCTGTTAGATAACACTTTCCAAAAGGCCACCTTACAAAAGATACAAAAATAAAATGCCAGTAAAACACCATCGGCTACATATTGGGAGATAAGAATAATTATTCATTTCATTATTTTTATAGGATATATCTTTAAACTCTGTCAGCGTATTTATTTGGATGAGTGCGGTTAGTATGAGCGATATGAAGGTATTAACTCCACTGCTTAACCCCTTCCTTTAATAACTGTTGTCTACTCATTCATTTATGACTATTACTAGTTTTTTCTCCTGTCATTAGTAGAAATCATTTATGATATACTTGGCTCAGTCGGTTTTTTATTTCTTATACCAGTTACTAGGAGATAACAGAAGTAGCGAAATTTTAATCCATTAACGGAAAAAGTGATTTCATTTAGCGGAGTTTAAACTGGTGGATTAACTTCATTTATCCTTTCAATCAATCAATTTCTCTTTTGTAGTGTCAGACATTCACCTTCGAGGATTTAGCAGAAAAAGCACGCATGATATATATTTATATATACATTTCTTAAGTTTTTCGTTCACGTTGAGGTCATTAGAGGCGGGATGGGACTAGGGCAAGTAACGGGAATGAATTCGGCCATGGCTTTTTGAAGGAAGCATCCCGATATTTGCCTGGAGTGATTTCGGGAAACCACGGAAACCCCAAATCTGGGTGCCATGTTGCATAAGTGTTCAGGGAGAAAAATCAGTATGCTACGATTTGCGAAAGACATTGCCTTGTTAGCAGAAAGGGCTCAGAATATTGAGACGTTCCTGAATAGCATGAACAATATGCTGAAGGAAGATTTTGGACTGAATATAAATCAAAGTAAGACAAAAGTAATGAAATGTAGTAGAAATGATACCGATACAGTAGATTAAATACAAAAATAGGATCGAATGCAACAGGAGAATTAAGTGAATTCTGTTACTTGGTAAGCAAAATTACAACAGATGGCCGAAGTAGGATTGATGTTAAAAGCAGAATAGCACTGGCAAAAAGAGCCTTCATGAAAAAGAGAAACCTTTTAGTTTCAAATATTGATCTAGGAATTAGAAAGAACTTTTTAAAACTCTATGTGTGGAGCACAGCTCTTTATGGCAGCGACACATGGACTTTAGGAATACCGGAAAGAAAGAAAATGGAAGCATTGGAAATGTGGTGCTACAGACAAAGTAAGAAATGAACGAGTTTTGGAATTGATGGGTGAGGAAAGAAGTTTGTTGAAGAAGCTTACAGGAAAGAAGAGACAGGCTGGTAGGTCATATTTTGAGACATGCTGGACTGGTTAATTTGCTGGTGAAGGGAACAGTCGAAGATAATAACTGTAAAGGAAGACAGAGATTAGAATATATGAAGCAGATAATTGAGGACGTGGGTTGTAAGGGGTATGTAGAGACGAAGAGATTAGCACAAGATAGGAAGGGATGGAGGATTGCATCAACCAGTCCAAAGACAGCAAAAAAATAAAAATGTAAAAATATTGGCTGTAAATGTGCAAAATTATTTATAACATTAAAAGTATTAATTTAAACTATGTTACTTGAATAAAAATCACGTAAGATGTCTGTAGCATGGAGTGAATTCGGAAAACCATGGAAAATCAAAATCATGCCTGCGGTGCGCAGATTCGAACCCGTATCCTCCCGAATTCCAAGCCGATGTGGTATCGCACACCAATCAGATATGGTTATCGAAGGTCTGTTGAATTCGGATTACTCAATAAGCTGTACAGCTAAAATGGTGCCGCTGTTACGAATAAGCACAAACGGGCTGCACCTCGACATTCAGTTCTTCCGCGTAACAGAAATTATTAGTTACCAAGATACAATTGTGACAATTAGTCTGACAGCTAGCTGAGTTCCTAATTAGCAATTAATGCGGCTGTAAGCGCGCCCTACTGTGAGAAGCCGCGCATTGAGTGACGATACGTTCAGTCGGCTGGCGCGGTGGATCACGCGAAGGGGCACTCCTGCGCGGGGCCCGGTCGCTGTGGCTTCCGCCCGCCCTGAGGGGTAAGGGTGAGGCCGGGTGTCTCGCGCCGGAAACACAGAGAGGCTTTAGCTATACGGCCAGGTTTTGGAAGGGTCTTCGGCCTGGTTCGTGCGGGCGCCTACTCCGCGAGGTTCCCCGTGGGCACCCATAAGGGGTGGCGAAGTGTGCCTCGCCTCACCGTCCCTGCTGTAATGGCGGGTAATTCGGAAGAGTCTAATTCCACGGCGGGGGGGTAGTGAAGTGGTGCGATAGCACGGTTCGGCTCAGGTATCGGATAACACATCAACCCGGTTGGTGGGCCAAACATCTTTACTCGTGTAAGTGTTAACGTGGGATACCATTACTCTATACTAGGTCGGGATGACCGGGTTCTGGTTGGAAGTTTCATTCAAAAGCGTTAGCCAAAACATTGGCCTTGTATTCCTGACGATATGTGTATCCGTGGTCTCCCAGTAGAGGTGGTATTCGGCTATTCTTTTTAGTAAACTGTATGGTCTGTGACCACAGCGATCCATTGTCCGGTTACAACATTGAGAGTAAGGACTCCTATTCACGATTACGATATTCGGTTAGTGCCGCTTTCATTTCTCTTTGGAGGCGGTTAAGTAACTTCCTGGTGTTGGGGTCCCTAGTAATCCTCCACTGCTTGGCGACCCCATTTTTATGTCGGATCGCGGCTAGCAGATGTGGTGGGAGCTGGAGCGACATAACTTTATTCTTGTGCTTCAACGTAGACTTTTAGCGAAGATTGGAGCTTACGGTATTTCGGCTCAGATTTGCGAGTGGATACGTGATTTTCTAACTGGTCGATCACAATATGTCGTTGTTGACGGGGAAGCCTCTTCTAAGATAAATGTTACTTCGGGCGTTCCTCAAGGAAGTGTAATAGGTCCACTTCTTTTCTTAATATTTATAAACGATCTAGGTGACAACGTCAAATGCTGGTTGCGATTGTTTGCCGACGATGCGGTTATCTATAGGGAAATAAGCTGCTCCGACGATTGCTTAGAAATTCAGAGTGATTTGGATGCTATTTTCGGCCGTAAATGGCAGCTTACACTTAATTGCAAAAAGTGCAAGGCAATGCGGATAAGTAACAAGAAGAATCAGGTTGTTCACGAGTACAAAATAAACAATTCACCTGTTGACACGGTTGATTCCGTGAAGTATCTGGGGGTGATAGTACAAAGCAACATGAAATGGGACATGCACATAACTTCCGTCGTAGGCAAGGCTAATTCTAAATTACGATTCATAGGTCGTATTTTGAGGAACTGTAATGCTCAAACAAAGGAGATAGCGTATAAAACACTAGTGCGTCCGCATCTGGATTACTGTTGTGGGGTTTGGGATCCGTATCGCAAGGTTCTGATTGACTCAGTGGAGAGGGTGCAGAGGAGAGCCGCTAGATTCGTGACTTGTTGTTACAGCCCTTATGAAAGCGTCACAGAATTGATACATAGATTGGGCTGGGATAGTTTGGAAGAAAGACGACGTAGCTTGCGTTCGAATTTATTGGAGAATATGCGAAAAAATTTAAATTTCGAGTGCAATGAAATACTTCTTCCGCCAACCTATTTAGGTCGCAATGACCGGAGGGATAAGATTAGAGAAATAAGATGCCGTACTGATACTTATATGTATTCCTTCTTTCCTCGCACTATTCGGGATTGGAATGGGCGGGTTTAGGATTGGTGCTTAGCACCCTCTGCCACCCACAATGTTTGTGATTTGCAGAGTATGGATGTAGATGTAGATGTAGATGTAGAAGCTGTGATGGCGTTTAAAACCGCGCTTTCAAAAGCCTCCAGTGCTGTTTCCGGATTGTTATTTGCAGGAGGATCAGCCAGAGCTTTAGCTATTAGATTTTTATATCTCCTCCAGTAGGTTGTTTTGTGGTCGAAAATGGGATTTAGCCTGTCATCTGGCTGCCACTTGCCTAGGCCGACTTGAAATATGGCTGGTAGGTGGTCCGATGATAGTGTATCCGCAGTGGATGCTGCGATGAACCCATTGATGTTCTTTGTTATGAGCGCATCGTAGATGTCAGGCCGGTCTCCATTGTAAGGGTAGTGCGTGGGCTCATCTGGAGCCCAGACACACATGTTGTGTCGATTTATAATTCTTCTCATGACAACTCCTGCCCGGTTAGAGTTCTGGCAGAGCCAGTCGGTATGTTTAGCGTTAAAGTCTCCCCTTAAGAATAGTTTTGCCACCAGTGCCTATAAATCTGCATCCGGAGACATTCGTCTGGGGGGTCGGTTGGCGGAAATGACGTTGATGGATTCGCTGGCAAGGTTTATTTCTATGACGACTGCTTCCATGTGTCGCAACGCTGGGAGAGGAGTTTCGTGGTGAGGTAAGCCCCTTTTTGTGTAGATGGCAACGCCACCTTCAGCTGTGAGTCGGTCTGTTCTATAGCAGTCATAGTTACCAATCGACGCACGTAGACCTGGATTAAGGTGTGTCTCATTAACGAGGCATAAGTCAATATTGTGCTCTGCGATGAGTTGTCTAAATTCTGTGAGTTGTGGGTAAAGCCCATTTGCGTTCCATAGACATATGGAGACGCAGTGTAAAACGTGCCTTCTATCCATTCTTGGGTGGGTTAATGCTTGAGGTGATAGATGACGAGTATTTTCCCCTATACTATCAATTCTTAATGCCCAACGGCAGTTTCTTTGTTTGCATTATCCTAATTAAGTTTCAATAATATTCTGACAAACTCCAGCCCACTTTTCGCGCGATGGTCGTGAGCAGCATAGTCAGACATTCTCCTAATCCAACCACATTTATTTTATCATGCGGAGCTACGTGAAAAGTCTAATGTATGAAACGTCCTTAGGGAAAGAAGAGGATATCATGGCAAGAATCCTCACTGCTTGTTCCGCTGGGTAAAAAAGAACACGGTGTGATGTAGTCATGCCTGAATTTAATCTGGAATTCGCCATTTAGAATAACTGTCGAAAAATTGTAAGCAGCTGTGATGACTAAAACTAATACATCTAACCATAGATTCACAACTTCTCTTGTTCCACTTTAACAGGTATCCTAAACCAATTTTGCTTTCTAATCTCCAATTCAGCCGTTTCCTTAGCTGTTCATCGTCATCACTTGATACAGTTGTTCTCCTTCATCATTTCTGAAAATTTTTATCATCATCACAAGAACACTCGCTTCCAAGGATTAAAATTTTCGTCCTGGTGATTAATGCTCGTCGTTGCTGAATTCACTAACACCATAATCAGAATTGTTTGAATACACTTAGCTCAAACGTCCCCAAACCAAACAAGCGGCACTTTGACGCAATATGCTGGTTCTAGACATTACAAATTTTTTTTCCGTATGTTTTACGCCTTGATGTAGTCGATATTAATAGAGACGGGAGAGTATTAGTGGCAAGGAATTCACCCATTGCCTTTTTGAAGCAACCATCCCTGCATTCGCTTGGAGTGAGTTTGGGAAACTATGGAAAATCGATAGGGGTTACTGAAAAACTTTTAGGAAAAAAGATGTAAAAGTGGCTAGAATGACAGATATTTCCAAAGTTTATTAATATGGTGGTAGACCATCTTCCCGCAGTTGTTGAAGAATAATTATTTAAATGAATCCGTCAAAAACAACTGGTTTGGTGAATTTTGTTTTTTATTCGATTCCCCAGACGCGTTTCGCCCTTGTGGTGTAGGGCATCCTCAGTGGCTGTAAAGTGTTTTTACATGTGTTGTTACAATAATTATCTGCAATACAACTCTTAATAAATATGTATATACATATGTACACACTGTACTCACAGATACAGTGGTATTCCTTTACATGTCGGTCTGGAACAGCACTTCACACGCTTTCACATCACTGTTCATTGCAGTTGTCTTTTTGACTATTGTTTCACTAGTTGTTTTTCATGTTGCACTTGTTCTTATTGTGAATATTTTCTGTTGATTAGCATATGTGTGTTACACACGATTTGTTTTAATTTTACCAGATACTTACAGTAGTGCCAACTTCGTTTCCGTTGTTATTGTTTCTGTGTTGTAGCTTCTATTAAATTATCTCTCTGTTTTTGTGCTGAGGTACTGTTTGTGATTATTGTGTTAGTGAATGTATTCGTTTTCTTGTTTTGAGACTGTTTTTTGTGTGTTGTATAGTGTTTTGTTTATTAAATTCGTTAATTCATTTATTATTGTTTTTCCTGTTGCTATCGATTTGTGTATATGGTAGCTTTCCTGATATGTTAGTAGATGATTTTTGTGGTTGTTGATTTGTAATATTTTCATTTCTGTATTTATATTGGTAGGAGGGTGATTATAGTCTAATAAATGTTCAGCAAATGTGGAGTGATTTGTGCAGCTTATTGCTCTGATGTGTTCTTTATATTTTATCTTGAAATTTCTGGATGTCTGTCCTATGTATACAGCTTGACACTGTTGGCATGTTAACTAGTATATTCCTGCTTGTTGGTATAAGTAACTTTCAGTGTTGGAGTTTAGATGCTTGTGTAGTGTGTTATTTGTCCTGAAAGCAATTTGTATTCCTTGTTTCTTAACTATGTTGCTGATTCTGTGTGTGTGTTTATTATTGTACGTCATGGTGTACCAGTGTTTCTTGGTTTGGTTCAGTGTGCTGGTGTTTTGTATCCTAGGTGGTATTTGTCTGTTGTTGTTGTTTTTTATTTTGTTGTTGAGCTCTTCAATAAGTTTTTCTGAGTACCCATTATTGTTTGCTATTTGGATGATTGTGTTATATTCTCTGGTGTAGTCTTTGTCAGATAGGGGTATCATATTTAGCTTGTTTAGCATGTGTCTGAGTGCTGCTTGTTTGTGATTGTTTGGATGGTTAGAAGTATTGTGAATTGTAGTGTCAGTGTGTGTGGGTTTTCTATATATGCTGAAGGAGTGTAATGGGAATTATTTGGTTATTGTTATGTCAAGGAAGTTGAGCTAGTTGTTTGTTTCTTTCTCTGTGGTGAATATAATGTCACTGTGGATGTTATTAATTTCTTCATGGAATGTGAAAATCTTATGTTGTAGTTCATCTATCAAGCAAATGACGTCATCTATGTATCTGTGCCAGTATAGTATGTTGTATTTTTTATTTCTGAATATCTGGTGTTCAATATGACCCATTCAATATGAACAACTAGTGAAACAATAGTCAAAAAGAAAACTGCAATGAACAGTGATGTAAAAGCGTGTGAAGTGCTGTTCCAGACCGACATGTAAAGGAATACCACTGTATCTGTGAGTACAGTGTGTACATATGTATATACATATTTATTAAGAGTTGTATTGCAGATAATTATTGTAACAACACATGTAAAAACACTTTACAGCCACTGAAGGTGCCCTACACCACAAGGGCGAAACGTGTCTGGGGAATCGAATAAAAAACAAAATTCACCAAACCAGTTTTTTTTTACGGATTCATTTAAATAATTATTTTCCAAAGTTTCTCACTTTAAAAGACATTTTAAACGAGCTATCTTTCCATCATGACGCTGCGCATTAGAAAATGTCATCTTATCGTTGTTGTTCTTATCACTTGCTATTCGTCAGTGCCGTGTACTTGCTACACAGCAGATGGTGGATTTAAAACACGTGTTGCTACACCGCGGGAAGTTCTTGTGCCCGAAACACTTTATAACGTCGTTAGCAGCGATAAATCTTTTGAAAGATATATACGTACGATGCTCTGTAGTACTACGAGAGAGAAATCGTGTTTATAGTTCTACATGCTTCCTGGCGATTGGTGCATCTGTATTTTCTGTCTAAATAATAGTTTATTTAGGGTTCAAACGCCTTTTTATTATACTGGTTATGATCGTTGTATTGATTGATGGTCCTTAAGGCACAACGAGAAGGAAACCGTACATAGCAAACAGTTACTATTTATTGTGGCATTAAAATATCAGTGCAAGGAATTAATTGTTACGCTATCTGGTTTAATTATTTACACTCAGAAAAGAAATTGGTAATAAAGCCTTTAATACAGGTCGAATAGAATGAACTTACAACTAAGCAGTCTTCTGTAATTGATCTAATTGTTGGAAATAACTCCTGCGGGTGGAAGTCATCAGAAATATTTTCAGTTTTGGACTATTATTATATCTGGTGATACACCAAGGAAGGACTGGTGACGATATTCTCAGCTGAAACAGAACATTAGCTGTAGAAGATACAAAGCATTTACTGACTGGAAATAATAAAATATTCAGGAAGAATATTTCTACAATAAATACGAAAAAAATAAAACATGTGTCATTAAATGTCGTCGGCACGACAGTAATTGCTGGCAAAATGTGAAAAGTAGAACAAATTTGATTATGTATTTATTTATTTATCTCTACATTCAGATGGTTCGTTCCCTAGGATCTACAACGAACCGTTATTCCTTAATAAGGTAAAAAAATTTATTCTAAACATAATTTTGTAAAATAAACACTAATCCTATATACTACGAAAAGGGTACAAATAATTGAGTATTATTACTACACACTGTAAATTATCAACCTGTTAGTAAAAACTGTTACCCACTAATACTAAATAACTAAACATCTTGAGTTTTCAAAAGTTCGTTTATCGCTGGCATCCGTTGAAGAATAAGATTCGGTAAATTCCAGACGCCACACTTCCGGCATCAGCGATCCACTTAGTTGTTTGTATCTCATTCGTTTAGAGTATCTTGTCTCATTCCTTAAATGGCTTGCTGAGTTCTGGCTATGCTGAAGCCGATACCGCTCCCTGGCTGCATCTGACACAGCATCTGCCAGCTTGTCGAGTTCATTCAGGAGGAGGTTGTCTTTCAGAATTTCTGTGATATTTTTCCCCATGAGCTTCACTCTGTACTGTTTGATTTCGTCATCAGCTAAAGCACATTCAAACAGTTTATGTTCAGGTGTTCCTGGAGATCCGCACATGCATAGATCATTCTCTGCCCTATTGATCCTATGGAGATATGTTTCGTACGGTCCATGATCGGTGACGAAATGTATTAACCCTCGGGACGAATTGAAGTGCTTCATACGTATCCTCTCTCTGATTTCAGGAAGAATTTCAAATACTCTCCTTCCTGTTTCCTAATTGTTCCACTGCTGTTGCCATTCATTCAAAATACAATTTTTGATGTCTACCTTCTTGGAAGCCACTTGACCAAGGATTAATGTTATCTTGTCTAAGTTTCCAAATTTGATAGAAGCAAGAAACGAATACTGCTGTTTCGACCATCACCAAACTCTAGCTAAATGATGAGACGAATACACACCGGATTAGGAGGCGGCCAGTGAGGTACTAATCCATTTTGTTAAAACTACCAGTTTTTATGGGAACTGTTTCACGAAAGGGCTCATTAGGGTGTAATTCCCTGTGCTTAGGACCCTTGTTTTCAGAGACTTTCTGAAGACGAAGCGATTTCTTGCAGGGAGGGAAATGCACCAATATGACTACTTCAATGATTATACCATTCAAATAATTACCACCTAATAAACCTCAGTTGCTAATAATGTCCTTGGGTGTAATTTGATCGTATTACATACAGTAGCAATCTTAAAAAATAGAAGTGATAACACATCGAATGAAATAATTAGACACGTATCATTGGCTAATCTGCTAATGGATATTACAGAGGAAGGGCAAAGCTTCATATAACAATACCTTATACCATATTGATATCAATTAACTGTGGAGGTGGTTTATAATGAATTATGCCTAGAATAAACATCATAGGTTACGTAGATGAGCAGTAATGCATCAGATCGATAAACTCAGTTCTAAAACAGAAACAGTGAGAAATCTGCCTGTAAAACTATTCATCACACCTAATTTCTTGAAATTTGCTGTCGTTAGTTATTCTTTATCAAATTTACTTGCTCAGTGTGGTGATTAACTGAAGGCACAGAATGTGAGAGGACAACCATGCGACCTGGCTATGATCTCGATGGGTCGTAAGGCCACTAAACTAAAGGCCTATAAGGAAAGCGAACTAACATACCACTATCTAAAACAGCTTAGCAATTAGAAAACTTAATCCATATCTCGCAACAAAAAAACGCATAAACTGTTAGAAAATCTAAATAATAGTTGGAAAACATTTATAATTTGCCAGAAATGTATTATGTAAACTGTTGAGAATGATGCTGGCAATGATCAGTGTTGTAAATAATTCACCATAATTGTTTAAATCGCGAAATAAATACTGCCAAAATGCTGTGTGAGTTTAATATACAGTGAGGTGACAAAAGTCATGGGATACCCTGCTAATAGTGTGTCGGTCCTCCGTTTGCCCGGCGAAGTGCAGCAACACGACGTGGCATGAACTCCAAGAGTCGTTGGAAGTCCTCTGGAGAAATATTGAGCCATGCAGGCTCTATAGACGTCCTTAATTCCGAAATTGTTGCCGGTGGAGGACTTTGTACACGAACTTATATCTCGATTATATCCCATAAATGATCCATGGGATTCATGTCGGGCGATAGCGGTGGCCAAATCATCCGCTGGAATTGTCCCGAATGTTCTTCCAATCGCGAACAGTTATGGTCCGGTCATTTGGCGCATTGTCATCCTGGAAAATTCCATCGTTGTTTGGGTACATGAAGTCCATGAACGGTTGCAAGTGGTTTCCCAGTAGCTGAACGCCATGTAAACACAGCCCACACCATTATGGAGCCACCATCAGCTTGCACAGTGCCTTGTTGACAACTTGGGTCCATGGCTTCATGGGGTCTGCGCCACACTCGTACCCTTCCATTAGTTCTTACCAATTGAAATCGTGACTAATCCGACCAAGCCACTTTTTTACAGTCGTCTACGGTCCAACTGATATGGTCAAGAGCCCAGGAGCGCCGCTGTTGGCTATGTCGGAAGCCAAATTTCGCCGGACTGTCCTAATGAACTCGCCCGTCGCACGTCCCACATTTATTCCTGTTGTTAGTTCACGCAGTGTTGCTTGTTTGTTCACTCTGACAAGACTACGCAGACGTCGCTGGTCGCGCTCATTAAGTGCCAGCGGTCGACCACTGCGTTGTCCATGATGGGAGGTTATGTCTGAATTTAGGTATTCTCGGCACACCTCTTGACACTGTGGATCTCGGAATGTTGAATTCCGTAACGATTTCCGAAATGGAATGTCCCATGCGTCTAGCTCCAACTAGCATACCGCGTTCGAAATCCGTTAATTCTCGTCGTGTGGCCATAATCACATAATCAACCTTCTAAAAAAAAGCATTTGACCACAATTGAAAGTCCTGTATATATTAAAGCCGTTTTTCCTACTTAAATGCTGCATGCACGTCTTTTTCAGTATGATGAGCAAATTGACTGCAGATAACAATCCGAAAGCTGTGGTCCTTCGGTTTCATCACATGTAGCCACAACAGCGCGGTAACAAAACTAGGAAATAGAAAAAAAACCGGTAATCACATCAAAGGACTTTGGAAGACAGGTATGTGACTGAATCCTAAACTGTTGTCAAATGCGAGATCGTTGCTTCACCTCAATTGCCGCGAAATACTACTTGGATATTTTGGGCGACGTAAACAAAGCATATTTGACAGTTTACGCACCAGATGGTACCCAGAGAATGGATTTCTAAGTAACGGTATTCCACAACCAAGCCGGAGGCTGTCTGTAGCGGAGAAGTGACGACATACATTCTATAACCTGTTCTCATTGTTCGCGAGGTAAAGGAGCGGAGCTTACGACGTCGTTAATGCAGAGTGTATTATGTAGGCGGTCGCTACCTGCTGTGTTTGTAATTAAGGCCAGTGTACTTGCTTTAAGCCACACCTGGGCTCGGGTGGAGTGCTCTGAAAGATCTAAGCGACATCCGGGAGTCAAATCTGTACACGCAACAAGTGGTTTTCGCCGCGCCTACGTCTCTTGGCTCAGATCGTGGACCTTGCCACAAAAACCGACAGTTACGTAAACATCTGAAGCCTTTAGAAACTTATTTCTCATCATCCACCAGCGATAACCAGAAAACTGGGATGTTGGACAGCTTACACGACCACGTATTCCGTACTATTAAATAACCCCCACTTTCCTGCCATATATACTGACCTGGAAGACAAAACTAGAAACTTTTTCTTGAGATCTGTCAGCGAACATAATAATTTGTGATATTTGAAGCTAATGTTTTCCCGTAGCTGCATCTTGAAATGATAAGTTTGATCATTTCATATCTAATAAAATGTTGGACTTAATATGTAAAGCTTAAGTCTACCGCACTAATCTGGCATATTAATAATTTTAAATAATTGGAATTCCCTCGAGGTCTAATGAGTGTACGGTAGCTATTTTAATTTTTAAGTTACAGTTATTTACCCTGCGAAGGGAAACAAATGTAAATGTTACGTAAGAAGCTTGCTTTCTCGTAGCTAATTTCTTATTTCTGGAGACTTCAGATAATTTTGTTACACTTCTATCCAAGGTTTGTAATACTGATAATGATAATAATAGTTCAGTGTAGTCGTAGTGACCTGATGTCAGGGTTTCTACTGGCTGCGCTTTCCGCCCCTGACGTAGCCGCCTTAACCTAGGGAGAGAAAATGAAAAAATATATCGATAAATGTCACATCGATAAATACAAACAATATCGATATGTGTCGATAAAAAATATCGATAGATCGATAATTTTGCCTAATTTTCTAAAAACATGTCCAAAATATATCAAAATATTTAGGAAAATTAAAGACACATATGGAAATTATAGAAAGTTTTATTAATGTATCAATTTTTGAAATCAATCAAACCAATATTGATCTAATGTAGACAGCAAAAGAATTTTTTTATTCGTTCCCCCGTCAATCTACTCTTATTGTACGGTGGGCGGTGCCACCAAGTCAACTGCTCAAGCCACTCTTTCGGACGACACCGAAAGACCTGGCATATTAGGTACTACTTCGTCAACGCATTAATTTCTATTCATCAATGAAAAAAGTAATTGAAAACAGAAGCTGTTAATTTATGTCAACCCTATACTGCGCAACACGGATGCTCAATCAATATTCTACAACCTGATTAAAAATAATCGAACCGCTAGCATTCAAATATGTTGATCAAAAAATGAAGTTGACGTTAGTGTAAACTTGTTAAAATTTAAAATGTTTTTTAACTTGATAACCGTTGATGAAAAACTGTTAGATTACGACGAAATCACTTTTTTAAGGACGTCATTCATATCAGATATGTACGTATATTTATCCAGTACATATGCAACACATTTGCGTTCGTCCAAAGATATCAAATTGGTACTTAAAATTGATGCTTCAAATAAAATTTTTGATACGTAGAAAATAAAAATATTGACTGTAAAAATCGATATTTCGATGTAATTTGCCCCAGCCTATCTTAATCTAACCCGGTAATCCGACCGGGTACAGGGAACTTATAGCTTAAAGCTGGGTTCCCACGGTGTGGCCCTCGGCACCTGTTAGGAGACGCCTCTCATCTTTGCCGCATAAGCTAGCAGGTACGGCGCGTCTCGACCCACCGCCAGGCGGTAGAAGATGAAAGGCGCGTCCTGCCTACCACGCGCAGTGGAACTGACCTTAACGTGGAATCCGAGCTTTCCCAGAGCTGAAGGTTGTGTTACATGCCAATGAAAAACCCAGCCGAGACATGGATTCGAAACAGGGACCTGTCGAACACCAATCAGACACCTTAACCACAGAGCTACCAGACCGTTCTACGCTTGAAATTATAATGGCTCGCTAAATCTCCGATACATTCCGTTGTGATATTTGCATATTAGCAGTGCATTTTTTTAAAAAAATTTATTGGCATTTGGGCTGCGCACCCATACAGCCATGTACAGGTTACATAACCTTCGCATTCCAAGCGTCTTGCCTGTTGCAGCCTCCAGTGAAGAGGAGAATTTCACAAAACTTCCTGTGTATGCATAGAGATGTCGCCAGATACTAGGAGCGACCAGCGTGGTGATGGAGCGTTAATATGTGTGTTAGATTTTCATTGCATGTGTGTCGGTGAGAAGACGAGTAATGCCACTATGTAAAGACATTTATTTTTGTTCCGGTAGCATTGTCCGGGTTTTCTGTGGAGTTTGTACCCCGACAATATTCGGTCGGGTCCATTTGTAGATGGTTATGTATATGATCATCTGTCGGTCGTATAGGTTCAACTACGTCCATTCAACGCTTAGGTGGTGCGTTCGAAAAAAGATTTATTTTGCCGTTAACTCGTTGTCGAATCCAATTTGCAGCAATCTGTTCCCTGCTACGGTAATACGAGAGCACTGGTCACTGCAGATTGCAGTTATCCAAAGCCCACCACCGACCCAAGAACTAACACTCCCATTAATTATTAACTGATGTATAATTTGCCCTACTCAAGTGAATCGATCATTTTGAAGATTAAGATCTCCGCTTTAGTGACGTCACATACTAAGACAAAAAAATTCGGAATTCGACCCTTAAAGGGCAAAAGTATCAAAATGTTTGCAATGCGTTTTTGTGTCACGAGCCATTTATCTCACTTCATATCTAACCGATATAGATAAATAATGTATCATATAAAATACTAAGGTCTCCGCCGTGGTAACATTAGATTTCAAGAAAGGAATTTTTAATAATTCGACACTTAAAGGGCAAAAATGTTAATTTTTCAAAAATGCGTTTTTTGTGCCACCAGCCATTTATCTCCCTGCATATCTAACAAAAATCGATAAATCAAGTAAGATTATGAGGAGTAATGTCTCAGCTTTGGTGACATCATATTTTAAGAAAGAATGTTTTTGGAATTCAACCCTTCAAGGGAAAAAGTATAAATTTTTCTACAACGCATTTTTGTGTCACGAGCTATTTATCCCCATTGATATCTAACCGAAATAAATAAAAGAGGTATCATATTAAAGACTAAGGTCTCCGCCGTGGTAACATTATATTTTAAGAAAGGAATTTTTCGTAATTCGACCCTTACAGGGCAAAAATGTTAATTTTTCTAAAATGCGTTTTTTGTATCTCGAGCCATATATCTCCATGGATATCTAACCAAAATCGATAAATGAAGTCGGATTATCAGGAGTAATGTCTCAGCTTTCTGACATCATATTTTAAGAAAGAATGTTTTTGGAATTCAACCCTTAAAAGGAAACAGTATAAATTTTTCTACAACTCACTTTTGTGTCACGAGCCATTTATTGTATCTCCCTTAATATCTAACCGATATAGATAAAAGAGGTATACCCCCTATCGTATTAAATACTAAGGCCTCCGTCGAGGTAACATTATATTTTAAGAAAGGAATTTTTCGGAATTCGACCCTTAAAGGGCAAAAATGCCAATATTTCTAAAATGCGTTTTTTGTGTCTCGATCCGTTTATCTCCATGGATATCTAACCAAAATCAATAAATGAAGTAGGATTATGAGGAGTAATGTCTCAGGTTTGTGACATCATATTTTAAGACAGAAGTTTTTTTGGAATTTAACCCTTAAAGGGAATAAGTATAAATTGTTCTAAAACGCATTTCCCCTGATATCCAACCGATATAGATAAATGAAATAGCGTATTATTTCTTCGTGAATCACTCTCGTAGTTGTATTATTTGCTGCTAGTTATATATAAGTACATTTAATTTTCGTGGAATGGTATTAAAATGTAGATACACGTAGACTTGTGCATTGATGACTTTGAATGTATTCAGAGAGTCTGTATTAAGATTTAGTATGGAAGTGCATTGTGACGTGGAATTTTGATGTGTGTGTGTTTGAATTGTTGATTGTGTGAAATCAATTGTAGTGATTGACTGTTTACGAGTGCGTGAATTCGAATTCCGCGTATCGGTCATTCATTTCGTAGATTCCAGTCGAGTGCTTTCTATCGTGTTTTTACGACGAAGCCGAAAAACGCGTCGAGCTGCACGGGCAGCACCGCCGGGTCGTTCGCTTCCGCGACATCGGTAACGAAAATGACGTCTAAGCCTGCTGCGGTTGTTACTGTTACTCGAGTGGGTGGTGTCAGTTACAACGTGGAGATAGAAGCAACTCACGCCCCACCAGAGGATCAGCCAAATGACTTTCCTGTGACAATAAAGGGCCAGCACAACACGCCCATGTCATCATTAGTGGCGCCTATGCCGACCTCTACAGACGCTATGGCCTTGGTGGAGATTGCAGACCTGGACTCAACGCCTACTACGGCATGTGTAGTGGACTACATAGCGATGGAACACGAGCAAGAGGCCTCCGTCTCACGTAAGCGTGCTGCAGAGAACACTTCAAATGATAAAGATGACACACAGTCCAAGCGGGCTGCAAAAATTTCTGTGAAAACCAAAACCAGAATGCCGACTCCTCAGCTCAAACCCGACCGAAGAAGAGCAACAAAAAGACCCAGAACAAGAGGCAGACAAGTGGCGTAAGCCGCGTAGACCTGCTCCTGCCGCTCAGCTGAGCTCCAATGCTGCCAATGCTCCCAGCACGAGCAATCTCTCTCGCATCTCCCCATAGAGGCAGATCAAGTTATGGAAACAGTGGAAGCTGAACAGACAAAAGCCTGTTAGGGAGTCAAAGCCGGCACCCCTGATAGTGTCCTTCAAAGAGGATTATAGAAACCTCGAAATGACACTAAAGAAGCTTTTTAAGCACGAGTACCGCGTCAAACCTGCGGGCAAGCACTTCCTCAAAACTAAGGCCGACTATCAAGCCGTCTTAGGCTATGCGTCACAAAACAGCATACCTTTCTACACCTTCCCAACTGAAGCTGATAAAAACCTGAAAGTCGTGTTACCAGGACTCCCATTCAATTTCTGCACGGAGTACATCAAAGAAGAACTGGAAGTGCTAGGTATAGTGGCGAGGACAGTCGTTCGTCTGCGTGCGCCAAAAACGCGACAGGAAGTACCACTGTTCCTGGTAGTCCTCTCGGCTACCACCGAGAATAGAGCAATTTACAAAATGACGTCACTATGCTCTGTGATGACCACCACCGAAAAATTACGTAACACTCGAGGTCCTCCTCAGTGTTACTATTGTTAGGGTATAGGACATGTATCCCGGCATTGTGTTATGCCACCCAATTGCGTCAAGTGTGCGGGCGAACACCCAACGCGTCAATGCGCTCTCAAAAAAGGAGAAACCTCTCCTAAATGTGTCAACTGCGGCGGTGATCATGTTGCAAGCTATCGGAAATGCACCGCTTTCAGTAGATTTAATTACAAACAGAAGGCAAACAATACCTCCTACATTGCCATTCTTAAGAAGAGGTAACAACAGAAAAAGAAGAAGGAGGAGGAAGAGGCAGCAGCCTCCAACAAGGGCCTGCCCAACCCTGAGCTGAGACCGGGTACAACCTACGCAGAAGTTGGTGCTCATGACAATGGGAGGGATCACCAGAGAGACTCCTCCGCCCAGGCAAAACCTCCAAGCAGGATGAAGAAAACTGAAGAATTGAAGAACCGCCCACCGGATGAGAACACCCGAAAGGATGACGGCTCCATCCTCTTAAACATGGTGCAGTCACTATTGCAGACGGTGACTGCATTAATTCAAGATATGCCACGTCCGATGGCGGAGGCCCTTAGGATGGCAATAACTGCCGTACAACAAGGTAACCAAGAACGTCATGGCTAATTCCATTGAAGACTTAACCATTTGCATATGTAACGCTACTGGCCTCTGGCGCCAGATGGGCGAATTTAAGGAATTCCTAAGGGACGAAGGCATTGATGTGTGCCTCGTGAATGAGACTAATCTTGAGCAGGGGATCAAAGCTGCTGCCCCCAACTATTCCTGCCATAGGTGTGACCGGCCAACCGACGGAGGTGTTACCGCGGCCTTCGTTAGGAACGCCATTAAGCATTACCAAATAGTATTACCCCGCAAGGAGACCATAGAAGCAACCGGTGTCGCTGTCGAGACATGTCGGGGGAGACTTGTGTTTGTTGCTGTATACCGACCACCAGGACGCCTCCATGAAGGGGACATTTCTGCGCTTCTTAGTCTGCGCGGCAATCTGTTTATTGCGGGTGACCTGAACGCCAAGCATGTCGCCTGGAATTCACGAATCACCAACAATCACGGAAGGAAGCTTCTACGAGTGGTCGAGAACCACGATGCGGTAGTTTGGAGACCCACCGAACCTACCATCTATGGACGTGGCCTCCATGATGTTCTTGACATCGCCATAACCAAGGGCCTAAGACACAACATAGCCGTCACCACCAAAACGGTCTTTTCATCCGATCATGTCCCAGTGCTTTATTATATTCCAGCGAACGTATCATCACGCAGGAACAGACTAGCCAGAAACTTACGTGAGATTAACAGGGGAGTCTATAAGAACCTCCTCACACAGCGGATCGAATCTGCAGCGCCACCCTCTGCTACTGGCCTCTCTGCCGCCGTTGCTGTACTGGCTGACTGGATAAACGAGGCAGCAGATGCGGCTACCCGGCCGCACCGTAACCAGCCTCCACGATCTCGACAATTGCCTTCCCACATCCGAGAGGCAATAGCAATCAAAAACTAACTAAATAGGGAGTGGCATCTCACTAGGGATCCGGCTACAAAGAGAGCGGTAAATCGCATGCAGCGGGAGATCAAAGTGGAGGTAGAACAGTACAGAATTTCTGACTGGTCTAATTTCATTTCCACCTTGAATATAGAAGACGGGTCTGCATGGTGAGCAACGAAGGCCCGACTCCGGCAGTGGTTAAAGATCCCACCTCTGCTTGTTGGAAACAACCATGTCTGCATCCCAGAAGAAAAGGCTAAAGCTCTTGCTGAGACCATTGGGGCAAACTTTAAACCAGTCGACGTCCCTAGAGATGATGAGCACATAGACTTCGTGGAGCGACGCCTGAGTCGCTTCCTAGAAGCTGTTCCTTCGGAGGAAGACTTCATAGAGGAAATCACGATGCAGGAGGTGGCATCGGCCCTCGCGAACCTGAAAATCAAGAAAGCCGCCGGACACGATGGGATCGGTGGAGGGATTCTCCAACAAATGCCTCCTACGGCAATCCTATACATCACGGAGTCTTTCAATGAGATTCTCCATACAGGCGAATACCCGCAAACGTGGAAACATGCCCACATTATACCCATTCCCAAAGCGGGCAAGGACAGGAGGTCGCCCAAGTCTTACCGACCGATCAGCCTGCTGCCTACACTCTCAAATGTGTTTGAAAGGATATACCTTAAGAGACTGCGCAGAATGATAGAAAAGTAGAGGCTGCTGCCGGATGAATAGTTCGGCTTCCGACAAGGGCATTCCACCCCTCAGCAGCTCCTTCGTCTTGCTGAAGAAGCCTTTGCCGTTTTTGAACGTCGCGGTCGCGAGTATTTCAGTACGGTACTGATGGATGTCAGCCAAGCCTTCGACTCGGTGTGGCACCAAGAACTTTATATATACTTCTCACGCAAGGAGTACCTCTTTCTCATGTTAAACTACTCAAGAGCTACCTAGAGGGACGAACCTTTCGAGTAGTCATGGACGGGGCCACATCCTCAATCAAGAACATCGCTGCAGGCGTCCCACAAGGCCCGGTCTTAGGCCCGGTGCTATACAGCCTCTACACTGCTGATACACCTACTACAGCACGTGTTAAAAAAGCCCTGTATGCCGATGACACGGCCATGTATGCCAGACGCCTGAACATCAACAATCTGCGACGTCGACTACAACAAGCGTGCGACAATATTCAGGAATGGGCAAGGAACTGGCGGCTAGTCTTTAATGCACCAAAGAGCCAAGCGATTGTATTGACTAGGAAGAAGGTTCCACAAAACCTGACTCCTCTAACCCTCTTTGGCGAACATATCAACGGAACAAGTACTGCCACCTACCTAGGTGCGAAAATGGACAAGAGAATGACGTGGAAGCCTCACGTCACCAACGTCCGCGCAAAGGCATCTGGGAGAATGAGAATTCTATACCCGATTCTCAACCACTCGTCAGCACTGAGGCCGCAGCTGGGAATCCGCCTCTATGTTGCGCTGGTCAGGCCAATAACGGAGTACGCAGCAGATGTCTGGGGGAACACTGCTGCCTCCAACTTACAGCAACTGCAAGTTGTACAAAACAGGGCCATAAGACAGGCATATCATCTACCGCGTGAGACGAGGACACATGTGCTGCACTAAATAAGTGGCCTACCCAAGCTTCGCGATAGGTTTGAACAGCTGGCAAGACAATTTTACGCCAATAATAAAAAATCTACTAATCCGCTGATAACCGCTCTAGGTGCGGATCCACTATATGACAACTCTCACAGATGGCCAAAGAAACTACTGGACCACTAATTATGCACTAAAATATAAGAACAATGACAAAAGCACCGGATACGACAAATCCAGATAGAGACTAACCGTTTTGATAATGACAACCAGTAACATAAACTGGAAGGAGATGCGCTATAGCGCAAAAACTTCCCCTCAACCTGGGACTTAAGTTTTCCCAGTAAGGAATGTTACTGGTGGTGAAATGGTATTACATTGTATAATTTCTCCTTGACAAACTGTTATCAAACCTGGGGTCGCGGAAAAAATAAAATTAATAATTATGAAAACATAAATGGAGGCTTGAGAAGATTCGAACTCTGGCCACAACGAGTCAGATTTGAGCAGAGCTGTCAATTGGCAGTTCTAAAATAGCCATTTTCCAATTATTATTATTAAGGGGTCTAAGAAGTTCGCAGTTGAAAAAGGTTGGAAAAGGCTGGTCTAAACCAGAGGTGTCCAACCTTTTCCGCAGCCAAATTTTAGAAATAGAATTTTTTATAGGGCCGCACGCTCTACTTAAATATTTTTATAAAAGTGAAAAAGAACACTAAAAAATGTAACATATATATTTAATGAAAATTAAAAAATGTTATTATTTTAATGCGCCTTTTGATTTTACTTGAAATAATAAAATACATCAATGTTTATGTCTAAAAGAGTGATGGTTGCTCGCAAACGGTACTCCAAATGAACATCAGTGATTGGTGTTCTATATTGTGACTCAGAATTCTTCATTCGACTGAAATGTTGTTCATATACATAAGTGTTTCCATAAAGCGAAATCAGCCGCAAAACACGTTTGCAAAACGCAGGCTACTTCTCCCTGTCCACATATTTTTTGTAGAATTCTTCCAAACCAACTTTGTAGGATTTCTCCTTATATCGTGCGTTATGCTGCATTTCACATTTTTCCATTTGCAAATTTCCTGTCAGTGAATTTACATCTAAAAATCAGATAAAAGAACAAGATTTTATTTTTATTTTTTATTTTCATACTCAAGGTTCAACTCTGATATGAATGAACTGTATTTATTCACTGATGCCTGTGTCATTTCTTACTGCAATGACAGTGTGGCAATTTTTAATTTTCAACTGATGTTTCCTTAGCCGAATTTTCATTTGAAATGCGACAACAAGTTCAGACATTTTGCTAATCTATTGTTCTTCGCTATGCAAACTAATGTTCATGTTATTTAAGAGACAAGTTATGTCGACTAGAAACGTAAAGTTGCGAACCCATACAATGTCTTCTGACGTTGGGATACTTTTTGACCTGCTTGTATAGAATGATTGTATTCTTGCTTCAAATCAAACACCGTTTTTAGAAAATTTTATGAGTCAACCATCTTCGGCCGCTATATAGCAACGATTCTCAAGAATCAGGCGGAAAGTTAAACATTTAATTCTAATTGAATGACAGTTATCATAACAAACAATAAATTAGTGAAAGTTGTTCACTTTTAATAGTTCACTTCTAATTTAAAAACTGCGCTTTCGTAAGAAATTAAAACATAATTTAGATTTATTGTTTGAGTCATCTAAAACAATATTCTTTTTTTTTGTTAAAACCTTTAAAAAATGTGAAAAGTGTATAAAAATGTATTCAAACAGCTGACTTTGACAGCTTCTGAGGGGAAAAAAAAATTGTGTGTAAGCGGATCAGGCCAATTAAATTAAAAAATTGCTCATTATTGCAAATTTTAAAATGGTATAATTGTTTAACATTCCTTTCAAAATTATTAAAAAGAATGTTATGCCATTTTAAAATTGGCAATGTAGCATTTTTTAAAATTTAATTGGCACGATCTGCTTAGCACATTTTGTTTTCTTTTACACCCCAGGCTGTCAAAGTCAGCAGTTTGAATAAATTTTTAAAAACTTTTAACATAAGATTTTTTAAAGGTTATTCAACGTTTTAAGAAAAGGAGAAAATTGTTTTAGATGACTCAAACATCATTGAGTAAATTTAAAGAAAAAACATGGTTGGAAAAGTATTAATTTGTAGAAATGGCATGGAATAAACTAAACAAAGTCATATGTTTCGAAAAAATTTTAAAATAAATCAATATCTCCATAATGGTGAAACTTTTACGAAAATAAAATTTCGTCATATAGTAAGAAATTATGTGACCTATATGCGGTTGCAGGATTATCCTTTCATTCCTGCACACCCTGTATAGGAAAGGGAGCGTGCACAAACTACGTGGCTCTGTCCGGGGGGGGGGGTTGCTGGATTGCTACGCTGGGATACGTGGGGGGAGGGGGTTCCGAGCCAGGCCACGTAGCTTTCCTTTCATAACATTTTTCAAAGTTAAAATGGGGAACAGAACTCACAACAGCATGTGAATATTTATTTCCCTCAGTCCGTATGTAATTTACAATAGCCTGAAAAAGGTAAAAAATGTCTTCTGGAATCAAAAGGGAAAAAAGCTACGTGCTACGTGGGGGGGGGGGGGGGCGGGGTGTAGAGGCAAAAGCCACGTAAGGGTTCACAGGAGGCCAAAATGGAGCTACGTGGTTTATGCATGCTCCCAAACTTAAGCAGTGACGGTCACGTTCGAACTCATTCATATGCTGATATTGCGCCCTTTGATGTCGACGAGGCATAACGACACTTGTTTGCACGTTTTCACTTCGTCTGATGGTTCTCCACCGACTGAGCATGGCGTAACATTGACCTGTTTGAAGTTCGCTGCTAGGCCTACCTGCACGCCATATTACTGCAATTCTTAATCACTTACTATGGTTCCACTATTCTACACATCCTCCGATTTTGGACTCTTCCATCCGGGTGCTGCAATTTTCACAAAACATTAGTGTACTTTGCGTCTTGTATTGAGAGAACAGATGGATGGGGGAAGCCACACAAAATTGTTCTGTGGATGTGGGATCTGACTTTCCCGTCGTGTTTTCGCCATGTTTTCAGTCCTTGGGTGATGCAGATGATATCAGTAGCTACTATGGCAATTGCTAGGGTTAATACTTCATTATAGCTGCTTCATTTCTTTGCATGTATAGACACTATGATTTAAAACGCAGAAGCTGAGGTTCAGTAAGTGATGTTTCTGACGGCACCCTGGTTATAGAAGACATTGAGATGAAGAATTAAGTAATTATGTAGAAACAAGAAGGAATGGTGACAAATATTTGAAGATTCTGTTGGAAAGAAATGCAGTACATTAATTTTTCCATCATTTTATTTAATTTCCACCTGTAAAACTTAGTTGTTTGTGTTATATAGTTTTAAGGGCTCTTTCTGAATTTTTACTTATTACTTCTTAAAAAAGTAAAAAGAAATTCAAATTTGAAATGAAGTGTTCTATACAGACTGACTCTTTCGAGTGTTTATCTGTTGTAGGGGGTGTAAGGGTTTGGGAGAGACTATACTAGTCTTTTCCAACCAAATGTCAACCTCTCCTTCACGTGGTGCACCCTGTTTGCACGGACGAGGCTCTGGCGACTGAAAGATTCCCGGTATAAGGAGTCACCCACTGCTTGCCAAAGGCCTCTGAAAAGAGGGCGGAAGAGCGGGGAGCGGTTCAGGGCACCCTCATGCCCTTGGGGTTGGAAACGGCCCCTAAAGGCGGATGAATCAGAAATGATCAACGGCATGGGGATGCAGAAGGCAACGGGAAACCACTGCATTAAAGACCCAAAGGGTATCCCCAGGACATGTAATCCTCTCAAATTACATATATCATGATGGCTTGTTCCTGGGTAAAATATTCCGGAGGTAAAATAGTCCCCCAATCGGATCTCCGGGTGGGGACTGCTCAGGGAGGAGTCATCAGAATGGATAGAAACATTCTACGAGTCGGAGCGTGGAATGTTAGAAGTCTGAATAGGGCAGGTAGGTTAGAAAACTTAAGAAGGGAGATGGAACAACTTAAGTTAGATGTTGTTGGGATTAGTGAGATTAAATGGAAGGACGCACAGGATTTCTGGTCTGGGGAACACAGGATAATTGGCACACAAGCTGTCAATGGAGTCACTGGTGTAGGATTTGTAATGAACAAGAAAGTAGGGAAACGGGTTAGTTATTATGAACAATTTAGTGACAGGATTATTTTGATGAGGTTAGAAACTAAGCCCGTCCCAACCACATTAGTACAAGTAAATATGCCAACGTCTCAGGAAGATGACGAAGAAATAGAAAAAATAGAAGAAATAGAAAGAATTAATCCAATATGTGAAAGGGGAGGAAAATCTAATAATCATGGGTAATTGGAATGCAATAGTGGGAAAAGGAAAAGAGGGGAATACTGTAGGAAGTTTTGGTCTAGGAGAAAGAAATGAGCGAGGAAGCAGGTTGCTAGAATTTTGTGAAAGATATAAGCTAGTAGTGGCAAACACACTGTTTAAGAACCATGCAAGAAGAATATACACCTGGAAACGTCCTGGGGATACAGGCAGATATCAGCTAGATTATATCATGGTCAAACAGAGATTCAGGAATCAAGTTCTAGACTGTAAAGCGTACCCAGGAGCAGACATAGACTCGGACCATAATTTGTTAGTAATGAAGTGCAGGGTGAAATTCAAGCGAATAAGGAAGCAGCATAAGCAGAACAGACTGGAAGTGAATAAACTGAAACAATCTAGCACAAGAGAAAAATTTGCAGAAATGGTAGACTCAGGTCTAAGAATTAACTGTGAAAGGAGCTCAACCGAGGACGAATGGAATGCA
Source organism: Vandiemenella viatica (assembly GCA_031002005.1). NCBI lineage: Eukaryota > Metazoa > Arthropoda > Insecta > Orthoptera > Morabidae > Vandiemenella > Vandiemenella viatica. The sequence goes on along the minus strand of JARYHS010013631.1, from coordinate 169,453,315 downwards.
TTAAAGACCGAAATAATGAAAGCTGGCAAAGAAACCTTAGGCTTTAGGGAACAAGCTGCCCGAAAACCTTGGATCACAGAAGAAATTTTGCAGCTGATGGATCAGAGGAGAAGGTACAAAAATGCTCAGGATGAAGCAGGAAAAGAGCAGTACAGGCAATTTAGAAATCAAATAAATAGGAAATGCAAAATAGCAAAAGAAAAATGGCTACAAGAAAAGTGTGAAGAAGTAGAAAAGGAAATGGTTGCAGGAAAAGTAGATGTTGCATATAGAAAGATCAAACAGAATTTTGGAGAAATGAAGAAAAGAGGTATGAACATTAAAGCTGCCGATGGGAAACCTCTTTTAAGCTCAGAAGATAGAGCTAACAGATGGAAGGAATACATTGAGAAACTGTATGTTGGGGACGACTTGAACAATAGTGTATTGGAAAAGGAAGGCGATGTCGACATGGATGACTTAGGAAATCCTGTTTTGAGGACAGAATTTAATAAAGCTCTGAATGACTTGAAAGCAAATAAGGCAGTTGGAATTGATGAGATCCCTGCAGAACTTCTTAAATCTCTAGGAGAGGAAGGAATCGAAAGATTATTCAAGCTGATATCAAAAAGTTATGATACAGGAGAAATTCCAACTGATTTTAATAAAAATATCATCTTCACACTTCCAAAAAAAGCACAAGCTGACAAATGTGAGAATTATCGCACAATTAGTCTAACATCACATGCTTCAAAATTACTGACCAGAATAATATACAGAAGGATGGAAAGGGTAGTAGAAGAGATAGTAGGTGAAGATCAGTTTGGGTTTAGGAAAAATCGCGGTACAAGGGAAGCAATTCTGTCTTTAAGATTAATACTTGAAGGGCGGATCAAGAAAAACAAAGATACTTTTATGGCATTTGTTGATTTAGAAAAAGCTTTTGATAATGTTAGGTGGGACAAGATGTTCAAAATTTTAAAGAAGTCAGGTCTAAAGTATCGAGATAGAAGAATCCTCTATAAACTATATAAGAATCAAGTGGCTGTTATAAAAGTAGAGAATCACGAGAGACATGCATCAGTTAAAAAGGGTGTGAGACAAGGTTGTAGTCTATCCCCGTTAATATTCAACTTGTATGTAGAAGAAGCAATGAAGAAAGTCAAAGAAAAATTTCCATGTGGCATAAGTTTTCAGGGAGAAAAAATCAGTATGCTACGATTTGCTGACGACATTGTCTTATTAGTAGAGATGGCTGAGGATATTGAGAAGTTATTGAATGGCATGAACAAAATACTGAAGGAAGATTTTGGACTGAATATAAATCAAAGTAAAACAAAAGTAATGAAATGTAGCAGAAATGACACCAATACTAGCAGATTAAATATAAAAATAGGGTCTGATGCAATAGGAGAAGTGAGTGAGTTCTGTTACTTGGGAGGCAAAATTACAACCGATGGCCGAAGCAGGAATGATGTTAAAAGCAGAATAGCACTAGCAAAAAGAGCCTTCATGAAAAAGAGAAACCTTTTAGTTTCAAATATTGATCTAGGAATTAGAAAGAACTTCTTAAAACTCTATGTGTGGAGCACAACACTTTACGGTAGCGAAACATGGACTTTAGGAATACCGGAAAGAAAGAAACTTGAAGTATTTGAAATGTGGTGCTACAGAAGAATGCTGAAAATTAGGTGGACAGACAAAGTAAGAAATGAACGAGTTTTAGAAATGATGGGTGAGAAAAGAAGTTTATGGAAGAAGCTTACAGGAAGAAGAGACAGGCTGGTAGGTCATATTTTGAGACATGCTGGATTGGTTAATTTGTTAGTGGAGGGAACAGTTGAAGGTAAGAACTGCAGAGGTAGACAGAGATTAGAATATATGAAGCAGATAATTGAGGACGTGGATTGTAAGGGGTATGTAGAAATGAAGAGGTTAGCACAGGATAGGAAGGGATGGAGGATTGCATCAAACCAGTCTAAAGACTGACGACAGCAAAAAAAAAAAAAAAAAAAAAAAATCTGTTGTAGATCGAACAGATTGAATAATGGATTAATGGACATGGCACTGATTGGGTTTTTCTTACATTTTATTATTTTGTTTGGCAGTTCTATCATTACCGTGGCGCCACAATCTGTTGATAATTTCTTGTAGAACTCGATGAAACATATCGAAAATAAAGAATAAAAGTTTTCGATATCTCGCTTGATTTTCGAGGTACAGTATGTTAAAAATCAGTTGTAGGCAGTGGCGTAGCTAGGTCAACAAGGACCCCGGTGCAAAAAATTTATTTTGGGCTCTCAGGCCAGACGGGCGACCTTTTTTTTGCTTTGTGTGCTGGTAGGGGCCCCCTGAACTGAGGATGAGGGCCCTTGAATTATTCTTTAGGGGCTCCCGAGCAGTGGTTGGGGCCCCCCTGAGCACAGCGAGGGCCCTTAGTGAGGGGCTCTTGTACTCTCAGGGGCCTCTTAGGCGACGGTAGAGCTAAAAAAAAAAAAAAGGTCGCCAGTTTGCCGTGAAGGCTCGTGGGGCCCTCTAAACTGCGCTTGAAGGCCCCTAGAGGGTGCTCTTTGGGGCCCCTTGAGGTATGCTTGGGGGCCCCCGGAGCGTGAGGGCCCCGGTGCACTGCACCGCCTAGCCCCATAGTAGCTACGCCCCTGGTTGTAGGTGTAATTCCTTATGCTTTTGGTGACGTTTCTTCCGGTCCAGGCTGTAATTCAACCTAACAACAACCACTAGGAAGAAAATAAAACACCTATAGTGCATTTCAACCGTATGGATATAGTGGTTTTGTTGAGATATGAAAAAATTATTATTTTCCATTTTTCTCGTCGAGTTACACACGAATTTATCATTAAATTTGACTATGGCGAAATTTTTCTTCTGGTACAAGCCGCATTTCAACCTAACCACGTAAATTTTGAGATACAATATCTCGAGAACTAAGATAGATATCAAAAACATTTTATTCGTTACTTCCAATTTGTTTCGTCGAGCTACATAAGAATCCACAGCGCCACAGTGATCGGTTTATTTATATGAATTAACAATCATTTTGATTTAACAGCAATTAGTATACTTCAGAATATGATATTCGCAAAACCTCTTGATAACAACAGTTATAAACAATTCATTTTACGAAACCCTACTCAGTGGCGTAGCTAAGGGTGGGGGGCGGTGGGGGCGGTCCGCCCCGGGTGTCACCCGTTTGGGGGTGACACCCGCATTTCGAAAATAATAATCGAAATTAGTGTGATACAAAAAAAAATATTTTTAATAGACTTCTTTTACCCTTTGGTGTCGAAACACGTCTACCTTTAATGTTCTGAATATTTCTGTTTAAGTTGATCTATCGCTTTTTCAAATACGATCCTATACAATAGAGTATAATAATATTATTGGCTACACCGCGCGCTTAAACAATAGAGCATCGCTCTTTTGCACCAACAATCACAGGAGCTCATTGTGCTTGCCGTCCGTCACAGTTGTTTGGTTTGTTATGAGCGGCGGTGGATATAATGTAAGTTTTCTTGTATTAAGAGAGGAAGTTTTAAAAGTAAAGGATAAATTATTTATCTTATATATATATAAAAATAGACGTGTTTTTTCCTATATTTCACTTTTCAGCCACCACTACCTTGCACAGATCACTGATGTTTGTTGGTGGAAGTAGCATGGAGTTTCCTGTCGTGCACAACGTTGGCCGAATGCCGATAGCTGTAGGGATGTGGGAGATATAATGATTAAAGTTGGTCAGTGCAGGGCGTTTTCATATTTCGACCAAAAATTCGTATCTCCATATACTTCTCTTTCCTGCCACAACTACATAACATAGACCTTTGGTATTTGTGAGTGGTAGTAGAATCGTCTTTCCTGTCGTGCACTATGGTTGTTAGATGTCGGTAGCTATGGGGGTGTGGGAGATATGGGGGTTGAAAGTGGTCGACCTGTGGCAATTTCATACTTCTGCCAAAGACAAAAGTGTCATGGTGTATCACTTTTCAGCGAAAACTATAGATCACAGATAACTGGTGTTTGTGTGTAGTAGTAGCACAGAGTCACCTTTCGATCACAACAGCGGCCGATTTTCAGAAACTGTGGTACTGTGGTAGATATGGTGGTTGTAAGTGGCCGACCAAGGATATTTTCGTATTTCGACTGTCTCCGCATATGTCACTTTTCTGCCACAACTACATAGCATAGAGCATTGGTGTTTGTGTTTGGTAGTAGAATAGTATCTCATGTAGTGCACTATGGTTGTTAGATGTCGGTAGCTATGGGGGTGTGGGAGATATGGGGGTTGAAAGTGATCGACCTGTGGCAATTTCATACTTCTGCCAAAGACAAAAGTGTCATGGTGTATCACTTTTCAGCGAAAACTATAGATCACAGATAACTGGCGTTTGTGTGTAGTAGTAGCACAGAGTCACCTTTCGGTCACAACAGCGGCCGAATTTCAGAAACTGTGTTACTGTGGTAGATATGGTGGTTGTAAGTGGCCGACCAAGGATATTTTCGTATTTCGACTGTCTCCGCATATGTCACTTTTCTGCCACAACTACATAGCATAGAACATTGGTGTTTGTGTTTGGTAGTAGAATCGTATCTCATGTAGTGCACTATGGTTGTTAGATGTCGGTAGCTATGGGGGTGTGGGAGATATGGGGGTTGAAAGTGATCGACCTGTGGCAATTTCATACTTCTGCCAAAGACAAAAGTGTCATGGTGTATCACTTTTCAGCGAAAACTATAGATCACAGATAACTGGTGTTTGTGTGTAGTAGTAGCACAGAGTCACCTTTCGATCACAACAGCGGCCGATTTTCAGAAACTGTGGTACTGTGGTAGATATGGTGGTTGTAAGGGGCCGACCAAGGATATTTTCGTATTTCGACTGTCTCCGCATATGTCACTTTTCTGCCACAACTACATAGCATAGAACATTGGTGTTTGTGTTTGGTAGTAGAATCGTATCTCATGTAGTGCACTATGGTTGTTAAATGTCGGTAGCTATGGGGGTGTGGGAGATATGGTGGTTGAAAGTGGTCGACCTGTGACAGTTTCATACTTCTGCCAAAGACAAAAGTGTCATGGTGTATCACTTTTCAGCGAAAACTATAGATCACAGATAACTGGCGTTTGTGTGTAGTAGTAGCAGAAAGTCACCTTTCGATCACAACAGCGGCCGAATTTCAGAAACTATGGTACTGTGGTAGATATGGTGGTTGTTAGTGGCCGACCAAGTATATTTTCGTATTTCGACTGTCTCCGCATATGTCACTTTTCTGCCACAACTACATAGCATAGAGCATTGGTGTTTGTGTTTGGTAGAAGAATCGTATCTCATGTAGTGCACTATGGTTGTTAGATGTCGGTAACTATGGGGGTGTGGGAGATATGGTGGTTGAAAGTGGTCGACCTGTGGCAGTTTCATACTTCTGCCAAAGACAAAAGTGTCATGGTGTATCACTTTTCAGCGAAAACTATAGATCACAGATAACTGGCGTTTGTGTGTAGTAGTAGCACAGAGTCACCTTTCGATCACAACAGCGGCCGATTTTCAGAAACTGTGGTACTGTGGTAGATATGGTGGTTGTAAGTGGCCGACCAAGGATATTTTCGTATTTCGACTGTCTCCGCATATGTCACTTTTCTGCCACAACTACATAGCATAGAACATTGCTGTTTGTGTTTGGTAGTAGAATCGTATCTCATGTAGTGCACTATGGTTGTTAAATGTCGGTAGCTATGGGGGTGTCGGAGAAATGGGGGATAAAATGGTCGACCTGCTGCAACTTCATATTTCTGCCAAAGACGCATGTGTCACGTTGTATCACTTTTAAGTGAAAACTATCAATCGCAGATCACTGGCGTTTGTGTGTGGTAGTAACACAGAGTCACCCATCGATCACAACGTTGGCTGAACTTCGGTAACTGTGGGAGTGTGTGAGATATGGTGTTCGAAATTGGTCGATCATGAATATTTTCGTATTTCATCCAAAGACTTGTGTGTATCCGTAAATTTTACTTTGCTGCCGGAACTACATAGCGCAGAAGATTGGTATTTGTGTGTGGTAATAGTATCGAGTCTCCCATCGTGCACTATGGTGGTTAGATGTCTACAGCTGTCAATATGAATACTTTACAATCGCGAACGAAGTTGTGGGTACCAGCTATTATATTATAAATGTGGAAGTAAGTTTCTGTCTTTTTGTTACGTTTTGACGACTAAATGGCTATATCAATATTGATGGAATTTAACAATGAAATAGTGTAGGAAGGACACAGGACATTTTTTCGGCATGAATAACAGTTTTAGTCACGAAATTTTATGAACTTATCGAATGATGAAAGACAGACAGATTCGTGTGTTAGTCTGTAATGTTACGTTGGTTGCTCAGTCACGCAATCTGTTAGTGTTTGATTTATTAATAAATTTCGATAAGAAACAAAACTTATTATTTAGTATAGAAGTCAATTTGCTCTGCACTGTACTATTCATTTGTGTCTGTATAAAAGTTTCTGGCACCAATTTGTCTTCCTTTTTGACATGCCTTACGGACGTAAACCTGGCCTAAGGTGCAGGTCTAGAAGACAATGTGCTGCTATTAGATTATAAGATTCAGATGCTCATGTTGAATAAAGAAGAAAAAACCAAGCTGAAATAAAGCTGCCATCAGTTAACCCCCCCCCCCCCCCCCACACACACACACATCCCCGCACCTTCGCTTACTTTTCTGTTTTTTAAATATGTTGAAAATTGATTCTCTTCATGAGACAGATTAGATGATAGGATGATATAATGATGGCTTTCCATCATATTATGTCGACTCGGTGTTGTTTGGGACATATCTTACGTTACTAACAGTTTTCTATATCCAATTCTGGAATTGAAACTCCAAGTCCACGCGTACGAAGTCGCGGGTAACAGCTATATATATCTAAAATTGTTATAATCATGGCAATTAGGCAGTTAAATTGTAATTCCTCGAAATTATTTTTTAAAAAAATGTTAGATTTTCCTTCGAAAATGAAAAACAAAAGCAACCAAGCGTATGTGGGAATACGCGTAGTCTAGGCTTCAAAATTGTTTTGCTTTTTTAGAATTCTATTAGCTTTCTAGCTAAGATTCACAAGTACCTTGAAGTATTTTCTAGTAATTTTCGAATTTATCATCTGACAGATTCGAATTGAGTACATTTCGTGTTATTCGATATACACTCTGCGTACCTACTGTACCTTTTGTCGACAGTGCACCTATACTCGACATGAAATCGTATCATGTTCGAATTTATGCAATTAAAATGATTCGGAAAACTGCATTAAACTAGCAATACTGTCAGGTTTCAAGTCAATCCGGACGATTCCAAGTGTTATCGTCTGTCGGTAATCAGTTTTTGTACGGCATGTGTTTAAAACAGTCGGAACCGCGTATCTTGCTAGCGAAATCGTAACATTAGTAAGGGGACATCCATAAAATTACGTGAGGTGTTTTTCCGGATTTTCTGATCCTCCTCCCCCCCCCCTTTCTGGTGAGACTTCGTGACATCTGGTCCCGTCAGACACCCCTCCCCTCCCCTACGGATCGTCTTCGCAACTTTTTGACACCTTTTTTTCTAGGTCTCACCCTCCCAAAGCCGGTTACACCCACACTTTTTGACTAAATACCCCCTAAAATCGACATTAGCGTCATTTGTAAACACTTTTTTTTTTAGCTCTACAGTCCAACACAATTTTTTTGAGAATTGGTGAGATTCGCTGGACCCCGCCCCTATTTCACCTCACGTAATTTATGGATACCCCCTTAGCACTTTAAGTTCATGTAAGTTTGATATGCTTTCTACTGATTGAGAATATACAAATATGATCGCGATGAAATAAATAAGCGTATGTTTCTCTAAGAATTTTCCATCATAAATTTACAGAAGAAGATTTCTATTATGGGTAACCTCTTTGTCGAATACAGGTACCTACATTCTTATGGGTCCCTTAAATCGACAGGGATGTCGAGCTTCTGTTCCTGAACAAAAATGGAACTTTAATCATAACTGAACGAACATTCGAGCCGTTTACAACATCTTTATTTATACGCTACTGAGCGGTGCTAGAAATCTAAAATTTACACGTGGAGATGGGCTTCGATACATATCATATTTAGGAGTCTGTAGCTACTTATTTCTTAGGCGGGTAGTAAAATACTTCACTTGTTAAGTACTTCATGTAAAGGCGGCAGATATCTCAAAGGCAAGTTCTTTTATTAACTGACCGTTGTTTTTTTTTATTTTAAATTACGTTTAATTATGATTTTATATTTCATTTATTCCTCTATTTTTATGAAGGAACTTAATGTAGAGTTGCTTCTCTGACTATACAGTATCCCCCAGGGTCCCACAACTTGTGGGATCCGGATCCTGGGTTTGCACCAATGGGACCCCATCTGGATCTGGAATTGCTCCTACTTGGATCAAGCCACTTCTGTTAACTTCCCTCTCAATATCCCTTGGTCCTCCAAATACCGAGGTTGTGAATTCATTTAAATACAGCCTATGTCAACGTTTCAGTAACAAATGGGTAGCTTTCGACTTTTTTAAATTTATAGCGAAATCTTATGGTCGCCCTATAGTTACACTGGCGGAAATTAAAATCACAACACGCATACATGAATGGTATAATTTTAGGAAACTTTGAAAATATATCCAGGGCCATATCTAAAAGAAATAATAACAAATGGAAATGGATCAGGCTAAGTTATTATCTTTTACAGTTGTCAGTGAGAAATGCGCCCAACTTGAGCACCAATAAATTCTTGGATCCTTGCCGGCATTGACACAACAAGTGTTCAGGTGTCTGATTGGTGTGTGTTTCATTACTCGTGCATGTCTTTTGCAGTCAGCTGTTGCACAGTTTGTGCTGGGTGACCATGTGATCTAATGTGTCTACTTCTAGTATCCTGGAAATGCTCTATTTGGGACAAATCTGGGGACCGTGCTGTTCATATTGTGATCGAAACTCCTTGCAAGGATTGTGTGACGATGGCCGCAGTATGAGGACGGGCATTATCTTGTTGGAAGATGTGATTCGGATGTTGAACATGTTAGTGATGGGCTGTCATTGCCTTCAACAACAGCCGACTCAGTCATGCTATCGAAACTGATTGCCACCAAAACATGACACCGGTGGCGGCACTTGCGTGAGGTTCTGAAATCACAACAGATAAGCCGTTTCTCCACTACGCCTGCGAACATGTCGTCGATTATCACTTTGCCACAGACAGAATCGAGACTCGTCTTTAAACACAAATGTACGCCATTCACATGTCCATTGTGTTTCGCATTACACCAGGGTAGATGATGATGGCAATTAAATTAGATTAATGCGACATAATGCATAGGGGCCAGAGAGTGTAACCCACCTTCAAGCAATTAGTTTACAATCATCCGGGGAGGGGCGGAGGCGGGGTGTGACTATGTGTAACCACTACTTGGATCTGGCCTGCAGTCAACCATCTGCCAGAAACAGCCACCCACACCATTTGGCAGTCTTCACGTGCTGTTATCCATCTTTATGGACCCATGCCTGCTCTAGGAGTATTAGAGCCTTCTTTCAACCACTGTGTAACAAGTCTCTATACTGACATACTGTAGCACTACGGCCAATCCTTCGGGAGATTTCGCCATATGATGCACCCTTTCAAAACATGTCAATTCTCCGACCTCTCCTACTGTTAGACTTTTGGGTGTAGAGAGTTGTCTACGCTTCGCCTTGGCATACTTAGACAGCAAAAACTTGTGGGCAACCACGTGTCATGTGACACCACACTGTTCGCCGCTTATACGCTAAAAAAAAAAAAAATTAAAAAATTGCAATTTACATAATATACAGCACAGTAATTCTCACATTATTACATATAAAACTTTTAATTTTAAATCATTTAATACTCTTCATGCGGGCATACTTGGGGCCAAATTTCATTCGCTTATCACAACACCGTCTGGGTGCTGGGATTTTAATTTGCACCAGTTTGTGTATCAGTTGCTAAGTGTAAAGGTCGATCTGCACTTTGCCAATACTGGCCTGTATCGTAACCGCAACGACAGCCGGCCGAGTGACGGCTCGCCCCCTCGCGTCCACACTTTTCCATAGCTCGCCCGTGTTCCTACCCGGTCTTTAGTCTCCTTTAACGTTTACAAGTGATTGTTTCAGGGAATCAGTGTTGGGGATGACAGATAGGTTTGACACCCTACTTTATTATAGAGTACTGTACTTTATTCTGCACAGTTTTGGTACAAATGTACATTAAAATACTTTTTTATCTGACTCACGTAATCACCTAACTGGTTGATATTTTATGTACAAAAATAGTATCCGAGCGCAGTATTAACAATATCAACGCAATCTCAATGAAATTTCAATCACTCGCACTTGACGTGTTTGTTTTGTCTGAGGTTATTTTCGATTCACTCAATACTTTTTGTTAGTGAAGAACGAGATTATAACATATTTTAATTTAAATATAAGTCCTAAAGATTTTGTGTAGTAAAAATAATAATTTCATGTTATCTCAATGTTCTAGTCACAGAGTTTCTTATTTGGAAACTCTCAGTGCACCTATATCGTAGTCACCTAACTTGAAAAGGAAACCTACAGATTAACGTGAAATTCAAACCACCGAGCGTCCTTCGCATTAAAAGATAAAAGCGTTGCTATTGATAAAAGTCAATTTTAAGGCCCGCAAAAATTACAGTCGAGACCGGGATTTGAACCGGACCTTCAGTTTCCAAACCGCACGCAGTAATCATTTGAGTCACTAGTCCGAATATAGGTGTGATGAAAAATAAGTTTTTAAACATGATAAAATAAACATACTCTTTTTCTGTACCATGTATTTTTGTTATCAAAAGACACGAATCCACTTTTATGTGTTTTAATACATACTTTTCAGACTTCTAGATTAGTCTTGCGTCTGGTTACGGCGTGCGATTCAGCTGTAGGAGGTTCGGTTACAAATGCGGCTTTCTGCTGCAATTTTTGTGGGTCGTAAAATTGGTCTTTAACTCTGGCAAAGCTCTGATTTTTTTAATGCGAAGATGCTATTACTCTTCCTACATTTTACGAACATCTGATGAACATGGATGAAAAAAAAATATTTTTTTAAGGCAAATAATAACATGAAAACAACACTCAGTCGTAAGGGAAGGTAAATTTCCGAACTCTCTCGATGCGCTTCTCCACATCTAGCAGGCCGATACTGATCCGCACCGTCAAAACATAAACCAATCCAATGACGGCCGAGTGTCGGACTGAGGCCCGATCTTCAGAGGCCTCTCTAAAACCACTTTCGATCACCGGTGAGCAACACGTGGCTAAAATCTAGCCATATTGACTATTGAACATGAAGTAACTAAAATTGATAATTTTGAAGATGTGATTTACGAGTTTGCAACTGTTAGAGCTAAAAAGACAAGATTGTTTTTAGTTTATTGTGTTTTTTAAATGAAGTTAATATTATAATTTTATCAACTATAATTTTTACTAACAATAAATGTTTATTTAATTATATTTTATTAATATGATATTTTACACTTACAAGATATTATATTTTCTTAATTTTAAATTTAAGTTTTCAAGGGGTGACACCATCGATATCCGCCCCGGGTGTCACCCACGCTAGCTACGCCACTGACCCTACTATTCAAACTGCCGAGTATAGACATACTTCTAGCTGCAGTCGGATTAAGTCTTCCTCTCTCAGTCGACCACTTATACTCTTCAACAGCGTTCCAGTCCAGTTTCTTTCTTTGTGTGGTGTTCTTTCCTGAACCCATACTCTGGATCTGCTTCTTGTCCTATTTCGTTCAACCCTAACTTCAGTGACTGGTCCTCCATCCACGTTAAATGTCAGAGTCATTTCAATTTATTCTTCAAGTGAGCAAAACTATTATTCCTACAGCATTATTAAATATAGATAAGTCCACAATAATCTTTGGCAATCCGCTCATATACTCTTCGTGACATCACGTTATCCTTCACTTTCGGTGCTTAGAAAGCTAGGTAATGTATACCACCAGAGTACATTTCGAGTCAAAGCTGACAACATCAATGTCACTCACGTAACTACTATCAAAATAAAGTACAATAACAAACAGCTGACTTCACACGACGTGGTTTTTTAGTTCATCATCCTACAACACTCGTTTCATTGTTTCAGCTTTACCGTCGCCAGGAAGTGCAACAATGCAGTTTTCTACCTTATTCACAACTGGAAATGTGCTGTAAATCCTTGATATAAACAGTCTTACTGATTTTTATAGGTGGCTCCTATACCTGTCTCCTTTTGAAGACCATATGAAGGGTACAGTGAAAGTGTACATCCATATGATTGTGACATAAGTTAGCAGTGCCACCCGTTTCATCCTAGCTTGAACTTTGCTTATGAAGTAAATACTCGTATACTTCTTAAAAATGTTTGCTGGTAAACCTTTTAAAGTGACTTTATAAACCAACACATAAAAAAATGCCGACATTATTTCAATGCATCGTTACTTCAGAGATACTCTGATGCCAAATTCGTTACTCCATTTACGCAAACTTAGCGCCTATTATGGGCGACCATGGGCGCCGGGGGGGTGCAAGGGGGGTGCACTTGCAGCCCCCTGACATCCCGGGTCGCCGTCTGGGCAGTAGTAGAGCTAAAAAAAAAAGGTCGCCCAGCCCGGAAATTTTTGGGCCGATAGGGGGGGGGGGCACTAATGCAGCCCTGGTGCACCCCCCTGACTCCCGGATCGCCGTCTGGGCAGTAGTAGAGCTAAAAAAAAAAGGTCGCCCAGCCCGGAAATGTTTGGGCCGATAGGGGGGGGGGGCACCAATGCAGCCCTGGTGCACCCCCCTAGAAGCAATCCTACCGGCGCCCATGTCTTTTCTTGCTCTACCAGTGCCCCAGACGGCGCATCCGGCTGTGTATAGCATATAAATGCATATTTAGACCATTTTCCTAGTTTTGGTCATATTAAGATAATATTGGTCATATTTTGAGGAAAAGTCTGGTAATTTTTTAATATTAGATATATATGAGAAGAAATTAAAATAATTATTCATGAACTGTACTCCTATTATAAATTGAAGGAAATCCAAACTAATTGTCACTAAATTGGTCAGAATTCAAAAAGTCAATAATTAAAGTTATGCTTAAATTTCGTACTGTAAACGTTAATGTTCCTCCCACGTGTTAATCTCGACAACGAAGCAGCAACATGCTTCTGTCTATCCGCGTCGATCAGTGTCTCAATGAGAAACTTTTGAAAATAATCCACAGTCAGTGTTAAATCTGCAGTGGATCAGTGAGTAACGACAAGACGAAAAGAAACTTTTCTGAAAGTGCGAAGCTACAGCGTTAAGTGAGGGATTTTGGAGAGGAGCATTTTATTACAGATAAAAGAGTACTTTACTGTAAATTACGTGAAA
>JARYHS010013631.1:169408105-169438875 GCA_031002005.1 Vandiemenella viatica | reverse complement strand
GATTGACTCAGTGGAGAGGGTGCAGAGGAGAGCCGCTCGATTCGTGACTGGTTGCTACAGCCCTTATGGAAGCGTCACAGAATTGATACGTAGATTGGGCTGGGATCGTTTGGAAAACGGACGACGTCGTTTGGGTTTGAATTTATTGGAGAATATGTGAAATTCTTAGACTTACGAGTACAATTAAATTCTTCTTCCAACAACCTATTTAGGTCCCAATGACCGGATGGATAAGATTCGAGAAATAAGATGCCGTACTTATGCTTTTATGTATTCTTTCTTTCCTCGTGTTATTCGGGATTGGAATGCGCAGAATTAATATTGGTGCTTAGTACCCTCTGCCACCCACAATGTTTGTGAATTGCAGAGAATGGATATAGATGTAGATGTAGACTGCAGAGCTCCTTCCCAGACTATGGAGCACATCATCAAGGAATGCCCTCTGAGGAAGTACGATGGACCATTTCAAGACGTTTTCAGTGTTACAACGTCATTGATAGAATGGCTGCAACAACTGGGCATCAGTTTGTGAATGCTACCAACATTCTTGCCATTGTATATATTGTATACAGGGTGTTACAAAAAGGTACGGCCAAACTTTCAGGAAACATTCCTCACACATAAACAAAGAAAATATGTTATGTGGACATGTGTCCGGAAACGCTTACTTTCCATGTTAGGGCTCATATTGTGGACGGCTGTGATATAATACGCCATTCTCCAGGGCTGCATCAGCGCATCAGGGATTCCATGCGACGGAGGGTGGATGCATGTATCCTCGCTAACGGAGGACATTTTGAACATTTCCTGTAACAAAGTGTTTGAAGTCACGCTGGTACGTTCTGTTGCTGTGTGTTTCCATTCCATGTTTAATGTGATTTGAAGAGAAGTAATAAAATGAGCTCTAACATGGAAAGTAAGCGTTTCCGGACACATGTCCACATAACATATTTTGTTTGTTTGTGTGTGAGGAATGTTTCCTGAAAGATTGGCCGTACCTTTTTGTAACACCCTGTATATTTGTATGTACTACATTAGTTGCTTAGCCATACGACAAATAAATAAGAAAATTGTCTATTTACCTTCAATTTACACACTGATTTATAAGTAAGTCGATTATCTTAAATGCATTGATGCTTCGATTAACGACAGGTTATTGGGTAATAATAGCAAGAAAAGCGGATGAATTACAAGGGACACAACAAAACAGAGCGTTGTGGGTGAGCGGTTAACGCTCTAGCCTTGCATTCGGGAGGACGCCGGTTCGAATCCCCGTCCGGGCATCCAGATTCGGGTTTTCCATGGTTTCCCCAAACCACTCCAGGCCAATGCCAGGATGCTTCCTTCAAAAGGCCATGGACGAATTCCTTCCCGTTCCTTGTCCTCACTTCCATCCCACCTCTAATGACCTCGACGTCGACGAGGCGTATAGCCATAAGTAAAACAAAAACAAAAAAAAAACAAAAAACAAAAAAAAAACAACAAAAAACAAACAAAAAACAAACAAAAAACAAAAAAACAACAAAAAAACAAAAAAAAACAAAGGCATAGCAAACTCAACCACTGAGATGTCATGTCTCATGCCTTGTTAATTTGTTGCTTCTTTGAAATTATGAGACCGAGCAGTTATCAGTTATCATTGACGGTTTGAGGTTTCGAAACAAGTAGAAAAATGGCGTGTGCGTAGTGGAGGGGTTACGTACTGTCGGTCACGTTGAGCCGGTGTGTTTTGCGGGCTCGTCGCCGGGGTGGCTGCAGGGGCAGCCTTTACGCAACAGCAGCGCGTGACGCCTGCGTCGGCAACCCGCGGCCCCACGTGACGAACTCTCACGTGCCGGCACGCCTGCGAGTTTTAACGGCGCCGCCGCCATACTTGCCCGCCATTACGCGCTCCTCTTCGTCCACTATCACCGGTCAAGGTCCCCGTCGTGTGAGAACAAGAGTTGGGAATTTGGCAAGTGGTTTAAGTCGCGTTTTAACGTCTCCCGGCAGCCTATAAGCTCTGACACCTACCGAGCATGACTCTCTCGGTCAACTCTGTGCACTAGTCATCATCCACTACAGCCACGCATCGAGTTTGAAAGCTACGACTTTTGAATATTACCTGGGATTAACACTTAATAGAACTGAAGTATAGAAACCGCACTCGAACAAATCAAACTTATGAAAGAAATAGCAGGAAAAGTTGGACCTTAGATCTGTTTTAAGAATACTAAATTCATTACCAATATTAAGGATTCACCAATAGTACTAAACACAAAGTATTGAAAAATTAACAAGGTCATTAAATTTAAATATGTAGGTGAAGTAATTCAGATTAATGGGCTTGATAAGGAAGCAAACTGATCAAGAGCAAGAAAACTAGAACTTGCATACCAACTGACTAAAGATACAATAATCTTAAGAACAATCTTTCAAGGAAAACTAAAATTAAACACTACAACACAGAAATCAGACCAGAAAGTCTGCACGCCTCAGAATGTTTGTTCTCTATGAAAACTGGACAAATAGAAGAGATAGAGAAAAGGGAAAGGAAAATCTTGAAAAAATTTGGGGACCATTAAAAATTGGAAATGGTAATTTAGACACCGGAGGAATAAAGATGTATACAAAGAGGAAGAAATTGAAAGGATGTCAGACACGATCATAAAGAGGAGAATCTTTTTTTTTTGGGTGAGATAATGAGAATTGATAACAACAGAATTTTCAACCATATTTACAAGAGTAACAAGGGCAACCAGTGGATGTAAGGAGTAAAGAAAGATAAGACTGTGATCGGAATAACAGAAGATTTAATACAAGATAGAACAACTTTAAGGAGATTAATCCTAAATTTCAAGGTCTTCCAGGAGAAGGAGAAGAAGAAACGGCCAGAAGAAGGGAGGAAACAGCAAAGAACTGTTGGAAGTCGAGAAAAGAAGGACTGAAATGAATGCATGGGATTACTTTTCGTGGTAATTAGATGGCCGATATCAAAGAGAAGAAGAACTGCTACATTCAAGAAACAATGAATTAATGGAAAGTTAATTGTCTCGACTAGGGAAAGCCTGATAAGTAAAGTGATTGGTTCACAGCAAGATAATCAACAAGACACTGAAAAGTATGCGTTACCAATCTGGTGCAATTCACCTCATACGAAATAGTTTTATGTTGAACTCAACGAGACCTGTAACCTAACAACAGGTTTTTAAATTTTAATTGCATCTTTCTTTAATTACGTTTTTATGGAACGTCGGTGTGAAGTGAGACAGGATTTTTGGAAAGACTATGACATTCGGGCAAGATAATTTGAAAGAAATGTTCCGTTTCGGGAAACTATGGAAACTCAAATCTGTTCACATGATCGAACAGTCTTTCTCCCCAATAACAGGCCCGAACATAGCCATTATTCACCAGAATGAGTATCATATTGCAGAGATATTGCGAAGACGTATCCAAAGACTATTAGTTGAACAAAGAGAGTACCAAGACGTAGCCAAGAACGAGCACTGTCAGAGTCCGGGAGGCGATTCACAGTAAGAGAGTGTACCGAAAGCGCAGTGAACACTGAACTGAGGAGTGGAGCTGCGCGGGCTTTATTTACATGTGCAGCGGGTCGGCTTCGATTGGCCGCGGCGGAAAACTATGATGTGGTGGCGCTGGTTGGCCCGATGCCAGCGCCGTCTATATGAGGTCGACATCCATGCCCTCTACCGGGCATGCGGCGATGTCGGGACGGGATACCAGAAGAATGAAGGACGAAAACACATCCAAAATTCGCCGGGAAGACCTACAATTACGACATACAACCTGCTGCATAGAAAAATAAGTTTCTTAGGTACATTTCAGAAACTATTAATCGTTATTTAAATAACAGGGTTAAAATTGTGGAAGACCTCCAACGCTCCTAGCAGAGTGGTATTTACCAAACTTACCAACTGACTATTTGGGTGCAACGAGAACCAGTTAACCTAGAAGTCAGTGATTACGCTGAGATAGGGGTGACCGGATCGGATAGCTAATCCAACTATATGGGGAGTCAACGTTTCTGAAATGATCTATTCTGAGTGCAGAGAAGTTTAAATCATAAAGAACATGGTTCTGCGTTTGATGTGCCAATCTGATAACAAAGTAGATCACTTGAACAAAGTGACTTAAAATGCGCTTGACGTTTCAAAGTTCTGGGTCACATTAATTTGAAGACCATATTATTTGTAAGCTTTGGCTGTTGATGTTCTGATACGAGAATGATTATAGTATCTATGATCTATCAGGTCCCAAGAAGTTATGACATACATGAGGGTCCACATAGAAGACCACTAGAAGAACACTAGTGAGAAAACGACAAATACAGTGCGAAACGGATGCACTTACATTGTTAAATTAATATTAAAAAAAATAAGAAATATAATAAAAAAATAATAAAAGGCTCAACAGAAATCTATACTAATATTATAAAGCTCAAGAGTTTGTTTGTTTGTTTGAACGCGCTAATCTCAGGAACTACTGGTTCGAATTGAAAAATTCTTTTTGTGTTGAATAGACCATTTATCGAGGAAGGCTTTAAGCTATATAACATCACGCTGCGACTAATAGGAGCGAAGAAACAATGGAAAATGTGGAAAAAACGGGGAAAATTATTCATCTTTGAGGGCTTCTGTTGCGTGCGCTGCGAAAACGGTTCATTCGAATTGAAAAATTCTTTTTGTGTTGAGTAGACCATTTATCGAGGAAGGCTTTAAGCTATATAACATCACGCTGCGACTAATAGGAGCGAAGAAACAATGGAAAATGTGGAAAAAACGTGGAAAATTATTCATCTTTGAGTGCTTCTGTTGCGTGCGCTGCGAAAACGGTTCAAGATACCAAAAAATATGTATGAAAGGATTATTCCTCTTGAAATGATCTAAAAAAATGTCCGCGACAGTATATGTCTATTTTTTGAGATTAACTCACTAGAACCGTTTTTATGGTAATCAAATTTGGTCGAAATTAATGCATTATTACCAATTATTTGTTAGAGTTCTATCAACATAATAATATTAATCTTTATCCAAATAAATGTGTTGTTGATTAAGAGTATTTAATTGTGAACAAAATTGTCTTTGGCATCACTTAATTTCAATGAACATCTTAGAAGATATTACGCGCGGTCGACTCCCTTCTGAACGGTTGTATGCAGCGAATGCGTAATGAGAATCAAGATATGACATTAACATACAATAATGATATATACAATGATGGACTAATCATAATTGAAGATAAAATTCATGAGATTTGCGATAAATCACTAACCGATTTTGGGCTAACCTGTATCAAAAAGGTTTAATTCACTTAATCATCTGGATCCGTTAGAAGTAGCGTTGCGAAAACCGTATGATCTAAATGAATTAAATGAGTATATTACTCAAAATGAACCAAAATTAGTTAATGACCAGGTGACCGCGTATAATTGTGTTATGCGAAGTGTTCGTTTTAATGAAGGAAAAGTATTTTTTTTGGATGCTCCCGGTGGAACCGGCAAGACCTTTATTACTAATCTTATATTAGCAAAAGTAAGGTCTCAGGGAAAGCTAGCTTTGGCAGTAGCGTCGTCAGGTATCGCTGCAACTTT
Source organism: Vandiemenella viatica (assembly GCA_031002005.1). NCBI lineage: Eukaryota > Metazoa > Arthropoda > Insecta > Orthoptera > Morabidae > Vandiemenella > Vandiemenella viatica. Next base: position 169,433,282 of record JARYHS010013631.1, on the reverse strand, counting down.
ATTAGCAGGTGGACGCACAGATCATTCCACTTTTAAACTGCCCCTAACTGTTTCTTTACAGAAAGATAGCGTGTGCTCTATACGTAAAAATGGTCCTTTGGGAAAAGTTTTACAAGATGTCAGTTTAATAATCTGGGACGAATGTACCATGATCCATAGAGCTCATGTGGAGGCTCTAGATAGGACTCTTAGAGATATTAGAAGCTGTGATAAAATCATGGGTGGGATTACTGTTATGTTTGCTGGGGACTTTCGACAAACTTTACCAGTAATAGTAAGGGGAACTAGAGCAGACATTGTAAAGTCTTGCCTTAAAAGTTCCCCATTATGGAAGTTTGTTAACATTTTAAAATTAACTACAAATATGAGAGCACATTTGGGAAGAGGTAGTATAACTTTTCCTTCAAAGTTACTTTTAATAGGAGACTGGAAAGTTCCTCATTTTGAAAATAAAATTGAAATTGATCGCGATTTAGGAGAAAGAGTAAGTAACATTGAGGACTTAATATCGAAAGTTTACCCTGAAATCAGCGAAATAGAAAATAAAGATCATCAATGGATGTGTCAAAGGGCAATATTGGCGGCGAGAAACAGTAGCGTGGACGAAATTAACGACCTAATTTTAAGTAAACTTCCAGGAGACATAGTTACCTACACATCTATTGATAACGTAATGGATCAAGAAGATGCGGTACATTACCCACAAGAGTTTCTTAATTCTTTGAACCCAAGTGGCCTTCCCCCATATTCCCTCAAGTTAAAAATAGGTGCCCCAATAATTTTACTTAGAAATCTCAAACCACCAAATTTATGTAACGGAACCCGACTTCAAATTAAATTTCTACGCAATAACGTGATCGTTGCAATAGTTTTGACTGGTCCAGCAGTTGGTCAAACAGTGCTTATACCTCGCATCCCAATGATTCCAAATGATTTACCTTTTAATTTTAAAAGAATTCAATTTCCTGTTAAGCTATCTTTCGCCGTTACAATTAATAAATCACAGGGGCAAACATTTAAACACGTAGGAATCGATTTACGTCAAGACTGCTTTTCACACGGCCAACTATATGTCGCGTTGTCAAGATCGGGTTGCGGAGAAAACCAATATGTTCTTCTGCCACAAGAAAATAAAACTAAAAATATAATTTACGCAGAAGTACTTTAAAATAATTATGTTCTTTTAAAAACTTAAAAACTAAACTTGCAAAAAAAATTGTCTAAAATAATAACAGAAATTGAGGTGGACAAAGTCGTGGGTAACTGCTATAATTTATAAAGCTGAGGAGGTTGTTTGCAAAAATAAATATGATGCCCAAAATAACTATTCCACGCGGACGAAGTCGCGGGCACAGCTAGTTAAATATAAAAAAGTAAAACAAGCACTTACACGGAAACAGCAAATAAAAGAAGGCAATGCCAAGACGGCAAGTACTTCTGACAAGAATCCCTTAACCTAAGGGCTAAGGGAGATTGATAGAGCCTCTACTAGGTCCCAAGAAGTGCGATTAAAAAATCAAGAACCTTGATGCAGGCATGTTTCGATCGGGTGTAATATGTTGGCGCGATTTGCTTCAGTGAGAATGAAGATGGAAAACATATCAACCAAATTTACACAACAGTTTATAGCAACTGCTTCGGTGAATGACGAATCACAAAAAAATTCTGGTATAGTCTTAAGAAATGACACAGCTGCCTGTCGCCCCAAAAAGTGAAATTCACATCCGAAGAACAAGTCAGTTAAGACATGACGAACTAATTTGTCTTCATAGTTCTATAAACCCTTTTATTTCCTCTCTTCAACGGATGATTACTTTCACTAAGCTGTCACTAACTGGGCATCTTCTACTTATTGAATCTTTCCTGACTCTCCGTTAACACTGGAGCGGGTGGAAAGTTTAGAGACAGGCAATCTTCATCAGCACTTGCACCAACTGACATGTCTTATCCCTAATCCATCATTGTAGCTTATACGCTTGATTTGTTTTGTATATAATGTGATGTTTTTATTTCATAACTTCAAACACCCAATGCACAATATGCGTGCGCAGAAGGGGACTGTCTAATAAAAATCGGTTCCCTTGTCCTGCGAGCTCGTTGTTTACAGTGGCTACAAAGTGTATCTGACGGAATGTTTCTTGTTGACAGTGCGGTTTGCCCGTATTGTTTTCTTTCTTGGTTGTGGGCTAAACAGAGTACAAGAAATGCATCGTTAGCAGCTTGAGCCGTGAGTATTGCGTTGCATACTACTGGCGACAGGTTCAGTCTTGCGGTTGGACATGGAGATCTTGTCAAGTGCAGCAATCTGTATCGCTGACAGACTGTCTGAACTACAAACTGGATCATGGCGTAACAACTTACGGTAGTTTCCCCGCTGGCTGATTGCCACGGCCTCTGGCATATACTGGAATAAGATGGTCAAGTTCGTGATCTGACCACGAAAACGGAATTGCACAATCTTGCAAAAACTGAGAGAGATTCTTCAGTCCTTTGTATATTATTGTAAAAAAAACATATATTTACAAATCCTCAAATGGGATGAAATATGTACTTTTAATTTGCAATAGTGACGAAATAATATCATGGTGCGAATAAATACGAGGGTTATTCCAAAAGTAAGGTCCGGTTAGGAAAAAAAATAAAAATCAAATTTGCCTTGACCTTGACTGGCGATGACGTGTGACGCCATTCCATCGACTGACGTTTAGACTCGGGGGTTATGTGAGAAACCAATGTCTCATCCCCTGTGACAATATGGTCTAAAAGACTGTCCCTTCCTTATGATATCGCTCCAAAAAAACAAGAGCATAAGCCATTCTTTCCATTTGTTGGGACTCAGTAAGCAGCCTGGGAACCCAACGGGCACATAATTTGTAAAAATTCAAATGTTCAGACACAATTCTGTACAAAGTCGTTCTACTCACATTCGGGAAATCTACTCGTACGAGTATTTCGAGATCTGAAATAGTGAATCGTCGATCTTCACGAATTTTTTGGTCAACCGCATTGACCAAATCTTCTGAAATCACTGATGGTCGGCCAGACCGTGGTTCATCATGCACATTTTCCCGTCCTTCATTAAAAGCTCGAACCCACTTGCGCACTTTACTGTCACTCATTATGTTAGGACCGTAAACTTCAGTAATCTGCCGATGAATTTCTGCAGCTGAAACGTTTCTTGCAGACAAAAACCGTACCACTGCCCTTACTTCACAATCGGCGGGCCGATAAATTGTCTTAAACATTGTGAACTGACACTACAAACAGCACACAGCAACAGTAACAACACTAATGGCGGCGCTTGACGCGCAAGGCATGCTGGGAGTCGGCGCGCATGCGTGTTTTGTCCTTGGCGCCCAATTCAAATAGTTACAGCGAATCGGACCTTAGTTTTCGAATAACCATCGTATTTTTTGTAAGAAAGGACATTTATGAAGCACGGTGGTAATATTAGGGAAGTTGACAGTTATAAGTTAGCAACTGTTTTTAAACAAAGGAGAACAAGCGCTACAGACTATAATCGTGCAGGAAGGTAGGTGAAGACAACCAGTCACGAAAATGTGGACAGGACACACCAGCTGATGATAACAGATAATAGTTTAATATTTAGGCACATTTAAGAGATATCAAACTATCAAGAACAATATGCAGCAATCTAATAGAGCGTGTACTTACATGAGAAAGTTTTACTCCAATCCTACATCGAGAAATTTGACAGTAGATCAGTCTTTCAGACTAATCCTGTTGATGCTGTCGAAATATCTGTGACTGCATATGAGATCTGGGCCCTTCACTTTACTCAGAATCAAAGCAAATGCAGTGGAAGTTATCCCTGTTAACAGAGTTCCAAGGCTGTTTAATCTGCAGGGAAAATGATGGTGTCTGCTTTTTCGTGATTCTGACGGCAAGATACTTATAGCAATCCTGAGAAATGGTGAATTCAGCACATGTTGTATACGGTAGGCTAGACGGTAGTCACTTTGAACAAAATTCGTAGATTGTCGTGTTTGTAGGCTAGACAGTGAACTGCGTTCCACAATTCGTGAACGCAGTGCTACAGCTAGTGTAGTAGCTCAGTTCCAGAAATAGGGTATAGGGTCCCTTAAAATTAATTAATTTAATTTAATTGCAATGGAGCACAGGCTCCGGTGGCAATTTCCCTACACACCCATCTTCCCCCTATCCTGCACCCACCTACATTTGCCCTCTACAAATTTTATCTTTAAATTCTTTCAAAGTTTTCGGTAAATTATTCATCATTTCTCTTGGTAACTCATTCCAATCCCTGACACCCTTACCTAAAAAAGAGAATCTTCCTACACCCTTGTGCCTGAAATCGAGTGCCAGCTTGTGGTCATGGTCATCTTTTCCCTTCCATGCACTACTTTTCATACCTATTGCAATATCTTTCCATGCCTCATCGCCAGTATATGCCCTGTACACTCCCAAGACCCTCCTCATTCCACTCCTGTCTTGCAATGAATCCCATTCCAGCTCCTTTAGCATATCCGTCACTGATTGCATTCTGCGATAATTTCCAGAAACAAATCTAGCAGCCCTTTTTTGCACCCTCTCCAACTCCTGTATTTGATACGTAAAATGAGGGTCCCATACTACACTACCATATTCGAGCAATGGTCTGACCAAAGTTTTGTAACCCAATTCCTTGACTTCTCTCGTACATCCCCTCATCACTCTCTCCAACAGGTGCAGAACTTTGAAACCTTTTCCTACCACCTGTCCTATGTGTCCTGCCCAGTTAAGTTTGTTATCAAAAGTAATTCCAAGATATTTACATTTCAAGTCTTCAGTAGCCGGCCTCGGTAGCGTAGGGGCTAGAGTGCTCTAGCTCCACGTGCCGAAGGTCGCCGGTTCGAATCCGGCCGCGGGCATGGATGTTAAGTGTTGTGTGTCTGTGTGTGTGTCCTGTCCGTCCTGTGGCGTCCGCACTTTGAGGACTATATAAAACACTGGATTTAACTGATTCACTGGAAGCTTTAATATAACACATTGAGCTGCCTGTATGGCCTCAGCTGTCAAAAGCCATTTTTTTTTTAAAAAAAGAAAGTCTTCAGCAAGCAATTCTTTCCCCACCTTATATTCATAGTTAACCTTTTGTTTTTTATTTGTGTATCTAATAAGCTGACTCTTCTTTGCATTTATCTTCATTCCATGTTTACCAACCCAATTAGATACCCTGTCCAGATCACCCTGCAACTGTTTACAATCCTCTATCGCTTTCGCTAAAATACAACAAAAACATTGATCATTTCGCAACATATTAGATTTATTCGATACTAAAATTCTATCGTGACATTGTCAGCGTGGTCCAATGTCATTGGTAAACCAGCATAATAAAGTATTAGTCAAATAGAAGCCGCCTATAGACCGACCATGGTGGGTCTGCTAGACGAATGGTAAAGAAGAGCAGAAGACGGAATCGAGCTCGGTGGGTCAGCGGTAACGACTCAGGTTCAAATTCATGTCGAGCCATTCAAATTTCGGTTTTCCATCATTTCTCAAAATCACTACAGGCGAATGCGAGAGAGGTAATTGTTTTCAAAGGTCATAGCCAAATTCATTCCCATTCGGTGCCCCAGTCCTTTCGCACCCCTAATAATCTCGCTGTCGATCAGGCTTAAAACCAGAAACAAAAAAGGTAACTATAATATTTTTGTTTTAGTTTTGATAGCAACGTATTTATAAGTTAGGTTTTCTCAAATGTGAAGTTTATATACTTCAGATTTCTGTTATTTTCAAAACCTCAAGATCATTTAACCTAACGTGATATAACATGTTGAGATTCAGACCTTTTTCCTTAGCTGCTTTATTAATAAGGTTTCTGTGACTTATCCATCTAGTGCAACTAAATAAAAAACTTTGTTTTTTGGCAGACGCGTTTCGATCTATTCAATCATCTTCGGTGCCCTAGAACAGTTTTATTTACATGTTTTGTTGTTGTTTATAGTTTGTTTATAATTATAATCTGTTATGAAGTGCTAAGAGTGTTACATTCTGCTTACAGTTTTTGTTTCCTATTTTCACATTGAAGTCTGGGGAACTTCCATTTCAGTGATTTTTCTATTGCTTTTATGTGTTCCGCACATATCCTGAGGTGTCTTTCTATTCGCATTTACTTTCTTCATTTTTGATAAACACACTATTTTTTACCCACTTTTCTGTTTGTGTAACCACTGTACGAGCATTTGTTATTGTTTACATTAGTGTGTTCAGAGATGCTTTTAATTTCCGGCAAGTATCTTATCGGATTTATTTGTTTGTGTTTTAAATTATATCTATGTTTTAGCGTTGTGTATGTGTGTTTTATATATATTATGGAATTGTTTTAAGTGTTTTGAATAAAGTCTGATTCGTAAGGTGAATGTAGTCATTGATTATAGTTTTCCCATCATATATTGCTTTCTGTATGTAGAAATTTTCTTGTACTGTCACCATGTTTTTGTTGTGGTTATTAATTTTCAGCATACAGAAAGTATTATATGAAGGTAAAAATATAATCAATGACTACATTCACCTCACGAATCAGACTTTATTCAAAACACTTAAAACAATTCTATAATATATATAAAACACACACACAACGCTAAAACATAGATATAATTTAAAACACAAATAAACAAAACCAATAAGATACTTGCCGGAAATTAATAGCATCTCTGAACACAGTAATGTAAACAATAACAAACGCTCGTACAGTGGATACACAAACAGAAAAGTGGTTAAACAATAGTGTGTTTTTCAAAAATGAAGAAAGTAAGTGCGAATAGATGTTGTTGTTGTGGTTTAAGGGCGCGTGGACGGCGACGTCATTAGCGCCCTAGTGCGAATAGAAAGACACCTCAGGATATGTGCGGAACACATAAAAGCAACAGAAAAATCACTGAAATGGAACTTCCCCAGACTTCAATGTAAAAATAGGAAACAAAAACTGTAAGTAGAATGTAATATTCATAGCACTTCATAACAGATTATAATTATAAACAAACTATAAACAACAACAAAACATGTAAGTAAAACTGTTCTAGGGCACCGAAGATGATTGAATTAATCGAAACGCGTCTGCCAAAAAAAACGAAGTTTTTTATTTAGCTACACTAGACAGGTAAGTTCACAGAAACCTTATAACGTGATATAAATTACTGTTGATGCACCAGTACGTATAAGTAACAACGCCGACGTCGACGAGACGAAAAGCCATAAGAAAGAAAAAGTTCCTTCAAAAGTACATAATCAAACTTATTTCCCGACATTTTCCACCAATCCTCTTCCTATAGGCCTACTAATCACCTATCCGGAAAACACCAATAAAAATGTTTGAATCTCGAGCTTGTCCTCAACGAGTATGAAGTGAGGGCATATGATAGTGGTTCATACTTCGGTTGGTGTTATTTAACATGGCAGCCCATGTTCATCTTTTGGAAGACTATGCCTGAATAAGTCGACACCATGTATCACCCTCTCATTTCATTCACCGTCACATACACAACAGAAAATGCACATTACACTCGACAAAAGTAATTATAATCACCAACATGCAATAAATACACCGAATGTTGGATTTTTTTTTTTAACTGCTTAACGTCTCCTATAACAACTAGGTCTTTAGAGACGGGAAAGGATGGGGAGCAAGGAATGGGAAGGAATTCGGCCATGGCCTTTTTGAAGGAAGCATCCCGGCATTCACCTGGAGTGATTTGGGAAACCATGGAAAACCCAAATCTGGATGCCCGGACGGGGATTCGAACCGCCGTCCTCCCGAATGCGAGGCCAGAACGCTAGCCGTTACACCACCACCGGTCCGATGGTTGGAACTGGCCTCGCTATCTTTGTAATAGTGCAGGTATGACTCCTGTATAAGTCATTATACCATACGAAACTATTGCAAAGGAGATAAGGGACTGACATTTTTGGCAGTCTGAGAGATGTGATCAATGGAGATTAACGTAGGTTCTTGTGTAGCAATGTTTATGTGTGCAAATCGTCCTTCTACATTAGGATTGTTTTTGCCGTTAAGCTTATTTTGATTCTTCTGTGCTTATAGTTCTCAGAGTTCTATGAATCATAAACATATCTTAGTGTTTAATTACGTAACGAGACGCGAAAAGATTAATTTTGTTTAGAGTTTTACGCCTCGTTGACATATTTAGAGGCGAGACAGGGAACCCAAAGGAATTCGGCCATGGCATTTTGAATTAACCATCGCAGCTGTAGTGATTTAGGGAAACCATACAAAACTGAAATTTGGCTGACCGGACGGGGACTCAAACTCACGTCCCCTCGAATGCCAGGCCAGACCGTAACCGCTCACCCGCCGATAAGTACTCTATGTACACAGATCAACCAAAACTTTACGACCACCTGCTTATTAGTGTATTGGTCGATCTTTGTGGCGCAATACAGCAGCGATTCGGCGTGTCATGGATTCGAAAAGTCTTTGTTAGATTTCAGGAGTTGTCTGGCACCAGATGACTACGCACAGGTCCCGCAATTCCCTTAAATTATGGGCTGGTGGTTTGTGGGCGCCAGGGAACGAGCATCTCGGAATCGGCGAGAATGGTTGGCTGTTCGCGTGCTTCTGTAGTGAGTATCTATGGACAGTGATTGAACCACGAGTGGGAAACAAGTTGGTGGACGTCCAAGCCTCATCACAGAACGTGGAGGTCGGAAGCTTGCCCGCTCTGTAAAGCGGGATAGCAGAGATCTGACGGCAGAGTACAATGCTGTTGATGCAGGCGTAATTATTCCGGAGCACACTGTACTGTCAGATATGCCACAGATCGCTGCCTATCTCACTTTACAGGCGTGATCGTCTACCACCTTGTCGCCCAGTCGTGGTTTCACCGTCCTTCAAACATTCTGCATAGATGCTCACTACTGTAGCACGCGAACAGCCGACCAGCCTCGCCGTTTCCGAGATGCTCGTTCCCAGCCGCCGCGCCCACAAACCACCGGGCAGTAATTTTTGGGAATTGCGTGACCTGTCCGTTGACATCTGGTGCCAGACAACTACGAAAAAATAAAAAGGACTTCTCGAATCCATGCCATGCCGAATCACTGCTGCTTTGTTGCGCTTCAAAGACCAATACACTAATAAGCAGGTGGTCATAATGTTTTTGCTGAGCAGTGTATGATATCTGTATACTCTAGTCACTACCCCAGCATCATGCCTGCAGTTGCTCTTGGCTATCACAGGTAGAGGATACAGCAACAGCATAAGATGAGGGCAGGACCAAACCGAGGACAGGGTTGCTCGCATGTGGACCACCAGGGTAGAAACACTAATGTAATGTACAGTGATCCCAAGTTTGAGGGATAAGTTGATAGTGATTCGCGTGCGGCGCACACAGTAGCTGTCTTCAAAGCGAGCTGCCGCGCTACCTCCAATTACCAGGCTGTCCGCTGCCTGTTGACGGAACCTGTTGGACGGCCTCTGGGATGCTGAGTGAGACGCCAGAGGCAACAATTAGGACGTCATTGCCTTCGGCTGGGGTTACAGAACGAGTAAACAGTCGCAGCATACCAAGCGTTCCATCAACGTAGATACTGTTCAAATAACGTCTATCTCTCAGATGAGTGCAAAGTACCGATCCAACAAACGTTGCATACCTATGGCGAACTTTGATCAACTTGGGGGAAAATTTTATGGAACGTGACTGCATTCCTGTCAAATTGATGACGGTGGTGGGACAACCCATAGAGACGGTATACAACGATAATGTTTATCTTTGAAGCTGACTTGAGGAGATAACTGCCATAACTTCGCTAAAAACATGATAGCCAAGAAGGGTTGGCGTAACTATACGACGGTGGTCTGAAAAGTTTCCGACCTAACAAAGACATTTTTCCTGGGTTTTTTTATTTATTTTTCAACATAGTCTCCTTGTAACTCCACACACTTCTACCAGCGATGCTCCCATCTCTGTAACCCGTCCAAATAGTACTCGGCGTTTTTCTCTGCAAAATAATTGTTCACGAAGGTGATTGCCTCTTCATTTGACGAAAATCTCTGTCCTCCGAGCGCAATTTTTAGATGAAGGAACAAAAAGAAGTCGCTTGGGGCTAGATCTGATGAGCAAGGTGGATGGTCAAGCAGTTCAAACCGTAATTCGTGAATTTTCGCCATGGCAACCGCTGAGGTGGGAGACGGTGCGTTGTCTTGGTGAAACAGGATTCTCTTTTTCTGCAATATAGCCGTTTTTTCCGCAAGTTCTGCCTTCAGCTTGTCAAGTAATGATGTTTAGTATGCTCCTGTAATGGTTTTTCATTTCTGAAGGTAATCGATTAAAATAACTCCATGACTATCCCAAAAAACAGTCGCCAGCACTTTCCTAGCCGAAAAAAAAAACAACAGTTTTTGCTTTTTTGGAGCCGGTTTCCCCTTTCCAGTCCACTGTTGGGACTGTATTTTTGTTTCGGGCATATAATGGTGTATCCAAGTTTCATCTACAGTAATTAATCGGCGCCAAAACTCGGATTTATTGCGCCTAAACTACGCCAATAGAGCGTTGCAAATGTTCATTCGAACACGTTTATGGTCTAATGTGAGCAAACGCTGCACCCAACGCGCGGACAGCTTTCTCATACCTAAATGTTCATTTAATATGTAACAAACGCGTTCATAACCTCTGTTATCTCCCTCACTTTAATTCGGCGGTTCGTTGGCAGTTGCTGTTTTTTGACGTCCCGAACGTTCATCGTCTCCCAAGCTCTTACGGCCACGTTTAAATTCAGCTGCCCAAAATTTCACTGTGGTAAGTGATGGTGCAGAGTCCCTATACACAGAATCCAACTCATCTTCGATTTGCGTGGGCGTATTGCCTTTCAAAAACAAAATATTTAATGACAGCTCGATACTCGATTTTGACCATTTTCACAAAAACACTCACATCAAATCACTCAAATGACTGTTACATAACAACTGCGCTTCCAAAATGGCTGAAACTTTGGTGAGTAACTGTCAACAGATAAACAACGAAATTCACTAGCTTTTATTTACGAGTGCTGCCATCTTCATGTTTTCAGACCACCCTAGAACAGTAATAGGCATCTAGTGTGTAACCATATTCGCGGGGTACAGGTGCCCCACCCGTTATAGATCCGGATTTGTCGAATATGGAGCATTTACACTGCTGGAGGAATATTGTGCTGCGATATTTTTGTAAAACTGATAAATATGTTCTGTGTATGATAAGTGTATTTTTATTTGTGAAATGTGTTGTTTATGAGGCGGAAATGATAGAACGTTCCAGCATTCGTCTACTCTAGATGATTGCAGGCCGGTACATGGGACCTGTTCTCGTTTTAACCCGCCGTCTTAACGCTCGGGTTAGACAAATTATTATTGTTATATCAACCTTTTAATAGTTCGTTACCTAACCTGAAAAAAGTGATGTATCCGGCATCGATACCTGGGAAGATATTTACAGTACTTACCTTCCTTCCATGAAGCTCGCCACACGCTTTGTCGTCTTTTTCTATGATTATTGTTACAATTTTTGCAGCGAATTATGACATTTTTCTTGAAATTTGTTATATTGGTTTAAATTCCTCACATAAGATTTATTCACAGTATTAATTAATTTGTCGATGTGCCCACCCTTATTTGATAATTATTGACAAATAGCAGCTTTCAACCTATATGATAAATTATTTTTTGTATTCGTTTGACAACTTCATCTAAAAAAGTTTAATATCTATGGTGTCTCATAACCTTTCTTAATGATCCTTGAACTTATTCCCTCATTCCCTTTATGCTTTGGTTACAGCGTCTTGGTTTTTATCCATGTACTCATCAATAGCGATTCGTACAGCTGTCAGCGCACCCCTCACTTCCCTGTTCTCCATCCTCTCCAATTATACGCACACACATACATGGAATCACAAACACACTCAATATCGAATATCTCTCGTCTCAGTGTTTTACTCCTAACTCCTCCCTTGTTGTTCAATTTCTTACATGATCGCAACGGGAGAACTGACAAGGTATTCTGCGATAGTCCTTCTTACTAATTTACCATTAGGTTTTATTCGTGCTATCAGTAAGTTCCTAACATTCAAACTCATAGGTTTCTTTATATTAATTGCCGCATAAATTTATCTCCAGATATCATATTTGTGAACCAAGCTAAACGGCTTAATTTTACAACTTATCTTCTTTGATTCCGTCGAACATGTATTTCTGGATGACATATTTGATCCTTCGACAAAATCCTGCCAACAAATTGAAATTCGATACAGACCATGGTGTAATGACAATTAATTTCAATTTTACTTCCATTTTCTATGCAATATAAATATCAAATTATCTTTACATTGATTTCCACTCACCATTTATAATTTTCTTCCAGTAGTCTCCTTGGTATAAAACCCAATTTCTCTTTCATCGTTGTCCATAATAACACGCCTGTCTGCAAAAAGGAATGACTTACTACACAGATTATAAACTATTCTCTTATTCCAATATTTAACCGTATTTACTTAAAATACTGATCATCTTTCTTCATTCAACATTGAAAAAAAAAGAAGCTCTTTAAACAGCTTCAGTGTACGTGAATCAGCTAGAAGTGTCGGTTTGTTATTCTTTGAAGCAGTTATAAGTAGCTGCTCTGTGTCGTTTTGAGAGACAGCAATAGCCTCTGAAGTCTTCCCCGACATAGCGCGCCAGAGTTTGCGCGACTCACAGAATCCAGCGCATTACCGTCTTTATTTATGCCCTACTGAGTCAGACGAGACGACCAGAGTTTCGTTAGCATAGGAATGGTGGGTCAACGCCTGACCCCTGGAATTACATTAACAGCGCATCTGAGTGGGTTTAAAGTCCTCCTGGAATCCTGAAAAACTTCACCATCATGCTACGGAAAGAGGTAGCGTATAAAGCCTGTCCGGAAACTTCGTTATCTGTCAAAGCTTAAATCAAGTAGGCGTCAGTGGTTTAATACGAATACAGCTTACAAACTGTAGTAGTTACAAGTCTAAATGTTACAGGCAGTTATTTTCTGCCGGAATTTATCACTGTGTTTATGGCATTTATGAGCATGACAGTGGTACGGGCATGTAAAGAGAATGGGAGAGGAGAGGCTACCAAGGAAGATGCTGGACATGGAGCTGAAAGGGAAGAGGCCTAGAGGAAGACTGAGGGACAGATGGGCGTTAAGGAATGTGTGGAGGAAAGAGGAGGAAATTGGGCGTCAGTGGAAGAAGAGAGATGGTGGTTAGACAGGAAGCGCTGGCGAGGCTTTTGTTCCCAGGCAATTTTCTACCAAGGTGACAGATTTTTCTGAACAGCTTTTTCAGGAAATAACATTAAATTTCCAGACTAAGATCCGTCATGAATAGTCGTAATTTTGAATTTGTTTTAGCTGCCACCGCAGCTGTTCATCATAGCAAAACAAATGTTACCTCAGTGTATATTAAAAACTGTTTCTCACATACATGTCGTGGTATCCAGAATGTATTGGAAACTGAAATATTCTCTGGCCAGCGGCGTAACTATGAGGAATATTATTCCTGTTGGTGGAGCTTGTGTAGTACGAGTTTCTGCCGCTAGGCGTTTATGGCGCAACTCATTGTCAGTTCAGTGACGCCTGTGTTGTCGATCTGGCTTATTAATCTCCAGTGATTGTTTTTGCTAGCGCTGTTTTGTTGTTGTTTCGATTTTTATGATGGCAAATTTAAATGAACAACGTGCAGCTGTAAAATTTTGTTTTCCACTCAGTACAAATGCTGCTGAATCTGTTTTAATGTTGAAAACAGCTTACAAGGATGACGCTAAGGAACAAACTCGGTTTAAAAATGGTGTCATGTCGATTGATGACAAACCTCGTTCTGGACGTCCATAAACTGCCCCAATCGACGAAAATATTGACAAAATTTGAGAGCTTGTGCTCTCAGATCGACGAAAGACAATTGATCAATTGTAGATTAGTAGGTTTATCTTGGAACTCGGTTCAGCGAACTTTAACAGAATATTTTGTTTTTGTTTTTTACGCTTCGTTGACGGCTGATGTCATTAGAGGCGGGATGGGACTGGGGACAAGGAACGGGCAGGAATTCGGCCATGGCCTTTTTGAAGGAAGCATCCTGGCATTCACCTGGAGTGATTTGGGGAAACCATGGAAAATCCAAATCTGAAAACCCGGACGGTGATTCGAACCCGCGTCCTCCCGAAAACGAGGCCAGAACGCTAACCGTTCACCCACCACGCTCGATTTTAACAGAATATTTGGGAATGAAAAGGGTTGCTGCCAAGTTTGTTCCTCATGCTCTGTCTGACAATCAAACAGAACGTGGAGTTGAAACATGTCGTGCTTTGAAACAATAGCTTGAAATTGATCCAAATTTTCTGTCGAAGGTCTTTTACTGGTCATGAGTCATGAACTACGGTTACGACCCAGAAAAAAAGTAACAGTCAAGCCAATGGAAAACGTCACTGTCACCCAGTCCAAAATAATTTCGTCAAGTCAAATCAAACATCAAAAAAATGATCATTTGCTTTTTTGATGCCAACGGTGTAGTTAATTCAGAGTTTGTTCCCCACATCAGACCACCAATCTAACCTTTTATTATTTGGAAGTTTTATGAAGATTAAACAACAGTGTTCGTTAAGAAATACCCGATTTGTGGCAGACAGGAGACTGGTTCTTCCACCACTACAACGCACCTGCACACACAGCTGTCTCTGTTAGGCAGTTTTTGGCTAAAAATGGCATGGTTCCGCTGCCCCACGCACCTTTTACTCACCTGACCTGGCTCCGTGCTACATTTTCTTATTTCCTCGCATGAAAAGGGGCATAAAGAGACTCCGATTTGACAACATTGAAGAGGCCAAGAAGAAAACGAGGGAGGAGCTGTGAGCCATTTCTAAAGATGACTACAGAAAATGTTTCGAACTGTGGAAGCACCGGTGGGACAAATGTATTAGTTTTAATGGAGAGTATTTTGAAGGGGATAGGGTTGTTTTGTAACAAATTTGTAAATATATAGCTTTTAAAAAATAATTCCGGTTTTTCTTAGCTACTCCTTCGTATAATTTTTAGTCTCTTGACCCCGACTGTGCTGCAGTTCCGGATCTAGGGAGCGTGTATGATATGCGCGTTGGACGCCTTCTGAATGGGTAAAATCTTGCGAGATCGCGTCACCAACATGCTGTCATAGCAGTATATCTATAGTATAACGTGTTGTGCTTGGCCAGTGGTGCAGGTATAGATTATACTCAGGGCCGCCGTAAGCGGGCGTGCAAGGCGTGCAAGGCGTGCACCGCACGCGGACGGCACATCGAGGGGGGCGGCAAAACGAGTGATCGACAGTCGCCAACCCGCGATAGTTGCCACTCCATTGTCGCCGCGACGAAACTTGCAGTGTATTATGGGGCGACCTTTTTTTTTTTAGCTCAACAGCAGCTTCGGGCGGCCTGAGACACTCGGGATAGCAACAATGGGGGCGGCAAAAAATGTTCAAAGGGGCGGCAATCTCACAGTTTTTTGACCGGGTTCGGAAATTTCCGAGATCCACCACTGGCTGTAGTTAGACAGGGGGCGGCATAATCGGTATTGCACGCAGGCGCTCAAACAGCTAGCGGCGGGCCTGATTATACTTGTACCTTAGGGAGCGTGCACAAACTACGTGGCTCCGTCCAGGGGGGGGAGGGGTTGGGTGGAAGGCTACGCTGGGCTACGTGGGGGGAGGGGGGGGGTGGTTCCGAGCCAGGCCACGTAGCTTTCCTTTCATAACATTTTTTACAGTTAAAATGAGGAACAGAACACACAACAGCATGTGGATATTTATTTCCTCAGTTAATTATCTCCGTATGTAGTTTACAATAGTCTGACAAGAGAAAACATAGTTCAAAAATGTCTTCTGGAATCAAAAGGAAAAAAAGCTACGTGCTACGTGGGGGGGGGGGGAGGTGTAGAGGCAAGGCAAAGCCACGTAGGGCTACGTGGGGGGGAGGGGGGCAGGGCAGGGGGGGTTCACAGGAGGCCAACATGGAGCTACGTGGTATATGCACGCTCCATAACATATAAAAATGATAATTTTTTTCAATGTTCTTCATACAAACACACAGTTTTTTTATCAGATTTCTATGCAAGTTTGAAAACGTATTCGATTTGCATGTTCATGCTATAACATGACACCAGCTATTATTTGCAGCAAGATGCAACCAGGATGCACCGAAATCTGAGTTGTAAAACACTCTTTCCTCCGCAACTTGGCATAACTCGACGACAGTCAAATAGGTAGCTTAATTCGCTACGATGATTAACCACGCAAACTTAATCGTTGCGGACGTGAGCGTAACAACAATAGTCACTCATAAAACAAGAAAAGTCCACATATATAATTTCCTTGTGGAACAAGGCACGCAAATATTGCATAGGCCAGTGGATGTCTGAATTACGCCAGCCGACCTTTATTCCGCCGCGAACATAGATGCCCGCGGCCGACGGAAAGAAAAATAAGAAATCGCTCAACCACGTATAGTTCAAAACAAATAGAAAACACTCTTTACGTTTGATTTACAAAAACCTAAACCCTTTCCTCCTTTCCCTGCTCACTTTAATTTCTACCATCGTTGTTCATACAAACCCACAGTTTTAATTTGATTTTGATAGTTCTTAGCATACGCATATTTCAAAACAAGGCGGTCTGGTAGCTCAGCGGTTAAGGCGCTCACTGTCGAAAGCTTCTCTCTCCAGAAAACAAGGCGGTCTGGTAGCTCAGCGGTTAAGGGGCTCACTGTCGAAAGTTTCTCTCCCCAGTCGCGGGTTCAGATCCCGTGGCGAGCAAGAATTTTTAGGAGTTTATTTGATTGTAAAAGCTCCGCCGGGACGTTCCGTAGTTCTGATACCTCGTTAAGCTGTAGGCCCCTGAGGAAAAGCCTCTGACTCCATAGGTTGGTACATCTCCTTTGGGAAGATTCGACCAACCTTCGGGTTGTGGGCCAAGTTAGAGTTTTAGTTTTTGAAGTGAAAACCGATATGCTAATATTAACAGTATACAGGGTGTTACAAAAAGGTACGGCCAAACTTTCAGAAAACATTCCTCACACACAAACAAAGAAAATATGTTATGTGGACATGTGTCCGGAAACGCTTACTTTCCATGCTAGAGCTCATTTTAGTTTCGTTAGTATGTTAGTACGCTCTCCTGACCTCAACCCTCTTGACTTCCATTTATGGGGGCATTTGAAAGCCCTTGTCTACGCAACCCCGGTACCAAATGTAGAGACTCTTCGTGCTCGTATTGTGGACGGCTGTGATACAATACGCCATTCTCCAGGGCTGCATCAGCGCATCAGGGATTCCATGCGACGGAGGGTGGATGCATGTATCCTCGCTAACGGAGGACATTTTGAACATTTCCTGTAACAAAGTGTTTGAAGTCACGCTGATACGTTCTGTTGCTGTGTGTTTCCATTCCATGTTTAATGTGATTTGAAGAGAAGTAATAAAATGACCTCTAACATGGAAAGTAAGCGTTTCCGGACACATGTCCACATAACATATTATCTTTGTTTGTGTGTGAGGAATGTTTCCTGAAAGTTTGACCGTACCTTTTTGTAACACCCTGTATATATTGTGTCGATCTGGTGTGCCAGTGGTTAAAGTGTTTGACAGGGTAACGAAAGGTCCCCGGTTCGAATACTTGTCGCGGCGGGGATTTTCATAGTCCCTTAACCCGACAATAATCTTTGGCACAGCTTTCTGTGTAACGTGAACTACGCCAGAAACGCTTACGTGCTTCGGATTCCACTTTAAACTGTAGGTCCCCTGTAACTGGAAGCACTACCGGGTTAGGTTAAGGCTGCTAAGATAGGGGCGTAATGCACAGCCAATAGAAACACTGTCACCAAGTCATTACGACCACATGGAATTATTGTTATTTGGTATATCTGTAGCTATCACTATTCGACGCGTTGCGCTTATGATATTCATATTTCTAAATTTCACTTCTGTTGGCAATTCCCAATGACTGTCAAATTGAATTTTTTTTTTTAGTTACACTATATCCTCGAGCAGAGAATGGGTGGTAGTAGTTTCAAAAGACGGGACAGGCCCTCTTGAGCCTAGAGCCGGGGGCCCCCTACGGCTGGGGACCCGTGGCATTTTGCCCGTTCTGCCACCACATTGGTACGCCCCTGCCCCCGCCCTACAGGATTCGAGTGCGGTTACTACAATATATCAGTTATCAGCGTCAACACATACCCACAAGCGACGAGTCAGAATCTATTGCAAATTTATCGTTTAGGTAAACCATATATAGGTATAGGAAGTATATGATAGATGTTGTATAAAGAAAGAAGTCGTCAGTTTGGCCATACGTCTTGAAATGCTGCTGCGTCCGCCATAGTGACTGCGCGCGTTGAGACGACACCGCTCAGGGTTGGGAGTTGCAACGAGACCAGGTTCGAGCCCTGAAACCCGTGCACTGGCCGCCCTGATTTAGGTTTTTATGTGGTATCCAAAACTATGCTTATTACATATAACACAAGTAACACGTTCCACAGGCATTAACGTTCCACCTACTTCACCATAAGGATAAACGCTCCGGATCTAACAAATCTAATTCTAACTATGGTGGGAGCCTCCACTCCCTCTCTCTCCCCACCACTCTCATTTTGATCAACAGTAGCGACATGGGACATGGGCAAGCAGGTAAATGGTGTCTTTATAGTTCATAGTAACCGCAACAGTACAAAAAGAAAGTGCTGCCTAGAGCGTGATGACAGGTACAACGGACATATCAAATCTCTGAAATGACGTATCAGTTATCGTGAATACTGGTTTTGGGTAATCAGATAAGTAAATTAGCGTTTTACCGTTGTTTCATCCACGTGGACCTTGGTGTGCGTACTAATGCGCCTTGGTTTTTTTTTTTGGTAGCAATGCATAGATGTTTGTACTGTAATGGATTTGTAACCTTCACCATAAATTAAATTCCACAATTTCATTAACCCTTATTGGACTGTTAATCTGTTACTCTTTGAAGTAGTGGTTTGATTAAGGTTTTCAGTTTAGTCTAAACCACTATATTTTAGAAAACTGAAGAAATAAACAACCAAAGATACGTAGTTAAAAGACAATATTAACAGAATCCGAAGGGTGTAGTGTTGTATCTGTGTTGCAACGTGATCTTTGGTATCTCTTAAAAGGAGTGTTCATCTGATATACAGAGTGTTTGGTGGCGCTTATCGTTTCATGGTACGAACGAATTGTGAATTGTTCGTCCATTCCCCGTTCACTTAAAGACATAAGATATACCTTAGATTTTATTCTAAACTAAAACATTTTAAACATTGAAAACACCATCCATAATATTTCCGCAGTTTGTTCAATGTGCCTGGACTAATGGGGAAATAGAACAGAAAAAAAATCTTTGTTCCACTAAGTAATATGCGCATAAATTTTTACCTATAAGTATTTTATTAATATTTGAGACATATTTTGTGGTAGCATTGTAACGCAATAAATCTAAAAGGATGCTCTTAATTCCTAGGAAACACATTATGAAATTGGAAGTGAACTACTGCAAGTGAGCTATGTATTGGATAGACTGTTAACTAAGGAATAATACTGTTATGCCTGTGCACCACTTGCCTCAGGCTGTGAATCGCTGGTACAGAAAATGGGACTGTCACCAGTTAGCGAACTCACCGAATACAGCTGACAATGTTAATGGACAGATGACAATATTTACGAGACGACGAAGGGGTTTAGCCCATAAGAAAATCGGAAGGACAAGTGGAAAAAAAAAAAAAAATGCGAGCTAGAGCTAGTTGAGTCTTGCACTATAAGGATTCCTTAAGGACCTGAAAAGATGTGGATGCCATGGCTCCCAGGGTAGTCTTTAAGGTGCTGCCACACCTTACCGTTAATGCGGTCGTTCAATTTCAACAACATTTGTTATATATAGCGCGTCCTCCATCCCCTAGGAGTATTGCACTGTGAATTGGAGCACCTTCAATGAAATACACTCCTGGAAATTGAAATAAGAACACATTGACGCCGGTGTGTAAGACCCACCATACTTGCTCCGGACACTACGAGAGGGCTGTACAAGCAATGATCAAACGTACGGCACAGCGGACACACCAGGAACAGCAGTGTTGGCCGTCGAAGGGCGCTAGCTGCGCAGCGGTTGGGCACCGCCGCAGTCAGTGTCAGCCAGTTTGCCGTGGCATACGGAGCTCCATCTCAGTCTTTAACACTGGTAGCATGCCGCGACAGCGTGTACGTGAACCGTATGTGCAGTTGACGGACTTTGAGCGAGGGCGTATAGTGGGCATGCGGGAGGCCGGGTGGACGTACCGCCGAATTGCGCAACATGTGGGGCGCGAGGTCTCCACAGTACATCGATGTTGTCGGCGGAAGGTGCACGTACCCGTCGACCTGGGTCCGGACAGCAGCGACGCACGCCAAGACCGTCGCATCCTACGCAGTGCCGTAGGGGACCGCACCGCCACTTCCCGGCAAATTAGGGACACTTTTGTATCAGAGAGGACAATTCACAACCGTCTCTATGAAGCTGGGCTACGGTCCCGCTCACCGTTAGGTCGTCTTCCGCTCACGCCCCAACATCGTGCAGCCCGCCTCCAGTGGTGTCGCGACAGGCGTGTATGGAGGGACGAATGGAGACGTGTCGTCTTTGGTGAGGAGAGTCGCTTCTGCCTTGGTGCCAATGATGGTCGTATGCATGTTTGGCGCCGTGCAGGTGAGCGCCACAATCAGGAATGCATACGACCGAGACACACAGGGCCAACACCCGGCATCATGGTGTGGGGAGCGATCTCCTACACTGGCCGTACACCTCTGGTGATCGTCGAGGGGACACTGAACAGTGCACGGTACATTCAAACCGTCATCGAACCCATCGTTCTACCATTCCTAGACCGGCAAGGGAACATGCTGTTCCAACAGGACAATGCACGTCCACATGTATCCCGTGTCACCCAACGTGCTCTAGAAAGTGTAAGTCAACTACCCTGGCCAGCGAGATCTCCGGATCTGTCCCCCATTGAGCATGTTTGGGACTGGATGAAACATCGTCTCACGCGGTCTGCACGTCCAGCACGAACGCTGGTCCAGCTGAGGCGCCAGGTGGAAATGGCTTGGCATGCCGTTCCACAGGACTACATCCAGCACCTCTACGATCGTCTCCATGGGAGAATTGCAGCCTGCATTGCTGCGAAAGGAGGATATACACGGTACTAGTGCCGACATTATGCATGCTCTGTTGCCTGTGACTATGTGCCTACCGTTCTGTCTGTGTGATCATGTGTTGTATCTGACCCCAGAAATGTGTATATAAAGTTTCCCATTCCTGGGACAATGAATTCACGGTGTTCTTATTTCAATTTCCAGGAGTGTAATATTAATAAATGACGAAACAAATACAAAATGATAAGTTTTATAGAGAAACGTGTTGGTTGTTTCCATCTCTACATACCAAGATGTAACTATTTTTGTTGTTTATCATTTAAACATAGAGTATGGTTGATAATTGTAAACAGATTTCTGAAGTTCCGACGCAGTAGCATTTTTTAAGGTGGAGCTGATACAAAAATTATCTGAAGTTTGTAATTTGTCTTTGTGTTGCAGTGAAAATAAATGAATAAAACAATTTCCACGCACAAATTTGATTTTTTCCCTAACCTCTTTACTTGTAAGGACTCCTTTAGAAAATAATTTTAGTAAATTTTAAATGAGATTTTAGGTTTTTGATCGACACATCATACAACATGCACAAATTTGAAGTCATCAGATCATTCCGTTTACGAGCTTGAGAATTGTAACAGATGGCACTTTAAAAAAGAAATACCACAAAGGTAATGAGGGAATTAACTAAAAGTAGACCGATAATTTCTGTTGCGTATTGCTAGACATGGACTGACGAAATGCGATGTTCAGGTTTTATGTTATCTGCTGCTGACACTGCACGCGATGGAGCACTGAAATATACCGATTCTTGATATGCACTGTGTTCGTAGCCGAGCCAATCATTCAAAAAATTTTGCGGTTTCCTTACGTAAAGTTTAAGTAGCTTCAAGCGCATGATCAGCTGACCTTCAACTTTCTGCGTAACCGTTTTTTATATTCCTCATTTCCTTGGTATTTCATCTCCTCGTAGCACCAACTAAACTCCTTAAATTTGTAGCAGTATATTTCAAATATTTACGAGCAAGAAATTGGTTTTAGTGGCCAATATTTTATATGGGGAACACAATTAGGTTTTGAAATATTACACGATTTCGTTTGTAGAAGCAGCCATCAGCTCGTTAAAGGTGCTCCAGGTAGCTGTTTAGTGGGTTGTATATTTATTTTTCTCCGTTTCTAACACCTGCTCCGGAGGTATTTCGTGATACTGCCTGCTGCCTTTAAATGGGTTGCTTTACCATGGGATAATATCTCATACCACCGACATTTTTTACTTTATTTGCGGCTCAAACTTTTCATCGTTCATTGGAATATCAGATGCTGCATCACTGACGTAAGACCTAAAACAAAACATTACCGCACATTTTCATCCTGCATGTTGAGAGGCATATTCTGTGGTTAGTAGGTTGATAGGTATTTTGTTTCTTGAAAAAACAAGTCCGAGGTATCAATTTTCACTTATGATTATTTTTCCAAAGCTTCACTTCACAGTAACTTAACGATCCAAAGTGCGAACATAAACAAATGTTGCAGTGATTCAAACTATCAGTGACCTGGCAACTCCTTCAAAACTAAACTTTTTAATACTCAAACTCGTCTTTGCCATTCGCCATTTATAATGACTACAGAAATTTCCCGAAAAATACAGTGAAAGCTGCCCGATGTTTCTAGAACGGTGACAATGAAGCTAACAATCAAAACCACAATAAAACACTCAGAATCAATACAAAATCATTCACAAAATCACTGAAACACGCGAAAATGAAAATTAAATACATTTACAGGTATTTAAAAACAGAATTATCAGTATAAACCAGTCCAAACCGTCGTAAATTATCCCCTAAACACCGTAGCTCACATCAATACTCAGAATTACAAACTTATAATCAATATTTCATGCATAATACTGCCCTTAAACATATTAAATAGTATTTACATACTATCTTTCTATAAGACAATGTTCAATTACACAAATTAACAATTAATTACAAGAAAAATATACAAAACCATATTTAATCATCTCCCAACTTGCTACACATAATTATTAAAATACAATTTCACTAAAGGGTTGGGTGTGACGGCCATTATAAGGTGGTACTATAATCCCTACTTCAAAACACTGTATCCGTTACTTTGTTTTAAGAAAATAAAATGGCGTTTGGCAACGAGAACACATAGCGAACTCTTTGGGTGCTTTGTACTAAAAATAAAACTATGAAACCATAATTGAAAAAGATAGAGTAGGTTGTAAGGATACCGAAAAATCAACATTATTTGCTTGATAAGAGTTAAAAACATACATAAAAGTCACATGATGCAAAACGGCTACCAGAGCACGTGACGTGTGTTAAGCATGTATCGCCAATCTGGGCGTCGTAAGCCTCGTATCCACTTGAGCACACTCAGGCGAATGAGCCGCTCATTCATTTGAGCGCGCTCGTTCGAGTGTGCTCAAGGAAAAAAAAAATTATGGTCGAACGAGCCTGGCTTCAGTGCTCAGAAAACGCTCGGCTATTGACGTGTCGTCACGCGTAGCTGCGGCCTTTATTATTATCCATACGATGTCAAAACAGAGAAGAATATTACCAAGTTGATGGAGTAGAGAAAGTCATCGTCTGCGAAGAAATTATCTTAATAATTTAATTCGCGAATTTACTTTAGAAGATGACAATGAGCTATTTCAAAACTTTACGAGATCGATTTCGAACATTTGCTGTCATTAGTTGGACCTCATATTAAAATACACGATACGCCTATGCGTGAGGCGATCCCACCAGAACATAAAATTTATAATAACTTTAAGATTCCTAGGCCTCAGGAAGTCCCTACACAAGCCTGCAGTATATGTTCAAAGTACATAAACAAAGCATCATCCGTTTAGTACGGTTAGTCTGTGATGGCATTATTGAATCACTTCAAAATTATGTGAAGGCTGGTACCTATTTTTTAATTTGTGTTTACAAATATAGATTTATAGATTTTATGTTTTTTTTAATTGTGGCATTGATTTCAAGTTTTTAATAAAAATTGGTAAAACAATTATATTGCCTGGCACAAAATCAATATGATTTTAGGCACTTAGGATCTCAATTTCGTAACACCAAATTCAATCAAAATCCGTTCAGCTGTTAGAAATACTATTAAAAAGACTTACCATTTGCCCTTATAGAAGTTCTCTTCTGTTTTGATCGTTCTCGCCTGAATGACCCTAGCTGGCTTGTTATTTTTTCTTCACATCATCAATACTAAAGTTTAATATCTCACTGATTTCACGCCATGCACCTTATTTTTTAGTTCGATTTTAATACTGGAGCTATCCGATAACACCCTCTTTGATTCATACGCATCAATTAGAGTTAAGCAAGTTTCATTGTCCCACGTGCTCACGCTCATTGTAGAAACCGCCAAATACCGTCCACACTGAGCGCCGAACAAACACTGGCTCGCCTTTGAGCATTCCAAAATACCGACAACCGATCGGCTCGCCCCGAGCGCGCGCGCTGTCGTTCGTTGCGAGCGTGCTCAGGCGTCCACACTTGAGCCGCTCGCTTCACTGAGCGGCTCATTCGCCTGAGCGTGCTGAAGTGGATACGAGGCCGTATATTGACGTATATTAAGTCAATCTGTTACTTAGTTCTGGTTACCAATCCATTAAAACAAATAATATTTGCAACAAAAGCTGCAATTACCAAAGGTAACAGCTCTAATTTTCTCCAAAATTGATTTGATGATGCTGGGAAAGTTTTTCGCACAAAACACTGATTTTTGCGTAGCATAATTTCGGAATTCCAAAATTACCTCAGAGTATACGCACTCAATGACAGCTGCGAGCGTTTTGGCGTCAAATTCAAATCAGCAAAAAAAATACAAAATTTTGCATTTTTATTTTTTAAGAAGTTTTTTATTTTTATAACAGACGCACGGCTAAAGTACTGACTACTTTCCAAAATTAATCTAGTATCCATTATATAATTCTCAACTATGTATCGGCACAATAAATGTAT
>JARYHS010013631.1:169217368-169407105 GCA_031002005.1 Vandiemenella viatica | reverse complement strand
GATTTTTTAAATGCTTTTTCTTACTTATTTGCAGCCATGTCTACAGCAGGTGCTCAAAAAGTGACCATTTACTTCCAGACATTTTCTGACCCTTTGCAGAAATGATGCCTGAACAGCTCGAAGTGTGTCAAAAAATGTCTTGAAGTAAATGGTCACCTTTTTGAGCACCTGCTGTAGACATGGCTGCAAATAAGTAAGAAAAAGCATTTAAAAAATCAATTTCGTCATTATCCTTTAAAATTACCTTCCATGTTTACAGAATGAAAATTACATGTAATTATTTAAACAATAATCAAAATTATACACAAAAACGCGAATATTCATTTTTCGCGATTACAGCGCCATCTGTGAGGTTAACAGAAAAGTGAGTTAAGCAAACTATTTTTATTTTTTCATGAGGAATCGGAATCTTCAAAAAAAATAGGGGTTCCCATTTAAAAGAATTAAGTTGACCTTGTTGTAACGACAACAGCGCCACCTGTGAAAAAACCAATATCACATAATTGTAGCCCCCTACTGTGCGATTATTTTTTATATAGGTTATTGTTTGTTAAAATGCTTTCTTTCCGAAATATTTCCAGAAAACATATTAAATGCCCCACCCTGTATAGTGATAGTAATTAGGGGAATCAAAGTTATCTATGATTACAGAGTCCTTCTGGTCGTGTGATTAGGAAGACGTATTCATGGGCATTCAGCCGAATTTTATGTTCAATGCCAAACTTTCCGAACTTTTTACCCGGCCAGTGTATTGAAAAACAGTGATTGCTATCACCGGAAGATGCGCTCGGATAGTTATGCTAAAATTTAAAAATTGTCGGTATACTGGCGAAGATTTCTCTGTACCAGTTTTCACTAAGAAAGAAAATTAGTGTCGTGTTATAATAAAACTAGCGTAGTTCCTGGCGTTGCCCGGTACAGTTGGCGTAGATTTACCAGTACCCTACTTTTATTCAGCAATGAGAAACATTTCTACAAAGTTTCATAAAATTCGCGCCAACTTTTTTCGGAATTAAAGCAAACCTAGATTCTCCCGCCCCCTACCAAGAAACGGGTGGGTTGAAGTTTATTTTCACGTACACTATTTTCATTCGTCCGAAAATATTCATGTATATCAAACTTCGTTAATTTGGCTAAGAAATTGCATTACTACATTACTGAACAACCTTAGATTACGTTAGAGACTCACATTTGAGTCAATTGCGAAGTGAATGAATATGCTTTTTACTTGAAACTCCAGATACTTTAAATCCGCCGATTCAGCCTTTTATACAAATATCAAAAGAGAATCCGGAATAATATTATCGTAAACAGAAGACTAATACTGAAGGCCAGGGACATTATCCAGAGATCGTGGTTAAAGAAAAACTCTGTCGTTTTTATGGCTATCTATGGGGTTTAAAAATTGAATATCAGCAATTAAGGGAAAGAATCCTTCAAGTTTTGTTTAGTGTGCAAAATAGTTATTATTGTAAAGTTAAGTTACCTTATTGCTTTCATTAAAGGCTATGGTAAGAGACATTGTAGTTGTGTGTTTAGTGCGAGGTATGCAGCATTTCATCTTTGGGATCTAAGCTTTTATACGGTGAAAACCCCATAGAAATCTGCTCTGTAGTTTACGAGTTTATAAATGACCAATATATCTGATTTTCGTTTTATGGATATAGAAGATAATATATATCCCGAAAAAACTCTTCATATGCAGCCCATTACAGCGAACGCCCTCACAATAAATGAAAAAGATATCCAGCAATTTCCATGTTGAAGGTTAGGTGTTCTCATTTACCAAACCCTCTCTGATAACTGAAGGTAAAAGATTTGCCGAGTTAGAGCGACGCAGTACCTTTATGAGACTGGACTGTAAAGGAGGCCCAATCTCCCATCCCCGAAAATTTCCCTTTTTGGAACTCGTTGACAACAAGCCGAACGGGCCAGCAGATTTGTTCCAGAAGTTCAGCCTCGAAGAAAAATCCTTGGCTATGTCGGGAATTGAACCGAGACCATGTAGTCTACTGTCAGTAGCTTTCTCGACCAATATATCGAGTGTGTGACTTGTGGAGTCAACGCCAAATAGCTATGAATCAGCCAACCGTCAGCTCCTTACGTCACAATACTACCATTTTCTGAAAGGAAGGCCTTCAACTGATAGAATTACGTTCCATTGTTTTGGCAACATTTAAGTCATTTTATGCTTTTGTTCTGAGTTCATGTGTGTTTTATGCACAGACTTACCTCCATGATTCACAACTCTGAAAAAAATCTTTAGCTTTGCAGACTGTTCTGTACAATATTGAATAAACAAGGATTCCCTTTTACAAATTTTCAAGTTCTTCTGTCATTCAGTCAGACATCGACTCATATCTGCTGCTTTCAGAGAATACAAACAGCCTCTATCCATTCCATGCTTCCATTGTCTGATAGATTAACTTTGCTGTGTCTAGTAAAATAAATGTATATATAGAGACTTGTAAAATAAGTCATTGTATACAGGTAGCAATTATTCAGTCGCAAATACGAACATGATTTTTTTAGCTACTTTGCAGGTAAGTTACAATTCTACAAAAATCGATCTATGAATCGCTAGAAATAACTTACACTAAGATCGAGGTTAGGTACAGTTATACTTAAGTACTTAAAGTAATCAAGCATCCAAAGATTTGAACAGCTTACTTTTTAATGGGCTAGTGGTTTATTTTTATTCGTTATGAGAATTACCAAGCACGTATTGCAATTTAATTGACAACCATTTCAATGTGCAAACAATCAGAAGAATTCTTTACTGTCATGCACCTTCGTACATTCAACACAATCCAAGACAATAAACAAACAGTTCACACCACAACAGTCTGCACATAATGGACCACTCACAGTGAGGTATAAATCCATGCTTTTATAAATGTACTTAAAACATTTTGCATTGCCTGACGTAGAAGAATTAGAATTTTGGTACAATGTTAATGAGAGAGTGCGCAAGACAAAGAACAATAACGTGGAGGTTGAGCCTGAATTGAAAGAGGAAGAGCTATCACATTACTATCTCTTTCCATACGGAATAAATGGATGGAAAAAAATTCGTTGGTAAAAGATCTCGCCCCCGGATTACTGCCAGTTTTTTAGAGAAATGAGTAGTAATTCAAGAGTTCAAAAAAATGACGTCATGTTTTTAGGTTGCCAATGTTCGAGTAAATACGATGTTGCTCGAACTACTACCTAACGACAGTTACAGCCTTATAGTTTTAGTGAGATCGATATTTTTTAAATTAATCTACGACGTAAATTTTCTGTTGGATTTCGTTATATATTAACTTATTAAACATTTCGACTGCAAAAAGTAATAAAATTTCCTTCATTGCAACTATTTCAATCAATCGCACACTAGGAAGTTAGGGAATCATCTATAGCAAAATCTTCAAGCATGAAAAACTAATATAAACGTGATAATAAAACGAATTAACTGAAATCTATAGGGCCATACTGTTACTTCATAAAGAATATCAAGAAGCCCAATTGAAAGTGATAAATTCTATTACTTTTCTAATATTCGCGCTCTGGTTAATTATAATCAACAGCAGAAATAATAAATATCACCCGTGGCTCCTTCATCAGAATCAATTTTTGTGACATGTCTGATAACTCTCCATAAGTCGCTGTTGCTGTTTTAAAGCTATATTTCTCACAAACGCAGTTACTGTCAAACATGCTTGATAATTAGCATGATGAAAAACTGAAGTGGGTTTTGCGAAAGGCATGGAAAAACACGTATTGTCTAGTTTTTTATGTAACATCTGGTAATTCTGAAGTTGTTCGCAGATGTTGTTGGTATTTGCATAGTTACGTAAAGCTGCTGTTTACGGAACGCTCGAATTGTTGTTTGTACTTTGCGCATGTAACCGACCTTCGACGTGACGACATCTCTCCTGCGATGACACAGATCAAATTTCCAAATCTCCTCAAGGAGAACAACATCTTGCTGGCTTGTTGTTAAATAAATAAATGTATGTCGGAAACAAAACGAAGGAGATAGAGTGGTTAAAATGCGGAAATCTAAAGTTGAAATACTGATGATACAATGGAAATAGTATCTTCTCTAGTAAGCCCGATAATCAACCTTACACAGATTTAAGAACGAGTAAAAGCAAGTTCATAAAAAAGTGTCGCACAGCTACATAAAAATCAGAAGAGATGAGGATAGAATATAATGGTGGAACTAACAAATGATGAAAGAGTATTTTTTTTTTTAAATATATATAATGGCATTCGGCCGTGTTAGCCATTCAGCCAGCTCAGTGTGTTTGTTTGTCTTACAATGTACAGATTTCTTATAAGTATGATTATTTTCTCTAATGTGTAAGGACGACACAAGACGAACACAACACTAAATTAAAACCATCCATGCCCTAGGCCGGACTCGAACCGGCGACCCCTGCAACGAGAAGCAAGCACGCTACCCCTAATCTGCCGGGGTCAGCGATGAAAGAGTAATCAATGCAAGATCTGACCATAAGAGACGGATGCAGCATTCCCGAATACCAAGTGTGTTAATGTTAGATGCCGACTTAGAATGACGATATTAATTCAGTTATTAGTAGTCATGATTTGCACTGATAGTTAAGTACGTGTATTATGTAACAAAAAGGTGGATTATTATTGTTAAAAAAGTTGACAAATAGAAACATTTACGGTATGCATGGACATAGTATTCCGTTTTGACGAGTGGACAACGGGTGAGAAGGGGTGTGGTGAGGAGCGGGGCCAGGGGAATATGACCTTGAACCGCCAGCAGGGGATGAACGAAGTATAGCATCTATCAGTGCCAGGAGAAACCGTTAATTAGTAAGCACTTAACGAGACGCGATATTATATACGGTAAGTCTTCAGCTGGTCTCCAGTGCCTCTGGATTTAATAATGGGGCCCAATGATCATTCCGCTGCCAAGAGGCAGAACTTCAAATTTCCTCCAAATATGCCTCTGTCCTGGTTAGACTTAGAGTTAACAGATAATCCGTATGCGAATCGGCCTGACGTACTCATATGATCAAAGCAAACCCTTTAAAACTTCCTGGCCCCACTAGCATTTGAAATCAGGTCCCGAAGCCTCCGACTTGATCTTCAACAATGCTCACTGAGGTGAAAAGACGTCCGCAAGAAGTCCAGAGCACATCTCAGTATATCGAAGTGCATGTGATGCCTATAAAAAACAACAACAGTGGAATCATCATCATCATCATTATTACCAACAACAACAACAGCAGCAGAAACAACAACAACAACAACAGAAACAACAACAACAACAACAACACCAGAAACAACAACAACAGAAACAACAACAACAACAACAACAACAACAACAGCAGCAGCAGAACAACAACAACGAGCACAGCAGAAACAACAACCACAGAAACAACAACAACAATACTCAGATATTGATCTCGACCTTGGAACCGAGTGTGGTTGGCCATAAACAAAACAAAAATCGAAAGCATCTTGGAATAGCTGGAGTTGTAAGGAGCCACTACCGTTTTCTGCGAACGAAAAACTCTGCGACCAGAAACTTAATTTCAATCTTCGAGTAAATTTGATAAATTGTAACTGTGTTTTATTGTGCTTAATGGACCAGATTCGTCGACACTGATGACAGCTATGTAAGCTTTAGTTGTTTTTTTAAGTGCTTTACGTCTCTCAACAGCGAGGTCTTTAGAGACGGGAAAGGATGGGGGCAAGGAATGGGAAGGAATTCGGCCATGGCCTTTTTAAGTAAGCATCCCGGCATTTGCCTGGAGTGATTTGGCAAACCATGGAAAACCCAAATCTGGATGCCCGGACGGGGATTCGAACCGCCGTCCTCCCGAATGCGAGGCCAGAACGCTAACCGTTACACCACCACGCTCGTTTGAAGCCTTAGAGGTGTGGCCATATCTACTGTAAATACCTTGAACAGCATGGGCAGTCACTGAAAAAGATTTTATGAAATAATATCAGAAAAGACGGATGTTTAATATCCGAAAAAGCCCGAACGCATCTCAAGAAAAAATTGTCTTAACTGAAAAAAAAAAAAGTGGTGGGAAAGAGAAGTAAAACAGAAAAATTACCTAATCGACAACTAATATACCTAAAAAGTCTGAATCTACAACAGCTTATTAGAACAGCCTATTATAGAAATGGATGTAAAATAATGAATTTCAACTTTCACTAAGAAAAAGTCACATGATGGAGAATATTTGTGAAGCGTTTACTTGACCGGGTTAAAACTGGGGACCGTTCCAAGTTTTGCGAGCGATTATCTGTAATAGCATAAAATTGCACTGTGGAATTTGACCTCGCGTCGATCGTTCCTTCGCAAGCCTAATACGGCAACCCTTTAACGCCGTCGTTCGAACTAATTGCTTTATCTAGTCCCGCTAAGCAAGCTGACAACGAGAAAGTACAGCACTTGCCACTGTGGTTTTCAACACAGAGAGTACATTTCACGCCAGTAACCTCTGAGGAGCAGCGCTTCCTGGCAGCCTGATGACAGGAGATATCTCCGAGAGACAACAAGGCATGACCCACAAAACCACGGACAGAGTGTCACGGTGCTATACCGGCTCGTTTGCATAAGCGTGACGGCCTAATCGTGCGATTACACGCTTGTCTGAGAGCTGCACTGTCCACACAACAGGTGCCATCATCTGTCAGAGATAATCTTACAACAGGGTTCTCACAGCCAGAGATGTCTGCTAATACAGCCATATCATAGCCTGTGAGGCCATCATATTAGGACTAGCAACATGCAATATGTGTTTTTATCACTAACTACTGTACAGTCTACACCGTATGCGATGTAGGCAGCTACTTGAACTACTTTCTCTCATCATCCAGGTGCTAAAAATTAAATTAATCTCCCTGTCATTAATGCTGTAGAGGACGTCTAAAACGACAACATTTTTAGAAGAGTTGGAAAAGGGTTTTCACAAGACATTTCTGGTTCTGGAATTTGAGGTAGTTTTCGCATTCTCTATTATAAGCAAAGAAACGCTGGCGCATGTATTTTTATCCCAGCATATACCACATTGCGTAACGTGCAACATATGTCCAGACACTGCCATCATTCTAATTCCGTCACCAGGGAAACTTTCTCAATAATTAAAATGCCGCCCGATATAGTATCTCAATTTCAACCACTGTCCTAACTAATATTCATCCTTTACTACTAGCCATTAGCGTGCTGTACTCCATCCAAAGAAAATTTTTGGGCAAGAAAACCAATCAATTTATAGTTAACATTGTGGAGACATATCTAGAATTGTCCTGAAGAAATAAATCCATAAACTTCCCTTGGCTAAAGGCACATGCAGGGTTTCCTGATAATGAAACAGTGGACCAAATGGCAAAGACAGCCGCTAGAATAGGAGACACCTTAGATATCCAGCTTCCGTACACTGACTACCTCTTCAAAATAAAAACAAAAGCTTTGAACAAATAGCAAACTGAATGGGACTCCAGCAAAAGCAGGAAGGGACATCATTATGGATCGATTCAACCCCGAATACCATCCCGCCCATGGTTCTTCAACTTTCCGGATCATAGAGGCGTCATTTCCACTATAATTAGAATGCGCTTTAACCATGGTTTCTTCCCCCAGCATTTACATCGGATACACATCCTAAATACTAATATTTGTGATTGCGATATAGCAGAAATAGGGGATATTAATCACGTAGTGTTTTCATGCTCCAAATATAAACAACATCGACAAAGATTTATAAAACAACTAGTCAACTATGGAATACCTCTCCCAACAAGCATTAGCTGTCTATTGCACTGTAAAAACGTGACCTATACAAGTTGGTAAGTAACTTTGTAAAGTCAACTAATATAAACATTTAGATGTGAAAAACTAGTTAATTGTAAGTATTTTAATCATTGTAATGTCAAAAAAAAACAACAACAACAACTATAAGGAACTAACAATAATGTATATTTCTGTATATTTCACTGTATCATTTGTAATTATGTGTGAGCAATTGTATTTAAACATAATGTGTCAAACACCTTTAGGGGATAAATAAAAATGTTCCTTTCTGATTAATCAGTTTACTTTGTTCTATCGTTTATATTTTATTACTCATGTCAAGTCTTGCTGTCTTACCTATATGTAAAATGTTTATATATGTATGTACAAATGGATGATGGTTGTATAGTGCCTAGGCTCTTAAAGCCAAATAAATACTACTAGCCATTGTCAGCTATTTGACTGTATGAAATAACTACTAGATCATAATCACATTCCAATTGTTTGTTTTCCTCGTGCACTCTTGTATTTTCATTACACAGCAAGACGTCAACTCCTTCCAAAGATAATAAGTACAAACGTAAACAAATGTTCCAGCTATTAAGCTCACACACTTCCTAGAACTTCTTACTGACAACTCTCTCAGCTCGCCATCTCTGCGCGCTTAAATAGACACTTAGAAACATCCAGAATTGTTCAAAAAGTTCCGACCGACGTTGACAGTTAAATCACCGAGCGTGGTTGGTGAACGGTTAACGTTCTGGCCTCGCAGTCGGGTGGACGCGGGTTCGAATACAGATTTGGGGTTTCCATGGTTTCCCCAAATCACTCCAGGTGAATGCCAGGATGCTTCCTTCAAAAAGGCCATGGCCGAATTTCTTCCCGTTCCTCATCTCTAGTCATATACCGCCTCTAATGACCTTAGCCGTCGACGAGGCGTAAAGCAATAATTAAAATAAAATTAAAAAAAAACATTTAAATCCATTCTAAAATAGTCAGAACTAATACAACATCATTCGCAAACATCATGAAACACACTGTAACAGCCCTCATACCTGAATTTTGAATAGTATTGTACTGTATGAAGTATTTGCAGTGAGCTAAAGTTTGCTTGAATATGATCTGCTATGTTTGTTTTGTAATTTCTTGTAAATCAGTGTATATAGACTTTGTTTTATGAAAGAAAATTATTTAATGTCCATTTAATATGTTTAAGAACCGAATGGTGCAAGAGAATTTCTTAAATGTTTGTAATTCCATGTATTAATGCAATTTATGATGTCTACAGGACAATTTTCTACAGTTTGAGATGATTTCTGCAAATAATTTTGTATTTAAGTATCTCTAATTACCATTTCTGATCATTTTGTAATGTTGTTAAGTAATTTTGTATTAATTCCGATTGTTTTTAATATGTTTGATTGTTTGAGTGATTGTTAATGTTCGAGAAATATCGGGCGGATGCCTTTGAAGAATTCTCGTAATTTCGATAGAGACTATATAAACAGATCGGCTGGACAGAGCAGTTAGTTGAATTCAGTCAGTATTCAGTTTTACAGAGAGTTTCATCCAGTTAGTTTCACAGATATTTTATTTGCTACGGCTCAGAAGTGCATCTCTGTATTGTATCTATGCTTGTGAATATCGCTGACTTCGTTTTGAACAAATAAACAAAACATCAACATAACCTTTTGGTGGACTTTTTAAATAATCAATATATATAAATTAAACCACCGAAGAACGTAATAACACGCTGAACTTTTACAAGTATTTTCATACAAAATTGTCTATACTAGTGATCGCCCAGGGGTTGAAATTCGACCGTAATTCATAAAATTAGTTTCTTTCGTTGAAGAGTAATAATAATTATCTGAATTTGTTCTATTGCGTTTGCATAGATATATTCCATACTGTATAAATTGACGTGGTTGGCTGCGAGCGTGTACCAGTACGTTATTAGCTTGTGTTCTTTGGCTTAATTCCCTGCAATACCTATAAAACTAAAATGATACACTCCACGTGAAACTGTATTCTAAATTTTAGCTTCTGAAATAACCATAGTAAATGATGAAATGTATTTATCAATGCTTCATTTGAATTAAGTCCATCATACAATGATTTAAAATATTGATTTTGACTTAAGGCCGGTAAAATTGCTTTAGCTTTATGACAACATGAAGTAAATAAATTCCTTACCCCTGAAGTAACTTCTGATGCGAAATGTTTTGCATTGAAAAACCTGCACTGTAAATTCGAAACTATCAAAATTGCTTGGTATTACATTTAGTGCGCATTTAAATGCATCCATCAAAATAATTTCATCATTTTGTGTGTTCACTGTTTAAATTTGGTCTATTATCATTTTGAATTTCACGCAAATAGGTAGTCCTTCTATCTTTCTCTCTCTCTCTCTCTCTATCTCTCTCTCTCCGACCTGTCAATGTTCTTTATCGATGCATAATGGAAGTACACTCCTGGAAATTGAAATAAGAACACCGTGAATTCATTGTCCCAGGAATGGGAAACTTTATATACACATTCCAGGGGTCAGATACAACACATGATCACACAGACAGAACCATAGGCACATAGACACAGGCAACAGAGCATGCACAATGTCGGCACTAGTACCGTGTATATCCTCCTTTCGCAGCAATGCAGGCTGCAATTCTCCCATGGAGACGATCGTAGAGGTGCTGGATGTAGTCCTGTGGAACGGCATGCCAAGCCATTTCCACCTGGCGCCTCAGCTGGACCAGCGTTCGTGCTGGACGTGCAGACCGCGTGAGACGACGTTTCATCCAGTCCCAAACATGCTCAATGGGGGACAGATCCGGAGATCTCGCTGGCCTGGGTAGTTGACTTACACCTTCTAGAGCACGTTGGGTGGCACGGGATACATGTGGACGTGCATTGTGCTGTTGGAACAGCATGTTCCCTTGCCGGTCTAGGAATGGTAGAACGATGAGTTCGATGACGGTTTGAATGTACCGTGCACTGTTCAGTGTCCCCTCGACGATCACCAGAGGTGTACGGCCAGTGTAGGAGATCGCTCCCCACACCATGATGCCGGGTGTTGGCCCTGTGTGCCTCGGTCGTATGCAGTCCTGATTGAGGCGCTCACCTGCACGGCGCCAAACACGCATACGACCATCATTGGCACCAAGGCAGAAGCGACTCTCATCACTGAAGACGACACGTCTCCATTCGTCCCTCCATACACGCCTGTCGCGACACCACTGGAGGCGGGCTGCACGATGTTGGGGTGTGAGCGGAAGACGACCTAACGGTGCGCGGGACCGTAGCCCAGCTTCATGGAGACGGTTGCGAATGGTCCTCTCTGATACCGCAGGAGCAACAGTGTCCCTAATTTGCCAAGAAGTGGCGGTGCGGTCCCCTACGGCACTGCGTAGGATGCGACGGTCTTGGCGTGCGTCCGTGCGTCGCTGCTGTCCGGACCCAGGTCGACGGGCACGTGCACCTTCCGCCGACCACTGGCGACAACATCGAT
Source organism: Vandiemenella viatica (assembly GCA_031002005.1). NCBI lineage: Eukaryota > Metazoa > Arthropoda > Insecta > Orthoptera > Morabidae > Vandiemenella > Vandiemenella viatica. The sequence goes on along the minus strand of JARYHS010013631.1, from coordinate 169,395,823 downwards.
GTACTGTGGAGACCTCGCGTCCCACATGTTGAGCAATTCGGCGGTACGTCCACCCGGCCTCCCGCATGCCCAGTATACGCCCTCGCTCAAAGTCCGTCAACTGCACATACGATTCTCGTACACGCTGTCGCGGCATGCTACCAGTGTTAAAGACTGAGATGGAGCTCCGTATGCCACGGCAAACTGGCTGATACTGACTGCGGCGGCTGCAGCTAGCGCCCTTCGACGGCCAAAACTGCTGTTCCTGGTGTGTCCGCTGTGCCGTGCGTTTGATCATTGCTTGTACAGCCCTCTCGTAGTGTCCGGAGCAAGTATGGTGGGTCTTACACACCGGCGTCAATGTGTTCTTATTTCAATTTCCAGGAGTGTAGATGCAAATATCTGAATGAAACAAAAATCCGTAATGAAATTACTGAAATTCAAAAATCAAAAGATCCTTAACCAAGGTTTAACCCTTTAAACAATAAATAGACCGTATATTATCTGGCAGAATCACTACATTTCTTTTAGAAATGTTCCTTTTATAACTTCAAACTCTAATCTATACTTTATACGACTCTTTTGTTTCACCAAAGGCCACCTCAATGCTGGGAATACACGTCAGATAGTTGGTTCAGATCTGATTTCACGTACACACACGTTGGCGAATATATTTTTTATTTAATAATGTATTTGTAACATCTATTAACTATGCTTATCATTTTTTTTTTTTTATTTATTTTTTTATTTTATTTTATTTATTTTTTGTTACACAAATTATACATAAATTTTAGCTTTCTGCACTTCTTCTCCATATAAACTTTAACTATGCCAAATCTCACACTTCTCCGTGCGCCCAATATTCTCAAAAAGGGATCCGAAATTTTCGCTTAGCGTATAATTGTATAGATATAAACCAGGCCAAACCACCGCAAACTGTCTTCCAAATATCGTATCTCACATCCACACTTAGAATAACAAATAATTAATCAATGTTGCATGCATTATACGGTCCTTGAACATATCAAATAGTATTTACATAGTTCCTCTCCATAAAACTATGATCATTTACACAAATTCACAATTAATTACACGGTAAATATACAAAACCATAATTAATCGACACCCAGATTGCTAAACAAAATTCTTAAAATAACATTTCATACAATCGGTTGGGTTTGAGGTCTGTTATACCATCTATCCATCAGGAAGAGCGATTTCGGACAAAGAATTCACGAAAAAACTTAAAAAATTTCTGGCTGCCTTGGTCAGTTTACAACACCTTGTGGCGGAAACACATCGTTACATTAACAGTTGTCAGCACAGTTCCGTCGTTGTCGCGGCGGCTGCTAACGCAATATCAACGATACTCGCTGACCATAACCGGGGCAACGATGAAAACAACCAGAGAGAGAGAGAGAGTACACCGTTGGCGAGGCGTGCAAACACGGAGTCTACATTGCCGCCAAGCTGGAAGTATTATTATTAACATTCGCATTGATTTGTCATTTTAATGTAACGTGCATATGTGTATGTGTTGTTTATTGGTTGCATTAAAGACATGACAGAGTTTCGTCTTACAAATCGTAGATTACGATATTGTTTATATGGGTAACGTATCCCCATAATTGGTGACCCCGACGACGAAAAACCCGAACTCTTTTGAATAATGGAGCAACTTCAAGAACAACTACGCCAGCTACAGGAGCAAAATCACATTCTGCGACAGCAAATGCTTCAACAGCAACCCTCGCAATCTACACTCTCGCAGGTTGGCACATCTGTTAACCGTCTTGCCGTGAAATTACCAGTTTTCTGGCCGGACAAACCGGCATTGTGGTTTGCACAGGCAGAAGCACAATTTGGCATCGCGGGCATTACGCAAGATTTGACGATGTACGCCTATATAATATCACAGCTGGACAGCCGCTATGCGGCCGAAGTGGAAGATATTATATTAAATCCACCTCCTGAAAATGCATATGAACACTTGCGTAACGTGTTAATTCGTCGCCTCTCTGCATCAGAAGAGCAGCGAGTTCGCCAGCTGTTAATGGAGGAAGAGCTTGGTGATCGAAAACCATCCCAGTTTTTAAGACACTTAAGATCACTAGCTGGTGCCACTCAAGTGCAAGACAATCTCCTCCGGCAATTATGGATCCAGCGCCTACCGTCACAGGTACAAGCTATCTTGCAAATTCAAGCTGACACACCACTAGACAAAGTTGCAATACTAGCCGACAAAATTATGGAAGTTTCTACACCTGCTCTGCACGCCGATGTTAATGCTATCGGCATGTTACCTGCTAATACCGAGGTAAGTCAGCTTGCAAAGCGCATAGAAGAACTTTCGCAGCAGTTGGCTACATTACAAGCCTCGTTTCGCACACGTTCTCGTTCTCGAAGCCAGCCCCCGAAGTCGCGGCACGCTCACAACAGCCGTGATTCTTCGCCGCGTACTGACACCTCTCAAGTTTGCTGGTACCACCGCCGTTTTCACGGCCAAGCTCGCCAATGCCAACAACTATGTAACTTTCAGTTAAACCCCAACGGCAGCCAGTGATGGCGGTAGACGGCTGCCCAACAGAAGGTAACCGCCTTTTTGTCTTTGACAGAAATAGCAGACATAAATTTTTAATCGATACTGGTTCTGATTTATGCTGTTTCCCGAAAGATTTTCTAAAAGGGCGTCATCAACGCAACAAATATGAACTTGTAGCGGCAAATGACTCTATTGTTCATACCTATGGCACTTTGTTTCTCAAGCTGAACCTCGGATTGCGGCGCGATTTATCTTGGAGATTTATAATAGCTGATGTAGCTGTTCCTATCATAGGCTCTGATTTCCTTGCACATTATCACTTGCTACCGGATTGTCACAACAAGCGTATCATTGACAGCTTGACAGGATTGTCAGTGCCTGTACAACCGGCTAACTGGAAGCAACCTAGTGTGAAATCACTAAAGGCCACTACAGTTTTTCATGAAATATTGCGAGATTTCCCAGATCTCACGCGCCCACCTGGAATGCCGAGAGAAATAAAGCACTCTACCGTACATTTCATTCGCACAACACCTGGACCACCTGTCTCTTGTCGTGCTCGTCGCCTCGCTCCAGACCGTCTTCAGATTGCTAAGAAAGAATTCGAAGCAATGTTAATGGAGGGCACAGCGCGCCGCTCAGAGGGACCATGGTCCTCGCCTCTTCACCTGGTCCCAAAGAAAGACAAGGGTTGGCGTCCCTGTGGAGACTATCGAGCTCTCAATGCACGGACAATTCCAGATAGGTATCCACCTCACCATCTCCATGATTTCAGCCACCAGTTGCGTGGATGCACTATCTTCTCTGTTGTCGACCTAGTCAAAGCCTACACTCAGGTTCCAGTGAACCCGGACGACATTCCAAAGACAGCAATTATTACACCGTTTGGACTTTTTGAGTTTCCGTTTATGTCTTTCGGGTTGCGGAATGCCGGACAAACCTTTCAGCGTTTCATTGATGAAGTCCTATCTGGCTTAGACTTCACCTTCGCCTATGTAGACGACATATTCGTATTTTCTAAGGGCCCTGAAGAGCACGAGCGCCATCTGCGATTACTTTTCCAAAGGCTGTCATCTTATGGGATTCTCGTTAACGCTTGTAAGAGTGTTTTAGCCTCTCCAAGTGTTACCTTCTTGGGATACGAAGTCTCTGCCGCTGGCACTCGACCACTATCAGATCGGATCAGCGCTCTGCAAAACTTCCCCCTTCCACAGACAGTTCGTGAACTTAGACGCTTTTTGGGAATGGTGAACTTTTACCGCCGTTTCCTACCTTCAGCAGCAGAATACCAGGCATCTCTCCACTCGGCAGTATCCAACCTACGAGGTTCTCAACCTGTACCTTGGAATCAGAACCTGGAAAGCACGTTTAATGCCTGCAAAGCCAGCCTTGCCAAATCGACGCTACTAGTTCATCCCGATCTCAACGCACCTCTAGGATTGTTTACTGATGCTTCCAACACAGCTGTAGGGGCTTGTCTACAACAGCACGTAAACGCTACGTGGCAGCCTTTAGCCTTCTTTTCTAAGAAGCTTTCACCAAAGCAATCAGAATGGCCAGCGTACTATCGCGAGTTACTCGCTATCTACGAAGCCATCCAACACTTTCGGCACTTCTTGGAAGCCCACCAGTTTACAATTTACACTGATCACAAGCCACTTACGTACGCGTTTCAGCAACGCCGTGACAAGCTCCCACCTGTGCAACTGAATCAATTATCGTTCATTGCGCAGTTCACCATCAATATTGAACACATTGAAGGTTCTTCCAATGTAGTCGCAGACGCACTGTCCCGGGTCGACGGAATCGCAGACAGAAACTTGAACTTTTCCACTCTGGCAGACTCTCAGAAGGACGATCCGGAAATCCGTTCTTTCATCAATGGCGAAACATCACTTAATTTGGAGCAAGTCCCAGTACCTGGCAGTACCATTATCCTCTTCTGTGACACCTCAACCGGAAAACCCAGGCCCTTTATCACCACATCATTCCGAAAAGCAGCTTTTTCGTCTGTTCACGGCCTGAGTCATCCCGGCACCAGAGCTACCGCTCGTTTGGTATCAGAACGTTTCGTCTGGCTTAACATGGCGAAAGATTGCCGCGCATGGGTCCGAGCCTGTCAAGATTGTCAGCGCGCCAAAGTTACGCGACACACAAACGCACCAGTCGGAAACTTTACAATGCCATCTGCCCGGTTTCAACATGTTCATTTGGACATAATCGGACCACTTCCAGCGTCAGGAAACTATCGTTATTGCTTAACAGCCATCGATAGATTTACTCGCTGGCCAGAGGTCTGGCCTTTAGAACGCATCACTGCATAGGAAGTTGCCAACGCATTCGTAGCATGCTGGATTTCACGATTTGGATCACCTCTTCGTATTACCACCGACCAAGGCAGGCAGTTTGAATCTGTACTGCTTCGGAACCTGGGGCTCTTGACTGGAACGCTAAGAACCCGCACCACTGCCTGGCACCGTTGTTCAAATGGCATGGTGGAGAGATTCCATCGTCAACTCAAAGCAGCTATTATGTGTCATCCCGGTATGTCCTGGCTGCAAGCCCTTCCCATCGTTCTTCTCGGTATTCGTAGTGCCTACAAAGAAGACCTCGGCACCTCTTCTGCCGAACTTGTGTACGGTGAACCACTACGCCTCCCAGGTGAATTACTGTGCACCGCGACGGAAGAACGTCTGGAAGATACATCCGACTTCGTGGACAAACTACGTCAACAAATGCGCAGACTACGTCCAACACCAGCCACCAGACATGGTCACAGTTCGACCTTTGTTTTCAAAGACCTCGAAACGTGCACTCACGTGTATCTTCGGGATGATTCGGTACGTGGTGCCCTTCAGCCACCATACACTGGCCCACACCGCGTGTTAGATCGCCAGGATAGGACTTTCACCGTTTTAAACAAGGATACACCAGTACGTGTCAGCATTGAAAGAGTGAAACCTGCCTTTCTGCTCAATGACGATTTTCCTAATATTGAAAGTAGTGCTGTGACGGAACCACCTAGTATGTCAATCAGCAAAGCAAAAAAAACTAAAGATCATGATACAACGGACAACCCGAGAACCACAAGATCCGGTCGCTGAGTAAAGTTCCCCAAACATCTTCAGACGTAGCCTCATCAACTCCGTGGGGGGCTGGTGTGGCGGAAACACATCGCGGCAATAACAGTTGTCAGCGCAGTTTCGTCGTTGTCGCGGCGGCTGCTAACGCAGTATTAACATCGCTGACCATAACCGGGGCAACGATTGAAAACAACCAGAGACAGAGAGAGTACACCGTTGGCGAGGAATATTAACAGTCGCATTGATATGTTATTTCAATGTAATATAATGTGCATATGTATATGGTTACTGGTTATATTAAACGCATAGATAAGAATTTAGTCTTCCATATTGCAACCACGATATTGTTTATATGGGCAACGTAACTCCATAACCTTAATGCCCACTTCAAGGTTACAGCCTTCACAGTCTTTCCTGGAGTCATCGACGAATTTGAACTCCACAGAAAGAAAAGTTGTTATCAATATATCCTTCACACCAGACATACCTTGCGCCTCAATCTGTGAAAATAGTAAGCGAGCAAACTTTTTATATTTATGGAATGATTTAGCACTTATCTTTTTATAAATATTTGTTAGTTTGTTTATTAATTTAATTTAATTTAATTGCAATGGAGCACAGGCTCCGGTGGCAATTTCCCTACACACCCATCATCCCCCTATCCTGCACCTACCTACATTTGCCCTCTACAAATTTTATCTTTAAATTCTTTCAAAGTTTTTGGTAAATTATTCATCATTTCTCTTGCTAACTCATTCCAATCCCTGACACCCTTACCTAAAAAAGAGAATCTTCCAACACCCTTGTGCCTGAAATCGAGTTGTGGTCATGGTCATCTTATAATCGTATAGTGTATACTATTATATTTGTCTCTTCTTATTCCGTCTTCTCACAGGTTCTATACCACCACTCCTTGAGGCTGAATTTTCCACCACTACTAGTGTTTTTTCACACTGTGAAGTATTCCGGAACACAAGTCTCATTAAAACCTGCACTCAACGCATCGTTTATGTGATTGCCTTCCTCACACGTATAGCGCACCACGTTTTACATAACAGTCTCACATGATTAAGTTGTCATCAAAAATATCATTTACCAGCTGTTACCCGCAATTTCGTACGCGTGGACTTAGAATTTGATTGCTAGAATTGGATATACAAAGCTGAAAGTTACCTACGATACGTCCAAAACAACACCGAGTCGGCATAATATAACGGGAACGTCATCGATATACCATTCTACCATTGAACCTGTCTCATGATTAAAACTGTTATTCATACCGGTAAAAAGTATCCTATTTCCCTCCTAAGGATACAAAGTAATTCCTTGTCATCGGTGTACACACATAGCCGACAAAATGTAACCAAAAGACGTAAACTTACTTTCTCATATTTAAAATTATTAGTTTAGATCACACACAAACTACCTGTAGAACCAGTATACCATGAATAAAGTAAACGCTTAAGGCACTGTTCTATCGCCTACGATTTGCCACGTATTCCAGCTCTGAATTTATGGAACCTACATTTCAACATGGTATCCTTACTACAAAATCCTAGGCTTGGCTCAAACTATGAAAAACAATTCTTAAAATTTTTTGTTCGCAACGGGGTTTGAACCAGTATCCTCACGGGAAATTTCTTAAGAAGCAAGCACCTTATCAACTACGCTACCAAACCTCATTGGCGTCTTGTATTAAAGAGATATATAGATATTATGCGTTTGTCGGCCACAATTCAGATAGTTTTCATAATTCAATGGCAATATGTATTGTCTATACAGAAAATAGTATCCTATGTCCACCTTAATATCAAATAGCATCTCCCTGTCAAATTTCATCACGATCGGAGTATCCGTTTAGCCCAAGAAACGTAACAAACAGACAGACAGACAGAGTTACTTTCGCATTTATAATTTTAGTATAGCTTACCTACAGTTTAACATGAAATCCAAATCAGGGAACGTCCTGGAGTAGCTAACATGATGAAAGGAACTTTCAAAATCTCCTGGCCCCATAGTGATATGAACACTGAACGCCGACTTCTAGTAACCAGCTCCTGCACCACTAAACTACACGACCGCTAAGTGATAACTTCACTTTGATTTCGATTTTTCTATGGCTTTACGCCGCGCCGTGGTCATTAGAGGCGGGAAAGAATTGGGAAGCAAGAGGAAGGAATTCTGCAATGGTCTTTTTGAAGGAAGCATCCAGGCATTTACCTGGAGTGATTTGGGGAAACCATGGAAAACTGAAATCTGGCTGCCCGGAAGGGGATTCGAACCCGTGTCCTCCCGAATGAGAGGCCAGAACGTTAACCGTTCACCCACCCCTCACGGTGCTTTACTTTGAGTTCTTGTTTGAACACATATTTCTTTGAATCAATTGTCCTGTCTATTATCATCGTATAATGTAAACCACACAATCACAACCTCACAGCTTCCACTTCTCGGCGCGGTATCTGAACTTCCTGATCTGACATTGATAAAGGGCGTTGTTAACTTCTGAGAAGAAACGTGTTTATCCACAGTGGCCACAGAAGTGTGATTCAGAGATTGTGTATCTCAGTGTGACAGGTATAACGTTTCGCTACCCGTCTTACTAAATGGAGTCTCTTTTTTTGGCTCCGTTGCCCGTATTTGTCATGAAAGCGATCTTGTATAACCAAGAGTTTTCTTCAGTCACGCAGTGTCTTTAAGCTGCACATTAGTCTATTGTACGCACTCACAATTCATATTAGGGAGAAAAACATTTTAATAGACCTGGCATTCGATTATTCCGGAATTTTGTCCATGATGAAAATCGGCTTTCAAAATTTGCTCGAATTTTCTATCTGCCCTTATATCGCATTAGAAACTAGGACCGAGAGTGGTGGTGTAACAGTTAACGTTCTGGCCTCGCATTCGGGAAGACGGTCATTCGAACCCCCGTCCGGGCATCCAGATTTGGGTTTTCCATGGTTTCCCAAATCACTCCAGGCAAATGCCGAGATGCCTCCTTCAAAAGGCCATGGCCGAATTCCTTCCCATTCCTTGCCCCCCCATCCTTCCCCATCTCTAAAGACCTCGCTGTTAAGAGACGTTAAGCAGTTAAAAAAAAAAGAACCTAGGCTGTAATAATTTCTTCATGTAATTTTTTCTGCCGCACGCTTTTAAAGATGTGAAGATGTATTACTTTCACCGGAGCTTGTTGGGATTTATTTAATTTAGAATTCATTGAGCTATCCAGTGTAGATAACACCTGGGATTTTGAATTGTACTTTTTGGTCAAAATACGTAAGATTCTGAAACTAAGAAATTTTCCCACTAGACATACACGAATTTATATAAATTTTTTATTGTGCCTTTCGGCCTTAGCACATGCTTTCACAGTGATGATCTGAAACGAGCTATGCAGATGCATTTGAGCACCACAGCGGCGACTTTTGTGTTCCTGTCAACCTTCCACTCACTCATATTGTGTTTCACGAGTGGGCCGGAATTATGCTGGATACTCTTTCCAAACTGTTGAACATTTTTTTTGCAAATATAAGCCAAAATGGTTTAGACATATGTTTCTTTCAAACTTCAACCTCAGAGAACTTCACCACAACGATTTTGCTCTCTCATGCCGATGTCGTAGCTTCAGCTAGTCAGAAGTTAAGCTTCACCGAAGTTTTTAACCCCTTCTACTCTCAACGAGAGTCCCTACACCAAGTAAAGACTTTGACTATTGAGTAGTTTAATTGGCTTTTGATCGAAGACCATAGCTATGTTTTATAGAGTGCACCGCTTTGTGAAAACAAATCTAAGTGAGTGTTAACAACAAAGGAAGTATGAGGCCTTAGGGCGCGGCTATTAAAAAAGTGAGGTGTTTTTTCGGAAATCCGGATTTCCCCCTCCCCCCCGTGATGACATTTCGTGAGATCTGGTCGGACCCCTCCCCTTTCCCCCCCCCCTGTGGTGAGGTGAAATCTTGATTGACCCCTTCACTCCCCCCCCCCTCACCGCAGACCTCGTAGGTTTTCGAGATCTATTTTTAGCTCTCTGGTTTTCAAGGGCAGTAATACGCCCCCCCCCCCCTCGTACCCCGACTTTTGTAGACTTTTTTTCAGCTCTTCTGTTCTTTAAGGAATTAGAAAGATGAGGTAATATTTTTTTCAATCCCCCTCATTCCTTGGTGAGATTTTGCCGAAACCACCCCACCCCCCCAACCATATTTCACCCCACGTGATTAATAGACTCCCCTTAATTTTTTTTATGGAATTATCTTGAAAGACAGGACTCCGTTAAAGCCATTCAGGAACTCGTCACGAAACTTTCACGTAGTTGCATCTTAAAAGCTGTGCATACACTACGTCGACGATTCCAAGTGTGTATTAAGCTCAACTACGGATCTTTCAAGAAATTCTGGCAATTAGCATTGATTAAATTCCTGTCTATTGCTTTCATTCCTGTGTTTAAATCTCTCTCTTTTGTTTCGACCATACTGTGTATGATTAAAATGTTTTATATAGGTGTGTTCTACTACTCCTAATATTTATCCCATGAACACAGAACACTGTGTACTAAAGAAAGTAATAAACTATTCTGTAGATCATAACTCAGTTAATATTGATTTGATAAACACAAAAATTTTTATGTTTGAGAGTTTATAATGATCTGATTTCGGTAGTAGACTTATTCAACTAACATTACTAAAAATTTCGTCACGTAGCACTGATGCACATAAGATTAAAGTTATGGTCCATTGTTCAGATTATTCCGTTCCGAGCGCTACACAATTCAGCCAGCGATGTTTTGGATCCTTTTATACCAGCGGTATGTAACTATTTCTAAACCGTGTCATTAAAAATGATGACATTTGATTGTGAAGGGGGTCAGACATAAACCTTCTAAGATTTTGAAATACGTGAAGCGTGAAAGAGCTAGATGGGAGACATTTGGGTGTTTGCACTACTGACTGAAAATTAAAAATACGTGAAGTTAGAGCGCATGCAACGATTAGAGGTTCGAGGCCGAAAATGTTGATTCCCTAGTTTTATCTTGTTAGAAACTATGGTTGAGGAAATTACGTTTTATAACTTTGATAGGATGTTGTTTTTGGTTCTTTGAGCGCGTCAACATTTAGGTTATTAGCGCGCTGAACTTAATAACGGCGAAGAACAATTTGCATGGGATCAAATGATGAAATCGGAGACATCGAGTAAGTTCTGTTGTTGGTGGTGCTTTGCTCCTTATCGGTTTTATTTTACTTATTTATTTATTTAAAAAAAGAACTTTACGTCGTTCATCGCGCCAAACTAAAATGTTTATTGCGCACTAGCATTTCCCTCTATCATATCCATGTTACATCCTTAGTTACATCTTCACTTAGAAGTGATCATTTAAATTTATTTCAAATGTCATAAATTTGGAATTTAATGTTTTGCTGAAGACATATCTTTATATTTTGATTTTTTTCAGAGTATAATGTGTGAATATTGCCATGGAATCTATAACCTTTAGTCATACTATACATAGCACCACATTTTAAAATCTTCAATTTTCATTCTTCCTGGTATTCCATGCATCGCAACCGTTAAGTGCTGTGCTCCACAAATAAAGTTTTAAGAAAGTTCTTACTTATTCTTCGATAAATATTTGAAACTAAAACATTTCTCTTATTCAAGAAGACCAATTCTTTTGTCTTGGATAATTCTGCTTTAAACACCATTCCTGCTTCGGCCATCAGTTGTAATTTTATTTCTTAAGCAATAGAATTTAAATACTTTTCCTATTGAATCCAATCATAGTTTTGTATTTAATCTACAATTATCGCTATAATTTCTGCTAAATTTCATCAATTTTGTGTTGCTTTGATTTATATTTAGTACAAAATCATCTTCAGTATTTTGTTCATGTCATTCAGTTACTTCTCAATATCCTCTGTCTGTTCTGCTAACAGGACAATGTCATCGGCAAATCGTAACATACCAATTTTTTCTCCTTGAACACTTTTTTTTTTTTTTTTTTTGCTGGTTTGATGCAATCCTCCATCCTTTCCTATCCTGTGCTAACCTCTTCATTTCTACATACCCCATACAGCCCACGTCTTCAATTATCTGCTTCATATATTCTAATCTCTGTCTTCCTCTACAGTTATTACCTTCGACTGTTCCCTCCACTAACAAATTAACCAATCCTGCATGTCTCAAAATATGACCTACCAGCCTGTCTCTTCTTTCCTTAGATTCTTCCACAAACTTCTTTTCTCACCCGCCATTTCCAAAACTGTTCATTTCTTACTTTGTCTGTCCACTTAATTTTCAGCATCCTTCTGTAGCACCACATTTCAAATGCTTCAATTTTCTTTATTTTCGGTTTTCCTAAAGTCCATGTTTCGCTACCATAAAGTGCTGTGCTCCATACAAAGAGTTTTAAAAAGTTCTTTCTACTTCCTAGATCAATATTTGAAACTAAAAGGTTTCTCTTTTTCATGAATGCTCTTTTTGCTAATGCTATTCTGCTTTTAACATCATTCCTGCTTCGGCCATCGGTTGTAACACTTATGCAACAAGCAAATTTTTATTTCACTTCCTTTATTGCTTTCTCTACGTACATATTGAATATTAACGGGGACAGACTACAAACCTGTTTCACTAATGCATGTTTCTCATGATTCTCTATTTTTGTTACGGCCACGTCTTAAGCCTACTAAACAGATTAATTACTCTCAGTGTTTTTTTTTAAACAGTGAATTTGAAATGCGGAACAATTTCTTCATAATTTGTTGAGTGATTTCTCTACATATGAAAGTGTCTTCTAGTAATAAAAAAAAGTATATTTGGAGATGACTTATCAGCTCACTATGCGCAGCGCATTACCCGATTACCTCGTTGCGACACTTTAGAGATCGATGTGTACAGACAATGGACAGCAGCGGTCCATTCTCTGGTATCCAGGTTAGGTTACCAGGTAGTCGAGGTGCATTTGCATATCCCATTAAGTCACCGCGCCGCGGCATAAGCGGCAGAACAAACCAGTTTCTATCACTCGTGCCGGAGGGACGAATTCCTCGTCGCGGTCTTTTATTTTTGTGGCCCGTGACAAATGGCTGAATGCCGCCCACAACAGGCGCTATTCAGAGTCCCGGCCGCTAACGTGGTTAGCTTCACGCCAGCAGTCAACACAGAACGGTACCAAACTCCAAACACCCAGAACAAAACTGGTTTCCTTACAACTGCAAAATCGGTCAAATGGCAGCGATCTTAAGGTTTTACGCCCTCGTCGACGTCGAGGTCATTAGAGGTGGGATGGCACTGGGTACAAGGTACGGGGATGAATTGGGCCATGGCCCTTTTGAAGGAAGCATCCCGGCATTCGCCTGGAGTGATTTGGGGAAGTAATAGAAAACCAAATCTGGATGCAGGGACGGGGATTCGAACCGGCGTCCTCCCGAATGCGAGGCCAGAGCGTTAACCGCTCACCCACCACGCTTGGTAGCAGCAATCATTTAAGGTATTGTTTAGTTGTCACAGTAAAGGGAATTCTGAGGTAATCGTAACATTTTGAAGGGAATCAATTGAAACTTTGACTAGTCTAATCGAAATATAATAACCTGCCACGTACCCAATTCTAATAATCCTAATAGATATTTCATATGTGATACGTCGAACGTAGTTGCTTGGTACCAAAAATCAATACTTGACATGTTTTCAGATCAAGGGGTAGACTCCGTTTCGCGACTCTCAATGCCTCGTTACATAGCAATTGAAATGATAGTGCAATAGTTTGATGCCAATAAAAATTATTATAGGCGTTTACAACGGATACTTAAATAAGAGCACATTTCAGTAAAACCAGGTAGCCTATGCGAAAATTTCGTGAATTATACAGGGTGTTACAAAAAGGTACGGCCAAACTTTCAGGAAACATTCCTCACACACAAACAAAAGAAAATATGTTATGTGACATGTGTTCGAAACGCTTACTTTCCATGTTAGAGCTCATTTTATTACTTCTCTTCAAATCACATTAAACATGGAATGGAAACACACAGCAACAGAACGTACCAGCGTGACTTCAAAACACTTTGTTACAGGAAATGTTGAAAATGTCCTCCGTTAGCGAGGATACATGCTCCACCCTCCGTCGCATGGAATTCCTGATGCGCGATGCAGCCCTGGAGAATGGCGTATTGTATCACAGCCTTCCACAATATGAGCTCTAACATGGAAAGTAAGCGTTTCCGGACACATGTCCACATAACATATTTTCTTTGTTTGTGTGTGGAGAATGTTTCCTGAAAGTGTGCCGTACCTTTTTGTAACACCCTGTATAGCCAATTGAAATGATAGTGTAATGGTTTGATGCCAATAAAAATTATTATAGGCGTATCAGTTTACAACAAATACTCAGTTAACAGCACATTTCAATAAAACTAGGAGGCCCATGCGAAAATTTCATGAATTACATACTATAAATATCAAGGTTGGTGGTTTGTAGTAGAATGAAAGAAGTGGCTAATTTGTAGCAATAATTTGTTTGTCAACTTGTCTGATTCTTTTTGGTTTAATTAATACTGATAATTAAGTAATGTACTTCAGATTAAACTTTCGTTTATTTTAAGAAAACACGTCAACGATATTGTTTACATGCATAGATACAATCCAGAGAAACTACTAACGCAGTCCTTGGCCGTTGCAAAGTGAATCTGTATAAACTACTCCTGTCCTTCTAGTGATTTCTTTATATAGGCTCTATTAAAATTTATAGAACTCTTCAAAAGCTTCCGCCAGATATTTCTCGAACATTAACAATTACTCAAACAATTGAAAAATATTAAAAACAATCCGAATTAATACATAATCATTTAACGGTCAGAAATGGAAATTAAAGATACTTAAACACAAAATTATTTACAGAAATCATTTTAAACTGTAGAAAATTGTCCTATAGACATCGTAACTAGCATTATTACTTGGAATTACAAACAATTAGCAATTCTCATGCACAATTCGGTTCTTAAACATATAAAATGGCCTTTAAATAATTTCTTTTCATAAAATAAAGTCTATATACACTTATTTACAAGAAATTGCAAAACAAACATACCAGATCATATTCAAGCAAACTTTAGCTCACTACAAATACTTCATTAGATACAATTACATTTAAAGTTCAGGTATGAGGGCTGTTACAAACTGAAGTTAGGAACGTAGCAAACCACAATGTCTTAGAGGACAATTTAGAAATGTTGAAATGTTTTCCTGTTAGAAACAAATTAGCCGAAAGACTCTTTGCTCTACAAAATACACAAAGTTCATCAATATCTCAGTGGTATGTGGTGCTGTTGTCTAGCAGTAATGCGATCACTCATCAACGTCAGCGCAGCCTAGCGGCTTCACTCTAAACTATCGCATACCCGTGACCTTCATTGTTCATAATTTCCGCCTTTTATGGGTTGAATTTCGAAAAAATCCTTTCTTAATTAATGATGCTGCCAAAGGGGAGGAGTTAATGTTTGAAGGGATACCTCATTTATCAATTTTGGTTAAATATGATGGGTTGAAAGAAGGAGAAAAATAAGATATATATATAAGTATTAATACTTGGCAAAATAACTTATTCGATACTCTTATCAGACGCAAATATTTGTCACTTAACTACGGTATGTGACCGATATTGACAGAAAATACCGTTTTTTCAGTTAGAATCGGTAGCAAAAACGGTTTAAACATCATTAATGTTGACGACCGCGCATGTCTTTATTTTCAGATTAAAAATATGAAAGAGAGATCTTAGTACTACACTTAACGATGTCAATACATCTGTACAATACACGGTGGCATAGAAAAAATATTTTTTGGGCTCTATTTATATAATAACCCCCATAGTATAATTTTACAAAATTTTAAATGCGGTATTCGGTTTTTGGTTAACAAAACAAAAAAAAATGTTAAAATTTGAACCTTCCATCTTATTCCGTACGATATTTCGTTTTAGGTCAACAAATCGCATAAAATGTACAAATTGGAATTGTGCAACCTATTTTGTTTACCAGTCTATAGACAGTGAAGCGACAACCATGGATTTCGCTTCACTTCGGGAATAGAACTTCTAAAACTTTTAAACTTCTAAAATCCTTAGGAGAAGAAGAAATCCAAAAATTATTCGAAATGGAATCAAGTAGCTATAATAAAAGTACAGAATTATTTAAAAAGGGCGTGAGACAAAGTTGTTGCCTATCCGCATTAATATTAAGTATGTACATAAGGGAAGTAAAATAAATATTTGAACAAGGAGAAAAAATCAGTATACAACGATTTGCTGATATTATTGATCTTTTAGTAGAACGGACTGAGAACATTGAGAAATTACTGAATTATTTCTATTGATATCAAACAATGAAACAGTAGAGATTCCAAAAGATTTTAATAAAAGTTTCATCCTCACACTGCCAAAGAAATCACATGCTCACAAATGTCTAACGTCACATGTTTCAATATTACTTATTAGGACAATATACAGAAGAACAGAAGATATAGTGAAGATCAGTTTGGGTTTAGGAAAAAATGGGTTACAAGAAAAACAGTTTCGGCTTTAAGGGCGGAACTAAGAAAAAAACGTGTAATAATCATGCGTATCGACACGTCGATTATAAATATATTGCATTTTTATAGAACCACTGAGTGATATATTGAAATATTCGAGTGATTCACGTGCTAAATAGGCTGGTTGTTTTCCACATCCCTCCTGGGGTTTGTAATAGCACCTGTTGCTAATTGCCTGCGATTCCCTGAAGGAAAGCTGCACAAGATGCCGGTGTCTCTTTAATTAACAGATAAACGTTTTAACAGAGGAATATGCGTGCCGAACAACAAGTGATTTTTTTCCTACCCTGTGACGTAACATAGACACAGTAGCGTCATAGCGATACTCATCTTTGTCAAACATCATTACGTAGGCAATGATGTCCTGATTGAATCCAGCCAATGGGAGATCGTGTAGCCTGCGCGATCAGTTTGTACAGAAGTAGCAATAGTTATTGTTAAGCAATCTAAATGTTAATATTTTTTAAATATCCGTCGGATGAGGGATGAGATAATGGCAAACTGAACACGGATTGGTCGAGACATTCAGTACGATTGCCGACCAGATGCAGGAGCGATTGTTCTCTTGGGAGGAACATCAACTCCGCGTGTGCAAGATTTCCTCTCCTGTGTGGATAATAATCCGTCTTTGATCTGACAGAGGCCCAGCCCGGATTTCGGTAACGCGGATGATCCACGTGTTGCATACATTGTAGTAATTTTTAATATTCTTCTTGTTGTCGGAGCCCGGGATACAGTAACCGTTTAAGACTTGTGAAGAAACTTTAGTGGGCGAACTTATTAACCTACCTTCTCGTATTTGAATAGTAATAATCTTTCTTATGATTCATTTATATTTACTCCCGTCTCAATTCATTAATAAATATCCGAAGGTCCTTTGCTTGCAGTAACTTTACATCAAACTAATTTTTTTTCTCGCTCGCTCGATCTCGTTACTCTACTCTCTTGTTACTATGGCTACCAATTTCCCCCAGAGTAACCGTCGGTCTTTTTTAACTTCTCCAAGGAACCTGTTATGCCACAACATCTATAAGTTTACAAGTAGTTTGAAGGTTTACAACGACGATATTAAGTGCTCAGAGGATTGCTCGACCAACATGCCAGTGAAGTTTTAAATAAAGCATATATCTTTGCGCAACTCCACAAGGCGATGCTTTTGAATCAGTGGTGAAGGAAGTTGCATCAGGAGTACCGGTATATACAGCCACTATTTTTTCAGCGAACAGCATTACACAATTTTCAGTAAGCTATAAGCATCTCTAACCTGGGATTTCACTTTGCCGATGAATTAGTGAGACAATAAACGTTATACTCCCACCCATCATCTCTTACTGTACGTTCATTTCTAGCGGGCTCTCTTGTTCACATTGAATTTTGTTATTTGTGTTAAAGAACCTATATGATAAAAATACGCAAATTATGCCTTTGATTTTTGTGGATACGTGTGAAGAATGTAAACATTTATTCCTGTCCCAAGCAAATTACGGAGCATTAAAATCAATTTAATTTTTAATTAAAGAAGAATATCTCTTCGTTCCACTATCGTTAACTTAAAGTCCTACGATTTATTTAAAACTATTAAAATCTTAATAAAAATTCATTTAAATAACTTATGAAAATGTTGCAAATAAAATACAGACCAAGTGGCTACGAAACTAACAGAAGTTTAATACTTTTTTTTTTTTGCTTATGGCTTTACGCCTCATCGACGTTGGGATCTTTAGCGGTGGAAAACGACTGGGGGGCAAGGAATGGGAAGGAATTTGGTCATTTCCTTTTGAAGGAACCATCCCGGCATTCACCTGGAGTGATTTGAAGAAACCATGGAAAATCCAAATCTGGATGGACGGACGGGGATTACAACCGTCGTCCTCTCAATGCGAGGCCATCATTCTCAGTGTTTAATAAAAACAAAAACAAAAAATAGTACAGGGTGTCCAAAAATGAATATCGGGCTTTTAATGCTTTAAAAGATTTATTACATTATCCTTACAGTTATAAATGATATGTCAAATGAAAGAGCAACTCAAACAGTTTTGTTCGTTGGCACTAGTGCTCATGTGCGTGAAATGTTTCCGCTGCGATCCTCTAGAATGCGGTAGTAGCAAAGATGGCGACTAGTGAAGAGAAAGCGCTTTGTGTTTTACAGTTTGCAAAGATTGAATCTGTAGTTACTGTGCAGCGTGCGTTCCGCATTAAGTTCGGGCGTGATCCTCCAAGTGACAATAACATCCGTAGATGGTATCATCAGTTTGAAGATACAGGCTGCCTTTGTAAAGGGAAGAGCGCGGGACGACCAAGAGTTAGCGAAGAGACTGTTGAGCGAGTGAGAGAGTCGTTCACTCGTAGCCCAAAGAAATCTGTTCGGAAGGCTAGTCGCGAATTAGAAATTTCTAAGTCGACTGTTTGGAAAGTTTTAAGGAAACGCTTGCAACTACGTCCTTACCGTTTACAGTTGTTACAGGCTCTAAAGCCTGCAGACCATGGTTTACGTGCCAAATTCGCTAACGAAATGTTGTTACATGACGATGAAGATTTTCTACATCATGTTGTCTTCAGTGATGAATCGACCTTTCACCTCAGTGGACATGTTAACACTCATAATGTGCGGATCTGGGGCTCAGAAAATCCTCAAGAGATCGTACAAGTGCAACGAGACTCCCCTAAAATCAATGTTTTTTGTGCCGTATCCCGGCGGAAAGTTTACGGACCTTTCTTTTTTGATGAACCGACTGTAACTGGTACTTCTTACCTTCATACACTAGAGCAATGGCTCTTCCCTCAGTTGGAACAATATGAACCAGAGAACTTCATTTTCCAGCAAGATGGTGCGCCACCTCACTGGCATAACGAAGTACGCGGTTGGTTGAACGTAACTGTACCCGACCGCTGGATTGGCCGCAAGGGGCCCAATGACAGAGTTTGCTATGCGTGGCCTCCACGTTCACCTGACCTAACGCCATGCGATTTCTACCTTTGGGGTTTCATCAAAGATCGTGTGTATGTGCCTCCGTTACCAGCCGACCTCCTTGAATTACGACAGAGTATTGAAGCAGCTGTTGCAACAGTTACTGAAGACACACTGCTCAACGTTTGGGAAGAACTCGGCTACAGACTTGATGTGTGCCGTGTGACAAATGGTGCCCACATAGAACACTTGTAAGCTTGTATATAAAACTGTTTGAGTTGCTCTTTCATTTGTCATATCATTTATAATTGTAAGGATAATGTAATAAATCTTATAAAGCATTAAAACCCCGATATTCATTTGTGGACACCCTGTATTATTCCACAAGGACACTTTTATGGCGTTTGTTGACTTTGGAAAAGCTTTCGGTAATGTCGGGACCGAGACGGGATGTTCAATATTTTCATGAAACCATGTCTAAAATATTGAGATGGAAGAACGCTTTATAAACTACTGGCAGAGTTCCCGGCGTTGCCTTGTCTAGTTGGTGCAGATTTACCCATTCATTATTTACGCAATGAGAAATATCTGTATGAAGTTTCATAAAATTTGCGACATCCATTTCCGGAATTAAAGCAAACCTATCTTCACCCGCACCCTACCAAGAAAGGGGTGAGTTGAAGTTGATTTACCCGTACACTGTTTATATTCGTCCCAAAAGATTAAGGTATACAAATCTTCATTAATTTGTTACAAGTCATTTACGGTACTAAATTAAATGTTGAGTTACCCGCACAGGTTTTTGACGGAAGTAGGTTGGATGCGGAATGTAAGTTTCCATTCTGGTCCAGGCTACATTTCAACCTAATTACAACATTTGCTAAAGTTGCTGCTCGAAAATCGAAACATGTACCGCAGGCGCATTAATACTTAATACACACATAAGAATGTATTTGGAATGTGTCTGTTTATTCCGGCATCGAGCAGGTTTTGAATAAATTTTCGAAAATTGAAAGCTTGGGGTCAAAGTCAGAAGTTAACGTGTGCCTTAAGACGATACGATGCATTTTTTTTTTTTTACTAATAATCTAGCATTACCTGAAAACTGCAGAATCGATTTTGACTTTGTTTTTACAGTATGTAACATTACGTGTGTCTCATTATGCTGCATCATCTGCCACTAGAGATGAAAAATTCTCATTAAGCTACTTCATTTGACACTGGAGCTCGAAACTGAAATTTATTCCGTACCTGTACAGATGAATATCGAATATTCAGAATTATTTTCCAAAATCTCATTTATAAATAACACGGAAGTCTCATTTTCACGTAAAAATCCGATGTTACGCATAGGTTCAGTTGGTAGTCAGAGATTGTAGCTTGGTTGCCTGAGATAACTTTGACGGCAAAGATATTATCTAGCGTTTTTTCGTAATTATTAATTATATTCCTCTTTACCCAATTTCCTCCTCGTGAATAACCTTAATTTAGGTAAGGTATCGGAAGATGCGATAGATCGGCTATTATTTTTTACGAAGTATTATATATGCAAATTCTAGTATGTGAATCTTTGGTACTTTCGTTATGCCTTCAGAATTTAATTTACTGCTCCGGCACTATGTAACGTTGAAGCATAAGCGCTACCAAACAACTGAATTTAGATTCTAAGCTTTAAAATGGTGAAAACCCCATCGAAATCTATGCAGTATTTTTTTTTTTTTTTGTGGAACGGATATACACAGTTTTCGTTTTATAAATATAGAAGATAAAGGAGTCAAGTGGCCATGATAAAAGTAGAGAATTATGGAAGATATGCATTATTTAAGAATGGTGTGAGACCAGGTTGTTGCCTATCTCCTTTAATATTCAGTTTGTACATACAGGAAGCAATAAAGGAATTAAAAGAAAAGCTTAAACGAGGCGTGAGTCTTCAAGGAGAAAAAACGAATATTCTACGATTTCCTGATATTATAGACCTTTTAGCAGAACAGACTGAGAATATTGAGAAATTACTGAAAATCATGAACAAAATACTGAAGAAATATTTTGGACAAAATATAAGCCAAACAAGACAAAAGAGATAACTATAGCAGAAATGATAGCAATAATAGTAGATCAAATATAAAATGGAGTCAGATGTATTAGTAAAAGTAAGTGAATCTGTTATTTAGGAAGTACAATTACAACTGATGGCAGAAGTAGAAATGATACTAAAAGCAGAATATCGCTAGCAAAAAGATTAAAAAAGGGTGACCTTTCTGTTTAAAATACTGATCTAAGTCTAAGAAAGAACTTTTTAAAAATCTACGGTAGCGAAGCTACTTTAGAAATACCAGAAAGAAGGAAAATTGAAACATTTGATATGTAGTACTATAGAAGGGTTCTGAAAATTAAGTGGACAGATAAAGTACTAAATGAACGTATTTTTGAAATGATGGGTGAGGAAAGAAGCTTATGGAGGAGTCTTGTAGCAAGAAGAGACAGGATGGTTAGTCATATTTTAAGATATGCGGGACTCCTTAATTTGTTACAGAAAGAGTCTGTCAAAAGTAAGAACTGGTAAGAAAGGTAGGAAGACAGGGATTAGAATATATGAAGCAGATTACTGAGGACTAAGAAGTTTGTTTGGATGAAGAGGTTAGCCAAAGATAGGATGGAACGGAGGATTGCATCAAACCAGTCGAGAGACTAAACAAAAAAAAAGTGTTTTAGATGTGATTATTTCTCGATTATATTCAACAAATCCCGATAGAATTAACTAAAACAATGCACTTCTATTAGCTGGCAAGTATATGTCTACACTTACCGAGATGTATGCTTCTAATGAAGCATTTTAAAAATAGGAAATATACCGAGCGTGGTGGGTGAACGGTTAACGTTCTGGCCTCGCATTCTGGAGGACGCGGGTTCGAATCCCCGTCCGGGCATCCAGATTTGGGTTTTCCATGGTTTCCTCTAATGACCTTAGCAGTCGGCGGGGCGTAGAGCCGAAAGTTAAAAAAAAATAAAAAAATAAAAATTGGTAGTACGGCGTAAGTACACACCTGTTTAATTGACTACAGTATAATATGAAATTGTTTATAAATTACTCATTACAATAAATCCAAGATTTTTTTTTTAATGCTAGAATTGATACAATTCTTCACATTGTATGTTTACTGGAACTTACAAATTATGTACTATTTGAACAAACGTTTAACCTAATAGCGTAAATTGAAACAGGAGAGATTTTTTATTTCCGTACGGTGAATTCTCAATGCTGGGGAAAGTAAAACCTTTAGTATTTCAACGAAGTCTGGCAGGTCTCTTTCCTTTCCTTTATTACATAAACGATCAGTGAGATGTTGAAACTAAGCGAAGGCCTCCACCCGAAGGTTAGTTGGTTCTTGCTGAAGGAGGTATACTATGCCTGGTATCTGAGGTAGGACGACTAGTTCCCCTGTTCCTTAGCTATTTTTTTTAACTGCTTAACGTCTCTCTAACAGCGAGGTCTTTACAGACGGGAAAGGATTGGGGGGCAAGAAATGGGAAGGAATTCTGTCATGGTATTTTGAAGGAAGCATCCCTACATTTGCCTGGAGTGATTTGGGAAACCATGTAAAACCCAAATCTCGATCCCCGGATGGGGATTCGAACCGGCGTCCTCCCGAATGCGAGGCGAGAACGCTCCTTATCTAATCTAATACGGTAATCCTACCGGGTACAGCGGACTTACAGTTTAACATAGAGTCGGAACTACAGATGAGTCCTTTTTTTAATTATTGCATTTGGCAAGTAGCCATGCAGCCATAACACATACATTTGTGTTTACATATTAAGCTATTTACATATTTAATTATTTGCATATTTAACTATATACATATTAAATAGCCATACAAACGTGTCACGTATATTTATGTTTATATATTAAACTATTTATATATTTACCTATTTACTTACTTAACTATTCACGTATCTAACTATTTGCTTAGTTAACTATATACATATGTAAGTAGCCATACAAACATGTCACATACATTTATATTTACATATTTAACTGTTTACATATTTACCTATTTAACTGTTTACATATTTGACTATTTGTATATCTAACTATATATATATATTTATTTAAATAGCCATACAACCATGTCACATACATTTATATTTACATATTTAAGTACTTAC
The DNA here is from genome assembly GCA_031002005.1 of Vandiemenella viatica. NCBI lineage: Eukaryota > Metazoa > Arthropoda > Insecta > Orthoptera > Morabidae > Vandiemenella > Vandiemenella viatica. Next base: position 169,372,573 of record JARYHS010013631.1, on the reverse strand, counting down.
ATATTTACCTATTTATCTTCTTTTTTTTTACTATTTTCATACCTAACTACATTCATATTTAAGTAGCCATACAACCATCTCACATATTTACATATTTAACTATTTACATATTTACCTTACATATTTAACTATATGTATACTTAGCTATTTACATGTACAGAAGAGTTATGACCTACTTCAAATTACACAGCAAGCTGTTTCAGAGGTGAATGTTGGGTTAAGTGTCTTCGAAGATCCCTGAATATATAGGGATTCGAACCGGGGTCTTATCAATCTCCAGTCAGAAGCCTTAAAGACAGTCACCAGAACACACTCTGTGAGATGTAAACGATCCAAATATACGACTGACTATGGAACATGTAATCAATTAGATGCGAATAAAATCGACTTACAACTGATTACGCAATATAACAGATTTGTTAGACTGACGACTAGATCTCAAGTTTAACAAGTTTAACAGATTATACATGTCACAACAAAAGTAAATCTGACCAAATACAATGTCCTTCAGATTGTGTTATCCGGTGAATAAACAAGTGCAGTTGCCCGTATCGATTTGTAATTCGCCTTTCATATTCATTTGTCGTTGGCACAATCTTATACTGTATCTATGGTAAATGCTAAATACCACAGATTCGGAATTAACTAGATATCTTAAAGGGAAAACATATTTCATCTCGAAAACAACATGTTGCGTGAAGAGAAAAAAAGTTTGAGGAAACCGTCTACAAAAAATAAAATTGAAACTTTGTTTGGATGGCGTATAACATGTTCTCGTTTATTTTTCTCCCATTGTGTTAAGTATTAGTAAATTCTCATTAAATAAATACTGCTGACATTGTTTTGGAAAACTAATTGGGAATGAGTGAAACTCGTTTTATTTGCAGTTTTTAATTGTAGTATGTGGGTGAATTTTATTTTATTTTTAAGAAATCGAGCTTCCTCTAACAGAACTGATGGAGCTTTATCGTGGCAGATTCCAAATTATAGTATACATATTCAGTCTCTTAATTGCAAGACAAGCATTCGGAGTGAATATGATTATTTTATACGTTTTTGATTGGAGTTGCTAGTGGTTTGAGCCTAAGTCATGTCGTTGTCAATTTGAGGAGAAAATTCCTAATCAAAAGTAGAAAGTTGTAGGATATTGAGAAAAATCGAAAAATCATTAAACGTGAATTATTATTACCGGTACTTTGTAATAAGTTATATAAAAACAGCGTAAGATAATACAAAACAGAGCCGGAACGTCGCAAAATACCAAACTCTGTCATTACATTAATAATGATTGCACGTAGTTATTATTATTAGCAGTTGTTACGAAGTTCACTTACTGATTGTTTTATATCATCGAAATTGTACGACTACATTTTTTTCCACACATGCATGCATTCTTATTTTCCAATTAGATTTTTATGTAATAACTCCGCATATTATGCTACTAGTATATCTTCGAAGTTGTATGACTACCATTTTTTTCTCACATGTGTACATACGTACATTCGAACTACATTTTGTGTGATAATTGCACGTGTTATGCAAAGACAGTATAAAGAATAATAGCAAAGTATTACTTTTTAAACAGCCGGAAGATTTCTTAAGAATATGATTGATTCTAAGGGGGTCAGGTATTGGAATAAGTTACAAAGAGAAATGATGAAAAATTTACCAAAAATGTTAAAAAAAATTAAAGTTGAAACTTGTAGAGGGCAAAAGTAGGTGGGTACAGGAAATGGGGGGGAAATGGGTGTGCGCTCCATCTCAATTAAATTAAATTAAAAAGGGATACAATTACTGGCATGGAATATTAAATACAAATTTCTTTCAATTATTCTGCTAAAGATGAGCATACATCATTCTCAGTCGCTTCTCTATCATGGAAAGCATTTTAAGTAAGGCTCTCTTGACAACTGTATGGTTTGTAAACCATCATTTTGCTGTAGGGTAAGAAACTAGAAAAAATCATTAATAGCGAGTTACGCTCACACGTGAGGGTTTCATGGTCATATTGTGTACTGAATTGAATTCACAAAAAGGATATAATAATATTTTAATTAATATTTCATTAAATTGCGATGGAGAGCACGCCCCGGTGTCAATTTCCCTACACACCAATCTTCTCCCTTTCCTGCATCCACCTACATTTTCCCTCTCTAAATTTTAACTTTAAATTCTTTCAAAGTTTTTGGTAAATTATTCATCATGTGTCCTGCTAACTTATTCCATGACACCCTTACCCAAAAAAAGAGAATCTTCCTACACCCTGGTGCCTGAAATCAAGTGCCAGCTTGTGGTCTTGGTCATCTTTTCTCTTCAATATATTATTTTTAATTCGTACACCAATATCTTTCCATGCTTCATCAACAATATACGACTTGTATACTCCCACGACCCTGTTCATCCTCCTCCTATCTTCCAATGAATCCTATTCCAGCTCTTTTGTCATCTCTGTTACTGATTACATTCTGCAGTAATTTCCAGAAACAAATCTAGCACCCTCTCCAACTCCTGTATTTGATACGCAAAATGTGGGTCCATACACCGCTACCATATTCAAGCAATGGTCTGGTTTTGTAACCAATTTCCTTGACTTCTCTCGTACATCCCCTCATCACTCTCTCCATCAAATTCAGAACTTTGAAACCTTTTACTACCACCTGTCCAATGTGTCCTGCCCAGTCAAGCTTATTATCAAATGTAATGCCAAGATATTTACATTCCAAGTCTTCAGCAAACAATTATTTCCCCACCTTATATTCATAATTAACCTTATGTTTTTTATTTGTGTATCTAATAAGCTGACTCTTCATTGCATTTATCTTCATCTCATGTTTACCAACCCAATTAGATATCCTGTCCAGATCACCCTGCAACTGTTTACAGTCCTGTACCATTTTGATCCTTTTATATAGCATTATATCATCTGCAAACAATCTAATTTCTACTAGTAAACAATCAACACAATTATTCATTAGAATAATGTATAGCAATGGTCCCAATACGCTACCCTTTGGCATTCCCATTTTTGCTTCCACTGGTTTTGATACTGCATTTCCTTCCCTAACTTTCTGATTTCTACCTTTTAAGAATAGAACATTATTTAATCAAGAAATCAATTACAGTAAGCAAAACATGCAAAAGTTATTATTTTCAGTAAAGTTAATACATTTTAGTTGAAAGTAATCTTAATTCAGATTACAATGCATACTAAAATACAGTACGTATAGAGCAGCGTGTGAGAGCCGTGGATCTGGAGGAGGGCATTGACGCCTGCTTAGTCAATGAAACCCACCTAAAGCCTGGCATTAAGGCAGCTGTACCAAATTATTCATGCTACAGGAATGACCGCCTGACTGCAGGGGGTGGCACAGCCGTCTACATAAGGAACACGATCAGACACCACCCGATAGTCCTACCAGAGCTAGCAACTATTGAAGCAACGGGAGTTGCCATCGAGACCTCTCGTGGCAAACTGGTACTCATTGCCATCTACAGACCTCCCAGGGGACTCTTAGCGGAGGATGATGTAGCTGCGCTCCTTCGGCTGCGAGGAAACATCTTTATGGCAGGGGATTTCAACGCCAAGGACACGGCTTGGAATTCCAGAGCTACGAACACCAGTGGACGTCGGCTCCTCCGCGTAAGCGAAGCTCATGATGCAGTAGTGTGGGGTCCAACTGAACCTACCATCTTCAATCATGGCTTGCCAGATGTGCTGGACATAGCCATCACAAAAGGACTCCACCACAATATTGGTGTAACAACCAAAACTGCGTTGTCTTCTGACCACGTCCCTGTCATGTTCTACCTGGCCACAGACATCTTGGCACGTGGAGAGCGACGACACCACAACCTGAGACGCACTGACTGGGACATGTTCAAGGAACAACTTACCAGACGTGTCCAAGAGGCACTGACGCCGACAACTTCAGGACCGGATGTCGCCATGGCTAACCTAGCCACGTGGATTAACGAGGCTGTTGAAGCAGCTACACCTGCTTCTAGAATGCCGCCAGCCTGCTCTAAACAACTTCCACCCGACATCAAGGAGGCAATCACTCTTAAGAACAGAGCTACAAGGGAGTGGCAGGTCACCAGGGACCCCGCAGCGAAAAGAACTATAAACAGGATGCGGCGAGAAATAAAAGCAGCCCTCGAGCAACACCGTATACGTGAATGGTCCGCCAGGGTTGCGTCCCTCAATACAGAAGACGGTTCTGCGTGGAAGGCAACCAAGGGGCTGATGCGCAGAAAGGACAGGATTCCGCCTCTAATGATAGGGAATCAAGTAGTCTGCGAGCCTGTGGCTAAAGCAGATGCACTGGCAGATGTTTTCGAAGCCAACTTCCGGCCCATCGAAGCACCCCAAGATGCTGTACATATACAATTTGTAGAAGACCGACTGCAGCGATTCCTAGTAGCCGAACAGCAGGCAGACGACGCAATAGACGTAATCACGGAAGAAGAAGTGCTAACAGCACTCTCACACGTCAATGTTAAGAAAGCGGCTGGGCACGATGGGATCGGGGGTGCCATACTGAGACACATGCCTCCTGCTGCTGTAACTTTCATCACAGTGGCCTTCAACGAAATCATGGCGAGAGGCCAATTCCCACAAGTTTGGAAACATGCTGAGATAGTGCCGGTCCCTAAATCAGGCAAGGACAAGAGGTCTCCCAGATCCTACAGACCTATTAGCCTACTGCCCACAATTTCCAAGATCTTTGAGAGACTTTACCTCAAAAGGTTTCGTAGGGTATTGGAAAATGAACAAATCCTGCCCGACGAACAATTCGGCTTTAGAAGGAACCACTCAGCACCGCAACAACTTCTTAGAGTGGTGGAATCTGCCATGGGAGCCATGGACAAAAGGGAGTATTTTGGTGCGGCGCTCTTTGATGTGTCACGTGCCTTTGATTCAGTCTGGCACGCTGGCCTTCTATACAAGCTGTTGGTACAAGGGGTACCCATGACACACGTGAGACTCCTCAAGAGCTACCTCTCTGATAGGACCTTCCGTGTGATACTAGACGACGCAGTCTCCTCCGTGAAGACCATCAGAGCTGGGGTGCCACAGGGATCAGTGCTGGGCCCTGTCTTATACAACATCTATACTTCGGACCTCCCGAGGACAGAACAAGTCGATTCTGCCCAATACGCTGACGACACTGCTGTTTTCACCAGAAGCATCATGTGAGGACCAAGCTTCAGCGGGCGTGCAACAACATAGAACACTGGGCGACCAAATGGCGACTAGCATTCAATGCCACAAAGAGCCAAGCTCTCATAGTCAGCAGAAGGACCATTCCTCACCTGCAACCCCTCAACCTGTTCGGAGAAAACATCGAGTGGACTCCTACTGCCAAATACTTAGGCCTCACTATGGACAGGAGACTGACGTGGAAAACACACGTCAGGAACCTCCGCAACAAGGCTATGGGTAGAATGACAGTTTTATACCCAATTCTGAACCCTCATCATCACTGCCATCGCATCTTGGGATTCGACTCTACATCGGATTAATAAGGCCAATAATAGATTATGCTGCAGTAGTTTGGGGTAGTGCTGCTGACACACACCTCAATCTACTGCAAACTATACAAAATCGAGCCATTAGATATGCTTACAAAATGCCGCGGGAAACTCCAACAGTCCACCTACACGAAATCAGTGGACTACCGCGCCTCAAAGACAGATTCCGCAAATTAGCTGCAAAATTCTACAAGGAATGCAGAGAATCAGACAACCCGCTTATTGCCAACCTGGGTAACACAGTCCATCTAAACAACAACTTAAGATGGCCTGACAAACTGCTCCGTGAGTTATAAGCTCCCGCAAAGACACGCCAGGATAAGACTAATCCGCCAATGACAATACCGATGAGGACACAATATTAAAATGGAAGGAGATGCATTTTTCATGTAAAAACTTCCCCAAACTCTGGGATAAAGGCACCCAGGAAATTTAGTCCATGCCATGCCGTGGATCTGCTTGATGGGTCAGAGCTTAGTCATCAAGCGTTGCATTCTGGAGGTCGCGGCTTCGATCGAAATTTCGTTTCTCAATAGTTTCCCCAAATAATTGTTTAGATAGTGGTTCTTTTAGAAATGTTTCCCGTTCGGTAGCTCTTATGTTCTTTCCATAGAGGAGGGGAAAAGTAATAAATTTTAATATCTGTAGAGGACTCTTTCCGTGCCTGACAATATGTCGGTTAGCTAGAGATTTTCATTTGCTTAGGTAATAATTTGACTAACAATTATACTTCTTCTCATCACTCCTGAAGTTGTTTTAATTTAATTGTATTTCTACAATTTTTTATCACATGCGTACATACGTACATTCGAATTACATTTTTGGATAATAATTCCGTATATTATGCAAAGACAGTAAAAAGAGTAATAACAAACTATTAATTTTTAAACAGCATCGAGAGAGAAAATCCCCGTCCGTGTATCGAGATTTGGGTTTTCCATGGTTTCCCCAAATCTCTCCAGGCGAATGCCGGGATGCTTCCTTCAAAAAGGCCATGGTCGAATTCCTTCCTTGTTCCTTGTCCCCAGTCCCATCCCGCCTCTAATGACCGTAGCCGTCGACAAGGCGTAAAGCAATAAGTAAAAAAAAAAAAAAAGGTCAGGAGAGAAATTTTTTTAGACAATTCTTTTATATTCCTCTCTATGTGTAAACAGTTTTTACATTTATAATTCCTTAGTTTTCATTTCAAATTAATAGTTAGAATCACACCTGGCTGTTCACAAATTTCTTTCGTTCGTGGAGTATTTTAAAAGGTATCACTTGCGTTATAGCTAAAAAAACTTTTTCTTAATCGGTTTTCACTCTGATTTATTAAAGTCGCGAGAAGAATTTTGTTGTTGTTGAGTAGTAAGTGTGGCCTATTTCTAGGAATGAGCCACAAGTCAGGCTCGAGTTATCTTGGAAAATCTTGAAAAAATATTTTGGTGGTCATATCTTAATTCGAAGCCAATTTCTATAAAGGCCAGTGCAGAACATGTCCCACCATACGTCCTACTGTAAAGGCAAATAATGTAGGATAATTTCGTATAATTTACCTACCGTGTTCGGATATAAACAATTGTAGAGGAAAATGTCTCGAGAAAAAATGGGGTTGGTTTCTGAAATATCTAATTATGTAGCAGCTGTAGTCATAGGGTATTATGGTCAATCGTTCACTTGTTACTATCTTCTAGCGAGCACATGAATATCAGAACTTACCGTCGAAAGTCGTGATCCCATATATTGGCAGGTTTGCAGCGTCGCAAACACTGTGGAGAGCGCCTGCGAGGTATAGTACCCGCAGTGCTCTCTTCAAAATCCCGTCTTAACTTAGGGGTGATAGGAATTTGGTTAATGTCCGTAGTTGGTTTGAGACGTCGATTTTTTTTTTTCTGGTTCTTCATGCAGTATTCATCTTTTAAAACATATTAAAGTTGGAAGCTGGCTGTGTGCCAGTCGAAAGCGATTTTTTTGTTCGGTAAGATAAACCGGTACTAAAAGAACGGCTTATTCACCGGACTGCTGAAATATCCCTTTCCTGTAAATATCTTCACTCTGTGTTAGGCTTAACTGAAATGTTGGCATTATGTTGGTGTTTTTCTGGGACAATGGTTGTTTCTTTATCACCACTATAACATCTCACCAATAATGATAGAGTCGATAATTATATTTTTAAAAAAACGCTTCATAAACTGTTTTAGAAGAAGAGTTTTACTGAGAAGTGTTACTTTAGTCTCAATTACAGGCCATTCGAACAATACTTCCTGGCATCAATACGTGCTTTGCACCATATTTTGAATTCTTAGTGAAGAAATTACTGTCACAAAATCAACAAGGTGGGAAATTCCAAGGTTGTTTTATAAATAAAATACAACAATGCTTTGGTCTTAGAAAGTGGTTCAGATAATTACTGCATTAGTAATTAAATGTTATTCACAAGTAGCACTCACAACATTTTGAATTGTTTGAATAAAAGTCATTTTATACAGAACATATCGTAGACATCGTCATTTCGGAAACGTTTTCGAAAACAGAATAAAAAATTATTAATGTATGAAATCGCTGTTAATTTCGATAAATGTGTATTTTAGTCAAAGAAAGCTATAGAAAATATTTCCTGCTTTTAATATTTGCCGATAAAATTAGTCATATCTATGAAAAAAAATATATTTATGACAAAAAAGTTTCTTTCATGTAAAATATGCATTATGTTTGCTGTTGAATTACCTTCACATACAATGAATTATGATGTATTTTAGTTTTTAAAATTGAACTACAGGAAAATCTTCCATTTATATTGATTTCTGCGCCTTTCGGGTATGTGCCCGCAAATGACTTGTAGTTTAACAGGGTACCATAATAATTACTCTTTGAAATGGGTAGCTAAGGAAACGTTTATAAAAACAGAAGAGAAAGGATTAACACGAGACAAGCATGGTGAAGGCCGTGTCGTGTTCGCTTTGGATTTTAAAGTTACTGTAAAACAGAACCTGTACTTATTCAGAGGATTAAGAATGTTATAATATTATAATAAAAAAGGGAATTAAGTCACATTATAGTATTATTTAATTGGCGAAGCTGGATGATGGATGAGTTAAGAAAATAAGAACAACAATTAGAAATACGAGAGATTCTGCATTCCCGAAATGACGAAATAAACGCAGAACAGGTTTTTAATCAAATAATTTGTGCATCATTAAGTTTTAAAATATGTATTGCACTTAGTTATATCAAATGAAATAAAACATACTAAAAGAGCTTGGTCTTATAACACAAATTACGCTTTTCGAAACTATTAATCTTATTCTTTAAGTAATTCCATAATACTGAAAAAAATTTTTAGTGATGATGTAGGTATAATTTGAATTATATTTCAAACATTAGGCATCAAATATCTTTGGACTAAAATTTAAAAAAAAAAATTGGCGCTGTTTCGTCCACATATCTTAAAAATTTAACTACTCATAATTTTCGGAAAAATCAATATGTTTCAAAAATTCATTTCGGTTTAAACTTTGTTTAAAACTTTTTTTTCTGATTTTATTAGTAGATATAATATAAATCTTTCATTTTTACCGGAATTTTCCTTTTGCTAATCGAATTTTTAACTCTCAAATTCTAACCGAGATAGACACCTGTTTTTTGTAATTTTTAGAATTTCTTTATCCTCTTCATAATACTGTCTTCAATTTCAGATCTAGACAGTGCTAAATCCGTAACCCTTTTCTTTCTACTTAGCCGTACTCGAGAAGAGACGTGATTTCGGAATTGTCACAGTCATTTCGGGAACACGCGTCAGGTCGCAGTACAGTCGCGCAATGACTGTTCCCGAAATGACTTTTTTTAATAAAAAAATAAACGCCTGCATGACATAGGCGTCAGCCATCTCCGACTTGGCTTCTCAATAATAGCAAGAAGTGCATTGAAATGCTTATTTGTATCCTAAATGTCGTTGAAATCGTAATTTGTTATCAATATTAATAGTTATATGCGTTCATGGAATGACGTCGCATTGATGTACGGTGGTTAATTATACAGTCAAAAATTACTTTATTGTGAAATTGTACTTAATTTATTGGTGAAGTAGCTGACCACCAACCTGATCAAATTCAATGACATGGGGTTCTTCCAAAGAACTATTTTCTTTAGTTATGGATGCGTTCACTAAAATGACGCTTTCGTAATCGGACAAAGTTTAAAGTTATTATTATTTTAGGTATTATTGTTTTATTTTATAACAATTGGAAATATTATTTTTTAACAGGTGAAACAACTCTTACCAAACGTTTGCGGTGTTATTTACTCATTTTTCGATGTTCTAGTTGCTTCCTTATACAGAACTAGCTCTTAGGGATGCGTTGCCGAAATGAACTTTTAAATTTCAGTGATTGAAATTACTCAATTTCTTAATAGATTGACATAGAACTATTTTCTTTAGTTATGGATGAGTTCACTAAAATGACGCGTTCGTCATCAGACAAAGTTTAAACTTATTTTTATTTTAGCTACTGTTTGTTTATTTTATAACAATTCGAAATATTATTTTCTAAGAGCTGAAATAAGTCTTACCGCGAGCTAGCGGTTTTCTTTACTCATTTTTTCATGTTCTGGCTGCTTTCTTCTACAGAACTAGGATTTAGGGACGTCTTCCCAATATGACTTTTTGTCTTTATTTTAAATTTCAGTTAGTGAAACTACTCAATTTATTAATGGACTGTGGCATTACTAATGAATAATAAAACAATATTCAGTATTATTTTTATCAAAATAAAATAATTTGGTTACTTTAAAGTCTTCCAAAGCACGGCTCCCACCTTCGTGATTTTGTCCTCCTGTTAGTTCACGTGCACAGCATAAGCAGTGTGTTGTGTCGTGATAATACGGTTTGCTTCTCCAGTTTTATCTCGGAATTATTGTAATATAGGAGTCTGTTAATGTATGGGATATCAAAAAATATTTTAAACTATAAAAACTTTCTGTGAAGAATTCACATTTTATGCGTTTTATACCTATTTAGATATTTTGATAAGGTTAACTAATGTGTTTTGAAAATAAAATACATTGATAAAGATTATTATTTTAACTCGGTTTGAAAATACCTTAATCGACTGTACTGCAACCATCACATAATTTTTCCATATTATGACAATTGTCTTTTTCACGAAGTGATCGTGTTTGTGTTTTTCTTTATCATTTCGTGTATTACCTGTGTATTAAGCTAATATAAGAGGTACTGAAAAAGTTAGAACTAGTGTAACGTGAAAGGGTAACTTGAAGAGTTTAGTTAGTGTATTATTTAAATACAATTTACTTAGTTTTCTTTCTCGCTTCTTTCAACTTGCATCCTGGTACTTGGAAGAATTATTAGCGCGCAAAGTTGTCGGCGATCGATGGCACAATTTCCGTACACTGCAGTATTAAGGAGATTCGCTAACTTCAGTTTTATCTCTGGTTTTTTTTATGTCTTTTTCCATTGAGTTGAATATCACAGTTAACCATGATAGTTTATTTAAACACAGGAAAAGTGAACAACGACCTTACACTTCGTGCTGTCATAGCATTTATAGCCAACTCTGTACAACATTGCTGTCTGAAACAATACTGCAATTAGCATCTGGGTTGATCCCAATTCCACCATATTGTCTTTTTTTTTTTTTTTTTTACGAAAAAACGTTTTTAGTCAATTCAATTTCATGCACTACCTGAGTATGCAACTGTTATACCACCAAAGTAATTTACACTTAGCTTAGTTTATTTTCCTCCTTGTCGATATAAAGATCATTAACGGCTATCATTGTTGTCGTGAAACTGTGAATGGTGTAACTCCTACTTTCAGCTGTGTTTTGTGTTCTAATGCTCTTGTAATGTGTAATTTTTTATGTTTAAATTCAAGCCTGTCTCAGCATCATGTAACATTACGGTGGTTTAGTTAAGGCTTTACTTGAATGTTTTGGGCCATATTGGGCCCTTTTTAGAGTGTGTCTCAATTGTTTTAGAAGCGCGAGGGGAAAAGTTGCACCATCGGTGTTTAGTGGCGTCGGGCGCGGTAGAGTCATATTGAGATGTTATAGGTAGGGGTAGCTGGGAGAAGGGGGAAGTTCATCGCCGAACGACAGTAAGAGCATATGTTTCTGTGCCCACAGGAAAAGAAAAGTTGTGCAAGAAATCTTTCAACTGGAGCGAAAAATTCTGTTCAACGTTTATGGGAGTAAGTTATTTGGAAAAGTGTCGGTTAAGAGTCGTAAATCCCTGAGGAGGTTTGGTAAGGGCTCAGAATAATTATCTGCAGACCCACAGATTAAATTCAGTGTTTTGGTTTTGAAAGAGCGGCGACTGTTTAAAGTGAAGGGCCATACGAGCTCGCGAACTAGAGAAGGTTCCACCAAACGATTGTAATATTAAATTTGTGAAAGCTTCACGATCAGAGAAATAGATTTTCACGGAGATTTGTTTCAGTTTGAGTTGATATGTGAAGTTGCGCAATAGGCTGACAAGGTGTCGAGGATATATATGTAGGTGAACGAGAGAAGGGAACAATGATTTGGAAACGCTTCCGTATCTTACAGCTAACAATTTTTCGGACCTTACAATTGTTTCAAATGTGGTGTTAATTTTTTGGAACTTTGTTGCAGCGGGAATCTTCTGACAATTTATCTATAAATTTATATATCGGTCGGTGGCTTTATTGAAGGAAAGATGTTTTAAAATAAAGTATTAGTTTATTATAAACTTTTCTGTTATTTTTTTCAGTAGTTAAGGAAACCTTTAATATTTCTGGAGTAATAATCAGAATTCCAGGAGGCTGAAGTTCTCTCTGAAGTTTAGGTAACATCGCCTCCGCCGATATAATTTAAGACTAGCAGCTCTCTGGATGTTGTTGTTGTTGTTTGAGGGCGCGTCGACGGCGGGGTCATTAGCGCCCTAACAATGACTGGCTTAGCAATGTGGCAGCTCTCTGGAATACACCACTGTCTGCCATGGAGGAAGGAAATATATGGAGGAGAAGTGACGTTAAATTGGTGAAGCAGGCTCGCGCATGCGCAGTGGCGGCAGCGGCGATATTGCGCTTCCAAACAATTGCGATGTTCCCAGTATATCCCGAAAACAGAGCAAGATATCGAAAAATTATATTCTTTATTTTCGATTTGTCTCGTCGTGTTACATAAGAATCGGTCATTAAATTTGACTTTTGCGAAATTTTTCTTCTGCATTTCAACCTCACTTTTGATACAATATATCTCTAGAACTAGGTGAGATATCGAAAATTTTTATTCTTTATTTTTAATTTGCCTCGTCTTTGTAAATAAGAATCCATCATCAAATTTGACTTTGTCCAATGTTTTCTTCTGAATTTCAACCAAAACCATTTCACATTTGGGACGGAATATTTCGAAAACTAAGCAGGATATCAAAAACATTTATTCTTCATTTTTTATTTGTCATATAGAGTTACATAATAATCCATCACCAGATTGCGGCGTCACCTTTATCCTAGAGTCCCCTTGTTTATTTTGTACATATTCCCCGTGTCTGTATGGAAGCGGCCATGCCCCCTCCACTCCGGCCATGCCCCCCCACTCCCCCTCCGCCCTGCTTCACTTCAATGCGTGGTGAAGGTCTCTTGCGTCGTCTCCATATATTTCCTTCCTCCATGCTGTCTGCAGGCGTTTGAAAGAGTCTGTAAGATTTGGGAGAGTGGACTGTTGCAGTTCTTGCAATAGTGAATAATCTTATAATCCGTTCGATTTTCTTCATGAAACCAGCTAAAAGCAGCACTTCGGGCCGACCCGGGCAGCGTAGGGAACAGCGTGCTAGCCTAGCATTATCGGGGTCACCGTGTCGTGTCCCGATTTAACAAAGTGTTGTGTTTGTCTTGTATCGTCTATACCCTGCTGAGTCTAGTATACATTGATTGTGCCGATACATAGTTGCGAATTACATAATGGATACTAAATTAATTTTGGAAAAGTAGTCAGTACTTTAGCCGTGCGTCTATTATAAAAAAAAATTCTTAAAAAAATAAAAATGCAAAATTTTGTATTTTTTATTCTGATTTGAATTTGACGCCAAAACGCTCGCAGCTGTCATTGAGTGCGTATATTCTGAGGTAAATTTTGGAATTCCGAAATTATGCTACGCAAAAATCAGTGTTTTGTGCGAAAAACTTTCCCAACATCATCAAATCAATTTTGGAGAAAATTAGAGCTGTTTCCTTTGGTAATTGCAGCTTTTGTTGCAAATATTTTTTTTTGATGGATTGGTAACCCGTACTAAGTAATAGATTGACTTAAAACCTTAAATATACGACGCACAGATTGGCGACAGATGTTTAACACACGGAGAAAAACTGGTGCGTGTTGGGATGTGACGTCACGTGCTCTGATAGCCGTTTCACATCACGTGACTTTTATGCATTTTTATTTTATTCAAAATAATATGTTTTTAACTCTTATGAAGCAAATAATATTGATTTTCGGTATCCTCACAACCTACTCTATCTTTGTCAATTAAAGTTCCACAGTTTTCTTTTTAGAATCACTACCCCAACAGTTGGCTGTGTGTTCTCGTTGCCAAATGCCATTTTATTTTCTTAAAACAAAGTAAAAGAAGCATTTCAGATGCGCAGGTACAGTGTTTTGAAGTGGTGACAATTGAACCACCTTATAACGCCCCACAGACCCAACAGTTGAATGAAATTGTATTTTAATAATTATTTGTAGCAAACTGGGAGTTGATTAAATATGGTTTTGTATATTTTTCTTGAAATTAACTGTGAATTTGTGTAATGTAACATTTTTTTATGTAAAAAATCTATGTAAATATTATTTAATATGTTCAAGGACAGTACTAAGCATGAAAAAATGATTAAAATTTTGTTATTCTAAATATTGATGTGAGCTAAGATGTTTAGAGGACAATTTGCGACGGTTTGGACTGGTTTATAATGATAATTTTGTTTTTAAATACCTATAAATATCTTTAATTTTCATTTTCGCGTGTTTCAGTGATGTTGTGAATCATTTTGTATTGATTCTGAGCAGGGGCGTAGCTACTATGGTGCTAGGCGGTGCAGTGCACCAGGGCGCTCACGCTCAGGGGGCCCCCAAGCATTCCTCAAGGGCCCCTAAGCGCACCTCTAGGGGCCCTCAAGCACAGTTTAGAGGGCCCACGAGCCTTCACGGTAAACTGGCGACCTTTTTTTTTTTCTAGCTCTACCGTCGTCTAAGGGGCCCCTGAGGGGCCCCTCACTAAGGGCCCTCGCTGATCAAGTGGGGGCCCCAACCACTGCTCAGGGACCCCCTAAAGAACAATTCAAGGGCCCCCATCCTCAGTTCAGGGGGCCCCTACCAGCACACAAAGCAAAAAAAAAAGGTCACCCGTCTGGCCTGAGGGCCCAAAATAAATTTTTTGCACCGGGGCCCTTGTTGACCTAGCTACGCCACTGATTCTGAGTGTTTTATTGTGAATTTGATTGTTAGCTGCATTGTCGCCGTTCGAGGAACATCGGGCGGCTTTCACTGTATTTATCGGGAAATTTCTGTAGTCATTATAAAAGGCGAATGCCAGAGACGAGTTTGAGTTTTGAAAAGTTTAGTCTTGAAGGAGTTGCAAGGTCACTGAAAGTTGGAGTCACTGCAACATTTGTTTATGATCGCACTTTGGATCGTTAAGTTATTGTGAAGTGAACCTTTCTGAAAAATAATCATAAATGAAAATTGATACCTCGGACTTGTTTTTTCAAGAAACAAAATACCTATCAACCTACTAACCACAGAATTTGCCTCTTCAGCATGCAGGATGAAACTGTGCGGTAATGTTTTGTTTTAGGTCTTACGTCAGTGATGCAGCATCCGATATTCCAATGAACGATGAAAAGATAGAGCCACAAATAAAGTAAAAAATGTCTGTGGCATGAGATATTATCCCATGGTAAAGCAACCCATTTAAAGGCATCAAGCAGTATCACGAAATACCTCCGGAGCAGGTGTTAGAAACGGAGAAAAATAAATATACAACCCACTAGACAGCTACCTGGAGCACCTTTAACGAGCTGATGGCTGCTTCTACAAACGAAATCGTGTAATATTTCAAAACGTAATTGTGTTCCCCATATAAAATATTGGCCACTAAAACCAATTTCTTGCTCGTAAATATTTGAAATATTGCTCCATACTGCTACAAATTTAAGGTGTTTAGTTGGTGCTACGAGGAGATGAAATACCAAGGAAATGAGGAATATAAAAAAACGGTTACGCAGAAAGTTGAAGGTCAGCTGATCATGCGCTTGAAGCTACTTAAACTTTACGTAAGTAACCCGCAAAATGTTTTGAATAATTGGCTCGGCTACGAACACAGTGCATATCAAGAATCGGTATATTGCCGTGCTCCATCGCGTGCAGTATCTAGGTTTTTGTCAACATAAAACCTGAACATCGCATTTCGTCAGTCCATGTCTAGCAATACGCAACAGAAATTTTCGGTCTACTTTTAGTTAATTCCCTCATTACCTTTGTGGTATTTCTTCTTTAAAGTGCCGTCTGTTACAATTCTCAATCTCGTAAGCGGAATGATCTGAAGACTTCAAATGTGTGCATGTTGTATGATGTGTCGATCAAAAACCTAAAATCGCATTTAAAATTTACTAAAATTATTTTCTAAAGGAGTCCTTACAAGTAAAGAGGTTAGAGAAAAAATCAAATTTGAGCGTGGAAATTGTTTTCTTCATTTATTTTCACTGCAACACAAAGACAAATTACCAACTTCAGATAATTTTTGTATCAGCTCCACCTTAAAAAATGCTACTGCGTCGGAACTTCAGAAATCTGTTTACAATTATCAACCATACTCTATGTTTAAATGATAAACAACAAAAATAGTTACATCTTGGTATGTAGAGATGGAAACAACCAACACGTTTCTCTATAAAACTTATCATTTTGTATTTGTTTCGTCATTTATTAATACTATTTCATTGAAGGTGCTCTAATTCATAGTGCATTGCTCCTAAGGGATGGAGGACGCGCTGTATATAACAAATGTTGTTGAAATTAAACGACCGCATTAACGGTAAGGTGTGGCAGCACCTTAGCTTTTCATGAAAAGCAATCCACTAAAAAAAAAAAAAAAAAAAAAAAAAAAAAAAAAAAAAAAAAAAAAAGACTACCCTGGGAGCCATGGCATCCACATCTTTTAAGGTCCTTAAGGAATCCTTATAGTGCCAGACCCAACTAGCTCTGGCTCGCATTTTTTTTTTTCCACTTGTCCTTCCGATTTTCTTATGGGCTAAACCCCTTCGTCGTCTCGTAAATATTGTCATCTGTCCATTAACAGTGTCAGCTGTATTCTACTGTATGTGTTCGCTAACTGGTGACAGTCCCATTTTCTGTACCAGCGATTCTCAGCCTAAGGTCGCGAAGATGAGGCAAGTGGTGCACAGGCGTAACAGTATTATTCCTTTGTTAAAAGTCTATCCAATACATAGTTCACTTGCAGTAGTTCACTTCCAATTCATAATGTGTTTCCAAGGAATTCAGAGCATCCTTGTAGATTTATTGCGTTACAATGCTACCACAGAATATGTCTCAAATGTTAATAAAATACACATAGGTAAAAATTTATGCGCGTATAACTTAGTGGAACAAAGATTTTTTTCCCCCCTGGTCTATTTTCCCATTTCTCCAGGCACATTGAACAAACTGCTGAAATATTATGGATGGTGTTTACACTGTTTAAAAGGTTTTAGTTTAGCTTAAAATCTACGGTATATCTTATGCCTTTAAGAGGGTGGGGCATGGACGAACAAATGATAGATGGTTCGTACAATGAAACGATAAGCACCACCAAACACTCTGCATATCAGATCAACACTCCTTTTAAGAGATACCAAAGATCACGCTGCAACACAGATAAAACACTACACCCTTCGGATTCTGTTAATATTGTCTTTTAACTACGTATCTTTGGTTGTTTATTTCTTCAGTTTTCTAAAATATAGTGGTTTAGACTAAACTGAAAACCTTAATCAAACCACTACTTCAAAGAGTAACAGATTAACAGTCCAATAGGGGTTAATGAAATTGTGGAATTTAATTTATGGTGAAGGTTACAAATCCATTACAGTACACAAACATTTATGCATAGCTACAAAAAAAAAAACAAAAAAAAAAAAAAAAAAAAAAAAAAAAAAAAAAAAAAAAAAAAAAAAAAAACCAAGGCGCATTAGTACGCACACCAAGGTCCACGTGGATGAAACAACGGTAAAAAGCTACTTTACTTATCTGATTACCCAAAACCAGTATTCACGATAACTGATACGTCATTTCAGAGATTTTGAACGTCTCCGTTGTACCTGTCGTCACGGTCTAGGCAGCACATTCTTTTTGCACTTTTGCGGTTACTATGAACTATAAAGACACCATTTACCTGCTTGCCCATGTCCCATGTCGCTACTGTTGATCAAAATGAGAGTGGTGGGGAGAGAGAGGGAGTGGAGGCTCCCACCATAGTTAGAATTAGATTTGTTAGATCCGGAGCGTTTATCCTTATGGTGAAATAGGTGGAACGTTAATGTTACCATCTGCCTGTGGAACGTGTTATTGTGTTATATGTAATAAGCATAGTTTTGGATACCACATAAAAACCTAAATCAGGGCGGCCAGTGCACGGGTTTCAGGGCTCGAACCTTGTCTCGTTGCAACTCCCAACCCTGAGCGGTGTCGTCTCAACGCGCGCAGTCACTATGGCGGACGGAGCAGCATTTCAAGACGTATGGCCAAACTGACGACTTCTTTCTTTATTGAACATCTATCATATGCTTCCTACACCTATATAATATATGGTTTACCTAAACGACAAATTTGCAATAGATTCTGACTCGTCGCTTGTGGGTATGCGTTGACGCTGATAACTGATATACTGTAGTAACCGCACTCGAATCCTGTAGGGCGGGGACAGGGGCGTACCAATAGGGTGGCAGAACGGGCAAAATGCCACGGGTCCCCAGCCGTAGGGGGCCCCCGGCTCTAGGCTCAAGAGGGCCTGTCCCGTCTCTTGAAACTACTTCCGCCCATTCTCTGCTCTAGGAAATAGTGTAACTAAAAAAAAAAAAAAAAACACGTAGCTACATTTTGGCCAATGTGAACTCCCCCTCCCCCCCCCGTAGCCCTACGTGGCTTTTGCCTTGTCTCTACACCTCCCCCCCCCCCCCCCACGTAGCACGTAGCTTTTTTTCCTTTTGATTCCAGAAGACATTTTTGAACTGTTTTCTCTGGTCAGACTATTGTAAATTACAAACGGAGATAATTAACTGAGGGAAATAAATATTCACATGCTTTTGTGTGTTCTGTTCCTCATTTAAACTGTAAAAACAGTCATTGGGTACTGCCAACAGAAGTGAAATTTAGAACAATGAATATCATAAGCGTAACACGTCGAATGCTGATAGCTACAGGTATACTAAATAACAATAATTCCATGTGGTCGTAATGACTTGGTGACAGTGTTTCTATTGGCTGTGCATTACGCCCCTATCTTAGCAGCCTTAACCTAACCCGGTAGTGCTTCCAGTTACAGGGGACCTACAGTTTAAATTGGAATCCGAACTACGTAAGCGTTTCTTGCGTAATTCACGTTACACAGCAAGCTGTGCCAAACATTAATGTCGGGTTAAGGGACTATGAAAATCCCCGCCGAGACAGGTATTCGAACTGGGGACCTTTCGTTACCCTGTCAAACACTTTAACCACTGGCTCACCAGATCGACACAATATATACAGGGTGTTACAAAAAGGTACGGTCAAACTTTCAGGAAACATTCCTCACACACAAACAAAGAAAATATGTTATGTGGACATGTGTCCGGAAACACTTACTTTCCATGTTAGAGCTCATTTTATTACTTCTCTTCAAATCACATTAAACATGGAATGGAAACACACAGCAACAGAACGTACCAGCGTGACTTCAAACACTTTGTTATAGGAAATGTTCAAAATGTCCTCCGTTAGCGAGGATACATGCATCCACCCTCCGTCGCATGGAATCCCTGATGCACTGATGCAGCCCTGGAGAATGGCGTATTGTATCACAGGCGTCCACAATACGAGCACGAAGAGTCTCTACATTTGGTACCGGGGTTGCGTAGACAAGGGCTTTCAAATGCCCCCATAAATGGAAGTCAAGAGGGTTGAGGTCAGGAGAGCGTACTAACATACTAACGAAACTAAAATGAGCTCTGACATGGAAAGTAAGCGTTTCCGTACACATGTCCACATAACATATTTTCTTTGTTTGTGTGTGAGGAATGTTTTCTGAAAGTTTGGCCGTCCCTTTTTGTAACACCCTGTATACTGTTAATATTAGCATATCGGTTTTGACTTCAAAAACTAAAAATCTCACATGGCCCACAACCCGAAGGTTGATCGAATCTTCCCGAAGGAGATGTACCAAGCTTTGGAGTCAGGGGCTTTTCCTCAGGGGCCTACAGTTTAACGAGGTGTCAGAATCAGGGAACGTCCCAGCGTAGCTCATACAATCAAATAAACTCCTAAAAATTCTTGCTCACCACGGGATCTGAACCCGCGACTGGGGAGAGAAGCTTTCGACAGTGAGCCCTTAACCGCTGAGCTACCAGACCGCCTTGTTTTGAAGTATGCATATGCTAAGAACTATCAAAATCAAATTAAAACTGTGGGTTTGTATGAACAACGATGGCAGAAATTAAAGTAAGGAGGAAAGGGTTTAGGTTTTTGTAAATAAAACGTTAAGAGTGTTTTCTATTTGTTTTGAAGTATACGTTTGCAAACTTGCATAGAAATCTGATAAAAAAAACTGTGTGTTTGTATGAAGAACATTGAAAAAAAATCATTTTTATATATTAGGGAGCGTGCATACACCACGTTGCTCCATTTTGGCATCCTGTGAACCCCCCCTGCCCCTGCCTCCCTCCCACGTAGCCCTACGTGACTTTTGCCTTGTCTCTACACCTCCCCCCCCCGCCCATGTAGCACGTAGCTTTTTTTCCTTTTGATTCCAGAACACATTTTTGAACTTGTTTTCTCTTGTCAGACTATTGTAAACTACATACGGAGATAATTAACTGAGGAAATAAATATTCACATGCTGTTGTGTGTTCTGTACCTCATTTTAACTGTAAAAAATGTTATGAAAGGAAAGCTACGTGGCCTGGCTGGGAACCCCCCCTCCCCCCACGTAGCCCAGCGTTGCCTTCCACCCAACCCCTCCCGCCCCCCCCCTGGACGGAGCCACGTAGTTTGTGCACGCTCCCTAAGGTACAAGTATAATCAGGCCCGCCGCTAGCTGTTTGAGCGCCTGCGTGCAATACCGATTATGCCGCCCCCTGTCTAACTACAGCCAGTGGTGGATCTCGGAAATTTCCGAACCCGGTCAAAAAACTGTGAGATTGCCGCCCCTTTGAACATTTTTTGCCGCCCCCATTGTTGCTATCCCGAGTGTCTCAGGGCGCCCGAAGCTGCTGTTGAGCTAAAATACCGCCCCATAATACACTGCAAGTTTCGTCGCGCCGACAATGGAGTGGCAACTATCGTGGGTTGGCGACTGTCGATCACTCGTTTTGCCGCCCCCCTCGATGTGCCGCCCGCGTGCGGTGCACGCCTTGCACGCCTTGCACGCCTTGCACGCCTTGCACGCCCCCTTACGGCGGCCCTGAGTATAATCTATACCTGCACCACTGGCCAAGCGCAACACGTTATACTATAGATATACTGCTATGACAGCATTTTGGTGAAGCGAACTCACAAGATTTTACCCATTCAGAAGGCGTCCAACGCGCATATCATACACGCTCCCTAGATCCGGAACTGCAGCACAGTCGGGGTCAAGAGACTAAAAATTACACGAAGGAGTAGCTAAGAAAAACCAGATTTATTTTTTAAAAGCTATATATTTACAAATTTGTTACTATCCCCTTCAAAATACTCTCTATTACAACTAATAGATTTGTCCCACCGGTGCTTCCACAGTTCGAAACATTTTCTGTAGTCATCTTTAGAAATGGCTGACAGCTCCTCCCTCGTTTTCTTCTTGACCTCTTCAATGTTGTCAAATCCGTGTCTCTTTATGCCCCTTTTCATGCGAGGAAATAAGGAAATGTAGCACGGAGCCAGGTCAGGCGAGTAAAAGGTGCGTGGGACAGCGGAACCATGCCGTTTTTAGCCAAAAACTGCCTAACAGAGACAGCTGTGTGTGCTGGTGCATTGTCGTGGTGGAAGAGCCAGTCTCCTGTCTACCACAAATCGGGTATTTGTTTACAAACACTGTTGCGTAATCTTCTTAAAACTTTCAAATAAAAGGTCTGATTGACGGTCTGATGTGGGGGAACAAACTCTGAATTAACTATGCCGTTGGCATCAAAAAAGCAAATGAGCATTGTTTCGATGTTTGATTTGATTTGGACGGGGTGACAGTGAGGTTTTCCGCTGTCTTGAATCTTGCTTTGTTTCTGGGTCGTAACAATAGTACCATGAGTCATCACCAGTAAATGACCTTCGACAGAAAATTTCGATCAATTTAAAGCTATTGTTTCAAAGCATATGTTTCAACTCAACGTTCTTTTTGATTGTCAGACAGAGCACGAGGAACAAACTTGACAGCAACCCTTTTCATTCACAAATCTTCGGTTAAAATTCGCTGAACCGAGCTCCAAGATAACTTACTAATTTCTGACAGATGATCAATTGTCTGTCGACGGTCTGAGAGCACAAGCTCTCAAATTTTGTCAACATTTTCGTCGATTTGGGCAGTTGATGGACGTCCCGAACGAGGTTTGTCATCAATCGACATGACACCATTTTTAAACCGAGTTTGTCCCTTAGCGTCTTCCTTGTAAGCTGTTTTCAACATTAAAACAGATTCAGCAGCATTTTTACTGAATAGAAAACAAAATTTCACAGCTGCACGTTGTTCACTTAAACTTGTCATCATCACAATCGAAACAACAAAAAAACAGCGCTAGCAAAAACAATCGCTGGAGATTAACAAGCCAGATCACCAACACAGGCGTCACTGAACTGACAATGAGTTGCGCCATAAACGCCTAGCGGCAGAAACGCTTACTACACAAGCTCCACCAACAGGAATAATATTACTATTATTACTATTACTATTACTCCGCGATTCACTAAAAGTGTTTGGCGGAGGGTGCATTGCACCTATCAGGAAAGGTAATGGTTTGGAAGGGATATACGGGATATGGCAGGTGGCGCACATGGGCTATTGTGAAGAACCATCCCAGCATTCGCCTGGAGCGATCTAGGGAAACCATGGAAAACCAAGATCAGGATGGCTGGAGTGCTTTATCGGAAGCTACTCCTGTCCGATTTTGTGTTTACTCGCCCGGTAAGTCCATTCTATTCCATTCCCTAATCGCTCGTGGAAAAAATGAGTAGAGAAATGAATCAGATCTGGCCCTGATTTCTCTTATCTTATTTTCGCCGTCATTCCGAGATATGAATGTTGTTGGTAGCAATATTTGTTTGCTGTCATTCCGAAATACGTCAGTCGAGAATTTTTCAATTAGCTTCCGTCGAGAGCAACGCCTTCGGTGCTCCAGGTCTTCCCAACCTAACTGCTTCAACATCGCACTTACGCTTTCCCTCCAACTATATATACCTGTCACGAATCGGGCGGCTCTTCTTTGGACAATCTCTAATGCCTCCATTAATCCCTTTTGATGGGGACCCCATACAGAGCAACAATATTCCAAGTGAGGCCTCACTAGTGACTTGTACGCAATCGATTTAACTTCCGGAGTGCGTTGTTTTAAATTACGACCTAGAAATCGAAGCATACGATTTGCTTTCCCAATTACATTCTCGATATGCTCATTCCACGACAAATTATTACGAATTGTTACCCCTAGGTATTTAGCGGAATCTACCGTTCTAAGGACAGTGCCATTAATTGTATATTCAAAGCTAATTGGTGTCACCTTTTTACTTACACGCATGACTTGGCACTTTTTAGCGTTTAACTCCAACTGCCAATCTATACACCACGCAATTATTTTCATAATATCGTCTTGTAACAAAGCGCAGTCGTCCTGGGTTGTGATTTCACGATAAATAATAGCATCATCGGCAAATAATCTTTTCATTCCCCTTATTATATCGCACAAATCATTAATGTATATGAGAAACAACATTCCTCATAGTTACGCTGCTGGCTGGAGAATACTTCAGTTTCCAATACATTCTGGATACTACGACATGTATGTGAGAAACAGTTTCTAATATACACTGAGGTAACATTTGTTTTCCTATGATGTACAGCTGCGGCAGCAGCTAAAACAAATTCAAAATCACGACTTTTCATGACGGATCTTAGTTTGGAAATGAAATGTTATTTCCTGAAAAAGCTGTTCAGAAAAATCTGTCACCTTGGTAGAAAATTGCCTTATCTGTAGTGTCATGCTCATCATCATCATCATCTAGGACAGCTTCCAGCCACTGGCCGGGTCTGCTGGGAACAAAAGCCTCGCCAGCGCTTCCTGTCTAACCACCATCTCTCTTCTTCCACTGTCTCCCAATTTCCTCCTCTTTCCTCCACACATTTCTTAACACCTTTAGTCCATCTGTCTTCCTCTAGGCCTCTTCCCTTTCAGCTCCATGTCCAGCATCTTCCTTGGTAGCCTCTCCTCTCCCATTCTCTTTACATGCCCGTACTACTGTCATGCTCATAAATGCCATAAACACAGTGATAAATTCCGACAGAAAATAACTGCCTGCAACAGTTAGACTTGTAACTACTACAGTTTGTAAGCTGTATTCGTATTAAACCAATGACGCCTACTTGATTTAAGCTTTAACAGATAACGAAGTTTCCGGACAGGCTTTATACGCTACCTCTTTCCGTAGTATGACGGTGAAGTTTTTCAGGATTCCAGGAGGACTTTACACCCACTCAGATGCGCTGTTAATGTAATTCCAGAGGTCAGGCGTTGACCCACCATTCCTATGCTAACGAAACTCTGGTCGTCTCGTCTGACTCAGTAGGGCATAAATAAAGACGGTAATGCGCTGGATTCTGTGAGTTGAGCAAACTCTGGCGCGCTGTGTCGGGGAAGACTTCAGAGGCTATTGCTGTTTTTCAAAACGACACACAGCAGCTACTTATAACTGCTTCAAAGAATAACAAACCGACACTTCTAGCTGATTTACGAACACTGAAGCTGTTTAAAGGCTTCTTTTTTTTTCAATTTTGAATGAAGAAAGATGATCAGTATTTTAAGTAAATACGGTTAAATATTGGAATAGTTTATAATCTGTGTAATAAGTCATTCATTTTTGCAGGCAGGCGTGTTATTATGTACAATGATGAAGGAGCAATTGAGTTTTATACCAAGGAGACTACTGGAAGAAAATAATAAATGGTGAGTGGAAATCAATGTAAAGATAATTTGATATTTGTATTTCATAGCAAATGGAAGTAAAATTGAAATGAATGGTCATTACACCATGGTCTGTATGGAATTTCAATTTGTTGGCAGCATTTTGTCGAAGGATCAAATATGTCATCCAGAAATACATGTTCGAAGGAATCAAAGAAGATAAGTTGTTAAAAATTAAGCCGTTTAGCTTGGTTCACATATATGATATCTGGAGATAAATTTATGCGGCAATTAATATAAAGAAACCTATGAGTTTGAATGTTAGGAACTTACTGATAGCACGAATAAAACCTAATGGTAAATTAGTAAGAATACCTTGTCAGTTCTCCCGTTGCGATCACGTAAGAAATTGAACAACAAGGGAGGAGTTAAGAGTAAAACACTGAGACAAGAGATATTCGATATTGAGTGTGTTTGTGATTCCATGTGTGTGTGCGTATAATTGGAGAGGATGGAGAACAGGGAAGTGAGGGGTGCGCTGACAGCTGTACGAATCGCTATTGATGAGTACATGGATAAAAACCAAGACGCTGTAACCAAAGCATAAAGGGAATGAGGGAATAAGTTCAAGGATCATTCAGAAAGAAAGGTTATGAGACACCATAGATATTAAACTTTTTTAGATGAAGTTGTCAAAGGAATACAAAAAATAATTTATCCTATAGGTTGAAAGCTGCTATTTGTCAATAATTATCAAATAAGGGTGGGCACATCGACAAATTAATTAATACTGTGAATAAATCTTATGTGAGGAATTTAAACCAATATAACAATTTTCAAGAAAAATGTCATAATTCGCTGCAAAAATTGTAACAATAATCATAGAAACGACGACAAAGCGTGTGGCGAGCTTCATGGAAGGAAGGTAAGTACTGTAAATATCTTCCCAGGTATCGATGCCGGATACATCACTTTTTTCATTTTTTTTTTTTTTTGTAACTGTTTAACGTCCCTTTTTAACAACGTGGTCTTTAGAGACGGGAAAGGATGGGGGCAAGGAATGGGAAGGAATTCGGCCATGGCCTTTTTGAAGGAAGCATCCCGGCATTCACCTGGAGTGATTTGGGGAAACCATGGAAAACCCAAATCTGGATGCCCGGACGGGGATTCGAACCGCCGTCCTCCCGAATGCGAGGCCAGAACGCTATCCGTTACACCACCACGCTCGGTCACTTTTTTCAGGTTATGTAGAGAACTATGTTCGTTAGGTTTAACAATTGAAAGGTTAATATTATGACAATAATAATTTGTCTAACCCGCCGCGTTAAGGCGGCGGGTTAAAACGAGAACAGGTCCCATGTACCGGCCTGCAATCATCTAGAGTAGACGAATGCTGGAACGTTCCATCATTTCCGCCTCATAAACAACACATTTCACAAATAAAAAAACACTTATCATACACAGAACATATTTATCAGTTTTACAAAAATATCGCAGCACAATATTCCTCCAGCAGTGTAAATGCTCCATATTCGACAAATCCGGATCTATAACGGGTAGGGCACCTGTACCCCGCGATCAAGATTACACACTAGATGCCTATTACTGTTATAGCTACGCCAATCCTTCTAGGCTATCATGTTTTGAGCAAAGTTATGGCAGTTATCTCCTCAAGTCAACTTCAAAGATAAACATTGTCGTTGTATACCGTCTCTTTGGGTTGTTCCACCAGTGTCATCAATTTGACAGGAATGCAGTCACGTTTCATAAAATTTTCCCCCAAGTTGATCAAAGTTCGCCATAGATATGCAACGTTTGTTGGATCGGTACTATGCACTCATCTGAGAGATAGACGTTATTTGAACAGTATCTACGTTCATGGAACGCTTGGTATGCTGCCACTGTTTACTCGTTCTGTAACCCGAGCCGAAGGCAATGACGTCCTAATTGTTGCCTCTGGCGTCTCACTCAGCATCCCAGAGGCCGTCCAACAGGTTCCGTCAACAGGCGGCGGACAGCCTGGTAATTGGAGGTAGCGCGGCAGCTCGCTTTGAAGACAGCTACTGTGTGCGCCGCACGCGAATCACTATCAACTTATCCCTCAAACTTGGGGTCACTGTACATTACATTAGTGTTTCTACCCTTGTGGTCCCCATGCGAGAAACCCTCTCCTCGGTTTGGTCCTGGTCTTATCTTGAGCTGTTGCTGTATCTTCTACCTGTGATAGCAACTTGGAAACTGATTCTGCCAAGAGCAACTGCAGGCGTGGTGCTGGGGTAGTGACTGGAGTATACAGATATCATACACTGATCAGCCAAAACATTATGGCCATCTGCTTGTTAGTATACTGGTCCATCTTTGGAGCGCAATACAGCAGCGATTCGGCGTGGCATGGATTCGAGAAGTACTTTTTATTTTTCCGGAGTTGTCTGGCACAAGATGTCTACGGACAGGTCACGCAATTCACAAAATTACTTCCCGGTTGTTTGTGGGCGCGGTTTCTGGGAACGAGCATCTCGGAAACGGCGAGACTGGTCGGCTGGTCGCGTGCTACTGTAGTGAGCGGATGGTGACACCATGACTGGGCGACAAGGTGCTAGACGATCACGCCTGCAAAGTGGGATAGGCGGCGATCTGTGGCATATCTGACAGCACAGTGTGCTCCGGAACAACTATGCCTTCACCAACACCATTGTACTCTGCCGTCAGATCTCTGTTAACCCGCTTTACAGAGCGGGCAAGCTTCCGACCTCCACGTTCTGTGATGAGGCTTGGACGTCCACCACCTTGTTTCCCACTCGTGGTATCACCGTCCTTCAATCACTCTGCATAGATGCTCACTACAGTAGCACCCGAACATCCTACCAGCCTCGCCGTTTCCGAGATACTCGTTCCCCAGCACCCACAAACGACCAGCCCATAATTTAAGGGAATTGCGGGACCTGTGCGTAGTCATCTGGTGCCAGACAACTCCTGAAATCTAACAAAGACTTTTCGAATCCATGACACGCCGAATCGCTGCTGTATTGCGCCACAAAGATCGACCAATACACTAATAAGCAGGTGGTCGTAAAGTTTTGGCTGATCTGTGTACATAGAGTACTTATCGGTGGGTGAGCGGTTACGGTCTGGTCTTGCATTCGAGGGGACGTGAGGTCGAATCCCCGTCCGGTCAGCCAAATTTCAGTTTTCCGTGGTTTCCCTAAATCACTTCAGCCGCGATGGTTAATTCAAAATGCCATGGCCGAATTCCTTTGGGTTCCCTGTCCCGCCTCTAAAGACGTCAACGAGGCTTAAAACTCAAAACAAAATTAATCTTTTCGCGTCTCGTTACGTAATTAAACACTAAGATATGTTTATGATTCATAGAACACTGAGAACTATAAGCACAGAAGAATCAAAATAAGCTTAACGGCAAAAACAATCCTAATGTAGAAGGGCGATTTGCACAAATAAACTTAGCTACACAACAACCTACGTTAATCTCCATTGATCACATCTCTCAGACTGCCAAATATGTCAATCCCTTATCTCCTTTGCAGTAGTGTTGTATGGTATAATGTTTTTCCTTGACTTATTCAGGAGTTATCCTCGTACTGTTACAAAGGTAGCGAGGCCAGTTCCCACCTTCGGTGTTTTGATTGCATGTTGGTGATTATAATTACTTTTGTCGAGTGTAATGTGCATTTTCTGTTGTGTATTTGAAGGTGAATGAAGTGAGAGGGTGATAGTTGGTGCCGACTTATTCAGGCCTAGTCTTCCAAAAGATGAACATGGGCTGCCGTGTTAAATAACACCAACCGAAATATGAACCACTATCATATGCCCTCACTTCATACTCGTTGAGGACAAGTTCGAGATTTAAACATGTTTTTATTGGTGCTTTCCGGATAGGTGAATAGTAGGCCTATAGGGAGAGGATTGTTGGAAAATGTCGGGAAATAAGTTTGATTATGTACTTTTGAAGGAACTTTTTCTTTCTTATGGCTTTTCGTCTCGTCGACGTCGGCGTTGTTACTTATACGTACTGGTGCATCAACAGTAATTTATATCACGTTATAAGGTTTCTGTGAACTTATCCGTCTAGTGTAGCTAAATACAAAACTTCGTTTTTTTGGCAGACGCGTTTCGATTAATTCAATCATCTTCGGTGCCCTAGAACAGTTTTATTTACATGTTTTTTTGTTGTTTATAGTTTGTTTATAATTATAATCTGTTATGAAGTGCTATGAATATTACATTCTACTTACAGTTTTTGTTTCCTATTTTTACATTGAAGTCTGGGGAAGTTCCATTTCAGTGATTTTTCTATTGCTTTTATGTGTTCCGCACATATTCTGAGGTGTCTTTCTATTCGCACTTACTTTCTTCATTTTTGTAAAAACACGCTATAGTTTACCCACTTTTCTGCTTGTGTAACCACTGTACGAGCGTTTGTTAATGTTTACATTACTGTGTTCAGAGATGCTTTTAATTTCCGGCAAGTATCTTATCGGTTTTGTTTATTTGTGTTTCAAATTATATCTATGTTTTAGCGTTGTGTGTGTGTGTTTTATATATATTATGGAATTGTTTTAAGTGTTTTGAATAAAGTCTGATTCGTGAGGTGAATGTAGTCATTGATCATATTTTTCCCATCATATATTGCTTTCTGTATGTAGAAATTTTCTTGTACTGTCACCATTTTTTTGTTGTGGTTATTAATTTTCAGCATACAGAAAGTAATATATGAAGGTAAAAATATAATCAATGACTACATTCACCTCACGAATCAGACTTTATTCAAAACACTTAAAACAATTCCATAATATATATAAAGAACACACAAACAACGCTAAAACATAGATATAATTTAAAACACAAACAAACAAAATCGATAAGATACTTGCCGGAAATTAAAAGCATCTCTGAACACAGTAATGTAAACAATAACAAACGCTCGTACAGTGGTTACACAAACAGAAAAGTGGGTAACCAATAGTGTGTTTTTCAAAAATGAAGAAAGTAAGTGCAAATAGAAAGACACCTCAGGATATGTGCGGAACACATAAAAGCAGCAGAAAAATCACTGAAATGGAACTACCCCAGACTTTAATGTAAAAATAGGAAACAAAAACTGTAAGTAGAATGTAATATTCATAGCACTTCATAACAGATTATAATCATAAAAAAACTATAAACAACAGAAAAACATGTAAATAAAACTGTTCTAGGGCACCGAAGATGATTGAATATATCAAAACGCGTCTGCCAAAAAACGAAGTTTTTTATTTAGCTGCACTAGATAAATAAGTCACAGAAACCTTGTTAATAAAGCAGCTAAGGAAAAAGGTCAGAATCTCAACATGTTATATCACGTTAGGTTAAATGATCTTGAGGTTTTGAAAATAACAGAAATCTGAAGTATATAAACTTCACATTTGAGTAAACCTAACTTATAAATACGTTCCTATCAAAATGAAAAAAAGAATTATTATAGTTACCTTTTTTGTTTCTGGTTTTAAGCCTGATCGACAGCGAGATCATTAGAGGTTGCGAAAGGACTGGGGCACCGAATGGGAATGAATTTGGCTATGACCTTTGAAAACAATTACCTCTCTCGCATTCGCCTGTAGTGATTTTGTGAAATGATGGAAAACCGAAATTTGAATGGTTCGACGTGAATTTGAACCCGAGTCTTCTCGAATGCCACGCATAAGCGTTACCGCTGACCCACTGTGCTCGATTCCGTCTTCTGCTCTTCTTTACAATTCATCTAGCAGACCCACCATGATCGGTCTATAGGCGGCTTCTATTTGACTAATACTTTATTATGCTGGTTTACCAACGACATTGTACCACGCTGACAAAGTCACGATAAAATTTTAGTATCGAATATATCTAATATGTTGCGAAATGATCAATGTTTTTGTTTATAAACGTTTCTCGGGAAACAAACCGAGTAATATTGTTATTAATGCACAATATTTCGGCGACCTTATATTCCGTCGCCATCTTCAGATGCAGTTGCAAGTCTTGAAGTCTGCCTTGATGTCAGCCTTGTTTGCAAACAACTCGCTCAAGGCTGACTTCAAGGCAGACTTCAAGACTTGCAACTGCACCTGAAGATGGCGACGGAGTTTTAGGTCGCCGAAATATTGTGCATTAATAACAATATTACTCGGTTTGTTTCCCGAGAAACGTTTATAAATAAACAACGCCGAGAAAAATTACATTCATTTATAATGTTTTTGTTGTAATTTAGCGAAAGCGTTGTTAATTTTAAGGGACCCTATACCCTATTTCTGGAATTGAACTACTACACCAGCTGTAGCACTGCGTTCACGAATGGTGGAACGCAGTTCACTGTCTAGCCTGCAAACACGACAACCTATGAATTTTGTTCAAAGTGACTACCGTCTAGCCTACCGTATACAACATGCGCTGAATTCACCATTTCTCAGGATTTCTAGAAGTATCTTGCCGTCAAAAAGCAGATGCCATCATTTTCCCTGCAGATTAAACAGCCTTGGAATTCTGTTAACAGGGATAACTTCCACTGCATTTGCTTTGATTCTGAGTAAAGTGAAGGGTCCAGATCACATATCCAGTCACAGATATTTCGACAGCATCAACAGGATTAGTCTGAAAGACTGATCTACTGTCAAATTTCTCGATGTAGGATTGGAGGAAAACTTTCTCATGTAAGTACACGCTCTATTAGATTGCTGTCTACTGTACTTGATAGTTTGATATCTCTTCAATGTGCCTAACTATTAAACTATTCTCTGTTATGATCAGCTGGTGTATCCTGTCCACATTTTCGAGACTGGTTGTCTTCACCTACCTTCCTGCACGATTTTCGTCTGTAGCGCTTGTTCTCCTCTATTTAAAAACAGGTGCTAACTTTTAACTTTCACCTTCCCTAATATTACCACCGTGCTTCATAAATGTCCTTTCTTACAAAAAATACGATGGTTATTCCAAAACTAAGGTCAAATTCGCTGTAACTATTTGAATTGGGCGCCAAGGACAAAACACGCATGCGCGCCGACTCCCGGCATGCCTTGCGCGTCAAGCGCCGCCATTAGCGTTGTTACTGTTGCTGTGTGCTGTTTGTAGTGTCAGTTCACAATGTTTAAGACAATTTATCGGCCCACCGATTGTGAAGTAAGGGCAGTGATACGGTTTTTGTCTGCAAGAAACGTTTCAGCTGCAGAAATTCATCGGCAGATTACTGAAGTTTACGGTCCTAACATAATGAGTGACAGTAAAGTGCGCAAGTGGGTGCGAGCTTTTAATGAAGGACGGGAAAATGTGCATGATGAACCACGGTCTGGCCGACCATCAGTGATTTCAGAAGATTTGGTCAATGCGGTTGACCAAAAAATTCGTGAAGATCGACGATTCACTATTTCAGATCTCGAAATACTCGTACGAGTAGATTTCCCGAATGTGATTAGAACGACTTTGTACAGAATTGTGTCTGAACATTTGAATTTTCACAAATTGTGTGCCCGTTGTGTTCCCAGGCTGTTTACTGAGTCCCAACAAATGGAAAGAATGGCTTATGCTCTTGTTTTTTTGGAGCGATATCATAAGGAAGGTGACAGTCTTTTAGACCATATTGTCACAGGGGATGAGGCATGGGTTTCTCACATAACCCTCGAGTCTAAACGTCAGTCGATGGAATGGCGTCACACGTCATCGCTAGTCAAGGTCAAGGCAAAGCAGACAATCTCAGCACGCAAGGTTATGGCGACCGTGTTTTGGGAAAGACATGGAGTATTGTTAGTCGACTTTATGGAAAGAGGGACAACGATCAATAAAGCAGCCTACTGCGCTGCCCTGACTAAACTTCGACGTGCAATCCAGAATAAGCGACAAGGTCTGTTGTCGTCTGGAATGTTGTTGTTGCATGATAATGCCAGACCCCATACTTCGAAAGAAACGCAAGCTCTAATAAAGAAATTTGGATGGGAACAACTTGACCACCCACCATACAGCCCGGATTTGGCACCATGTGATTTCCACTTGTTCCGTTACCTAAAGGAGTTTCTTGGCGGCAAGCGCTTCGACACAGATGATGAAGTGAAAGAAGCAGTTAAAAACTGGTTATCTTCGCAGGCGGCCGATTTCTACGACTTAGGCATTCAAAAGCTTGTTGAACGATGTGACAAATGTTTAAATAAACATGGAAATTATGTAGAAAAATAGAGAAATATGCAAGGAATGTAAATAAAACAATTGTTTTCGAAAAAAAATTGATTTTTATTTTTTTTCTTAACCGGACCTTACTTTTGGAATAACCCTCGTATTAATTCGCACCATGATATTATTTCGTCACTATTGCAAATTAAAAGTACAAATTTCATCCCATTTGAGGACTTGTAAATATATGTTTTTTTTACAATAATATACAAAGGACCGAAGAATCTCAGTTTTTGCAAGATTGTATAATTTCGTTTTCGTGGTCAGATCACGAACTTGACCATCTTATTCCAGTATACGCCAAAGGCCGTGGCAATCAGCCAGCGGGGAAACTACCGTAAGTTCTTACGCCATGATCCAGTTTGTAGTTCAGACAGTCTGTCAGCGAGACAGATTGCTGCGCTTGACAAGATCTCGATGTCCAACCGCAAGACCGAACATGCCGCCACTAGGATGCAACGCAATACCCACCGCTCAAGCTGCTAATGATGCATATCTTGTACTCAATTTGGCCCACAACCAAGAAAGAAAACAATACGGGCAAACCGCACTGTCAACAAGAAACATTCCGACAGATACACTTTGTAGCCGCTGTAAACAACGATCTCGCAGGACAGGGGTACCGCGTTTTATTAGACAGTCCCCATAAGGCACACACATATTGTGCATTGGGTGTTCGAATTTATTAAATAAAAACGGCATATTATATACAAAACAAATCAAGCGTATAAGCTACAATGATGGATTTGGGATAATACATGTCAGTTGGTGCAAGTGCTGATGAAGATTGCCTGTCTCTAAACTTTCCACCTGCTCCCGTGTCAACGGAGAGTCAGGAAAGATTCAATAGGAAGAAGATGTCCAGTTAGTGACAGCTTATTGAAAGAAATCCCGTTGAACAGAGGAAATAAAAGGGTAGGTAGAACTATGAAAACAAATTAGTTCGTCGTGTCTTAACTGACTTGATCTTCGGATGTGAATCTCACTTTTTGGAGTGATAGGCAGCTGCGGCATTTCTCAAAACTATTCCAGAATTTTTGTGATTCGTCATTCACGGAAGCAGTTACTAGAAACTGGTGTGTAAATTTGCTTCATATGTTTTCGATGTTCATTCCTACTGAAGCAAATCGCGCAAACGTATTACACCCGCTCGAAACATGCTTGCATCAAGGTTCTTGATTTTGTAATCGCACTTCTTGGGACCTGATAGATCATAGATACTATAATCACTCTCGTATTAGAACATCAACAGCCAAAGTTTACAAATAATATGGTCTTCAAATTAATGTGACCCAGAACTTTGAAACGTCAAGCGCATTTTAAGTCACTTTGTTCAAGTGATCTACTTTGTTATCAGATTGGCACATCAAACGCAGAACCATGTTCTTTATGATTTAAACTTCTCTGCACTCAGAATAGATCATTTCAGAAACGTTGACTCCCCATATAGTTGGGATTAGCTATCCGATCCGGTCACCCCTATCTCAGCGTAATCACTGACTTCTAGGTTAACTGGTTCTCGTTGCACCCAAATAGTCAGTTGGTAAGTTTGGTAAATACCACTCTGCTAGGAGCGTTGGAGGTATGTGTCTTCCACAATTTTAACTCTGTATTTAAATTACGATTAATAGTTTCTGAAATGTACCTAAGAAACTTATTTTTCTATGCAGCAGGTTGTATGTCGTAATTGTAGGTCTTCCCGGCGAATTTTGGATGTGTTTTCGTCCTTCATTCTTCTGGTATCCCGTCCCGACATCGCCGCATGCCCGGTAGAGGGCATGGATGTCGACCTCATATAGACGGCGCTGGCATCGGGCCAACCAGCGCCACCACATCATAGTTTTCCGCCGCGGCCAATCGAAGCCGACCCGCTGCACATGTAAATAAATCCCGCGCAGCTCCACTCCTCAGTTCAGTGTTCACTGCGCTTTCGGTACTCTCTCTTACTGTGAATCGCCTCCCGGACTCTGACAGTGCTCGTTCTTGGCTACGTTTTGGAATTCTCTTCGGACTCTGTGAACCTCACGCCGGACTCTGACAGTGCTCGTTCTTGGCTACATCTTGGTACTCTCTTTGTTCAACTAATAGTCTTTGGATACGTCTTCGCAATATCTCTTCAATATGATACTCATTCTGGTGAATAATGGCTATGTTCGGGCCTGTTATTGGGGAGAAAGACTGTTCGATCATGTGAACAGATTTGAGTTTCCATAGTTTCCCGAAACGGAACATTTCTTTCAAATTATCTTGCCCGAATGTCATAGTCTTTCCAAAAATCCTGTCTCACTTCACACCGACGTTCCATAAAAACGTAATTAAAGAAAGATGCAATTAAACTTTAAAAACCTGTTGTTAGGTTACAGGTCTCGTTGAGTTCAACATAAAACTATTTCGTATGAGGTGAATTGCACCAGATTGGTAACGCATACTTTTCAGTGTCTTGTTGATTATCTTGCTGTGAACCAATCACTTTACTTATCAGGCTTTCCCTAGTCGAGACAATTAACTTTCCATTAATTCATTGTTTCTTGAATGTAGCAGTTCTTCTTCTCTTCGATATCGGCCATCTAATTACCACGAAAAATAATCCCGTGCATTCATTTCAGTCCTTCTTTTCTTGACTTCCAATAGTTCTCCATCCTTTCACTTTGCTGTTTCCTCCCTTCTTCTGTCCATTTCCTCTTCTCCTTCTCCTGGAAGCCCTTGAAATTTAGGATTAATCTCCTGAAAGTTGTTCTATGTTGTATTAAATCTTCTGTTATTCCGATCTCAGTCATATCTTTCTTTACTCCTTGGATCCACTGGTTGCTCTTGTTACTCTTGTAAAAATGGTTGAAAATTCTTTTTGTAAGTATTTTGCTATCCATTCTCATTATCTGACCCCAAAAAAATAAAAATGATTATCCTCTTTCTGATCGCGTCTGACATCCTTTCAATTTCTTCTTCTTTGTATATATCTTTATCCCTCCGGTGTCCAAATTACCATTTTCAATTTTTAATGGTCCCCAATTTTTTTTCAAGATTTTCCTTTCCCTTTTCTCTATCTCTTCTATTTGTCCAGTTTTCATAGAGAACAAACATTCTGAGGCGTGCAGACTTTCTGGTCTGATTTCTGTGTTGTAGTGTTTAATTTTAGTTTTCCTTGAAAGATTCTTCTTAAGATTATTGTATCTTTAGTCAGTTGGTATGCTAGTTCTAGTTTTCTTGCTATTGATATGTTTGCTTCCTTATCAAGCCCATTAATCTGAATTACTTCACCTACATATTTAAATTTAATGACCTTGTTAATTTTTCAATACTCTGTGTTTAGTACTATGGGTGAATCCTTAACCCTTTGACTGCTGTAGACGCGTTAACGCGCGTGGCTACTACTGCGCCCAGGTGCTCCAGACGTGTATACACGCGCCGCCTTGCCGCTCTGTCTCTGCTCCAGACGTGTATACACGCGCCGCCTCGCCGCCCTGTCTGTACTCCAGACGTGTTAACACGCTAGCCTCTTAGCGGCCTGGCTATGAAGCCATATTTCCACCCAGGGTGGTTAGTTGTTTTCCTCATTCGGCCCTTGAGGATTGGCAGCTGCGATCTAATTTGTGTTGCTCTTTTCCTTTTAGTTTTCGCTGAGAAAATGGCATACAGTCATTATTTTTTTTAACTGCTTAACGTCTCTTAACAGCGAGGACTTTAGAGATGGTAAAGATTGGGGGCAAGGAATGGGAAGGAATTCGGCTATGGCCTTTTGAAGGAAACATTCCGGCATTCACCTGGAGTGATTTGGGGAAACCATGGAAAACCCAAATCTGGATGCATGGACGGGGATTCGAAGCATCGTCCTCCCGAATACGCCGTCGTGTTTGTACCGCGGAAGAAATCATGGAGATTCTTACTAGAAGCGACAGTGAATATGATCACTTTGATATGGATGACAGTGATAACCCTTCGACAGGATCTCGATGTAATTTTCCTATGCTGTGTACATCAGCTAGTGGAAAATGACCATTTTTCAGAGTTTGAAGCTACAGATTGTGCGAGCGAAATGTGTTGAAAAAGAGAATGCTTTAGTGACGCGTTTGACAGTATGTGCTTGTCGATTAAGCTGCAGGACACAAGTGTGGATTACGTTAACATTCCAGCAGTTTGTCATTTTTCCTGATATTTCTAACGGAATATCATATGATATCTATTGCTGATGAGACCAACAGACACGCGAGAATCAATTCACACTATATTTTTACTATGAAGTGGTTTAAAAAGTTCTTTTTCCACATTCTCGAACACTGCATTTTAAATGCTCACGCTCTTCACCGCGTAGTAACCGGACGAAAAATGCCAGTTGCAGAGTTTCGTCTGTTGCATCCATAAATTTAAATTTCGTGAGGTATTTTTCAGGATTTCCTGACACCCCCCCCTCCCCGTCTTGTAAGATCAGGTCCGTGAGACGCCACCCCTAGAAATCGCCCTCGCAACTTTTTGAGACCTTTTTTACAAATTTCATTCATATTGCAAATTCAAAGAAGAGCACGCCAATGCGTAAATGCGCTGTATGTTCGATACAGAAAGTGCGTCGAGAAACCAATGCAGAACATGTAATGTATCACTGTGTGTTGCACCATTTTTCAAGGCTTATCACACAAAAAGAATTACTAACCATGGTTAACTGCAGAGTTATAATTATATTACATTTACTACGCTCACAAACTAAAAACATTTCAGTTGCTGTAATATCTATTTAGTATATGAAGTACCGGCATGTTTGATTACGCAGACACTCACTTTTAGAGGAGTTTTAAACTGAAAACCTTTAAATGTTATATTAACTGTATTTATTTTGTATCTGCGGTTTCAAACCGCAGAGCGACAGCAGAAGAACGCCACACACGACGCTCCAGACGTATTCAGCACACAGCGGTCCGGTCTAATGCGGCAGGCCAGCGCAGGTAAACAGCTTAGCCGTAAACAAAGCCGCACTCGGCGAGGGCTCGGCCGGGCGAACCGTAGCAGTTAAAGGGTTAATATTGGTAATGAATTTAGTATTCTTAAAACAGATCTAAGGTCCAACTTTTCCTGCTATTTCTTTCATAAGGTTGATTTGTTCGAGTGCGGTTTCTATACTTCAGTTCTATTAAGTGTTAATCCCAGGTATTATTCAAAAGTCGTAGCTTTCAAACTCGATGCGTGGCTGTAGTGGATGATCACTACTGCACAGAGTTGACCGAGAGAGTTATGCTCGGTAGGTGTCAGAGCTTATAGGCTGCCGGGAAACGTTAAAACGCGACTAAAACCACTTGCCAAATTCCCAACTCTTGTTCTCACACGACGGGGACCTTGACCGGTGATAGTGGACGAAGAGGAGCGCGTAATGGCGGGCAAGTATGGCGGCGGCGCCGTTAAAACTCGCAGGCGTGCCGGCACGTGAGAGTACATCACGTGGCGCCGCGGGTTGCCGACGCAGGCGTCACGCGCTGTTGTTGCGTAAAGGCTGCCCCTGCAGCCACCCCGGCGACGAGCCCGCAAAACACACCGGCTCAACGTGACCGACAGTACGTAACCCCTCCACTACGCACACGACATTCTTCTACTTGTTTCGAAACCTCAAACAGTCACTGATAACAGATAACTGCTCGGTCTCATAATTTCAAAGAAGCAACAAATTAACATGGCATGGGACATGACATCTCAGTGGTTGAGTTTGCTATGCCTTTGTTTTTTGTTTTTTGTTTGGTTTTTTGTTTGTTTTTTGTTGTTTTTTTGTTTTTTGTTTGTTTTTTGTTTGTTTTTTTGTTGTTTTTTTTACTTATGGCTTTACGCCTCGTCGACGTCGAGGTCATTAGAGGCGGGATAGAACTGAAGACAAGGAACGGGAAGGAATTCGTCCATGGCATTTTGAAGGAAGCATCCCGGCCTTGGCCTGGAGTGGTTTGGGGAAACCATGAAAAACCCGAATCTGGATGCCCGGACGGGGATTCGAACGGGCGTCCTGCAGAATGCTAGGCTAAAGCGTTACTGCTCACGCACCACGCTTTGTTTTGCTATTTCACTTCTAATTAATCCGCTTTTCTTACTATTATTACCCAATAACCTGTCGTTAATCGAAGCATGAATGTATTAAGATAATCGACTTATTTATAAATCAGTGTGTAAATTGAAGGTAAATAGACAATTTTTTTATTTATTTGTCTTATGGCTAAGCAACTAATGTAATACATAAAATTATATACAATATATACAATGGCAAGAATGTTGGTAGCATTCACAAACTGATGTCCAGTTCTTCCAGCCATTGTATGAATGACGTTGTAGCACTGAAAACATCTTGGAATGGTCCATCGTACTTCCTCAGAGGGCATTCCTTGATGATGTGCTCCACACTCTGGAAAGGAGCTCCACAGTCTACATCTACATCTATATCCATACTCTGCAATTAATAAACATTGTGGTTGGCAGAGGGTACTAAGCACCAAACTCAATTTTGCGCATTCCAATCCCGAATAGCACGAGGAAAGAAAGAACACATAAAAGCATCAGTACGGTATCTTGTTTCTCGAATCTTATCCCTCCGGTCATTGGGACCTAAATAGGTTGGCGGAAGAAGTATTTCATTGTACTCGTAAGTCTAAGAATTTCACATATTCTCCAATAAATTCAAACGCAAACGACGTCGTCTGTTTTCCAAACGATCCCAGCCAAATCTATGTATCAATTCTGTGACGCTTCCATAAGGACTGTAACAAAAATTCACGAATCCAGTGGCTCTCCTCTGTACCCTCTCCACTGAGTCAATCAGGCCCTTGTGATACGGACCCCAAAATCTACAACAGTAATCCAGATAGGACGCACTAGCGTTTTATATGCTATTTCCTTTGTATGAGCATTAAAATTCCTCAAAATACGACCTATGTATCGTAATTTAGAATTAGCTTTGCCTGCGACGGAAGTTATGTGCAAGTCCCATTTCATGTTCAGTCCCAGACAGGATAATCCTGAAGTCCCCACTTATAATGCATGGCGTTGCATCTGGGGTGGCCTATTATTTCACAGATAGAGAATTTCAGCTTTGTCGCCATTTTTTCTTGATATCGAAGTCAAATACGCCGTGTGCCATACTGGATTTAATACTTGTGGGGCGTAGGTCATTTAGGATCTCGTGGATTGGGAGATCCTGTGTATGGTCAGGATGATGTAGTTTTATCCACTCAAGTGCCTTTGCTTCTTGGCATCTTACCTCTGTAGATACGACGCCAAGGTAAGACGACATGTAACCATGTGACTGGGGTGTATTTTATGATTCCAGTTATTACTCTCAAAAACTCTTTCAGATGGTAGACGATTTTTCTAGTGTGAGCACTACATTGCCACACTTGAGCACAGTACTCAGCAACAGGGTAAACCATGGTGAGAGCGGTTGTTCGTAGTGTGTCCGCATCAGTTCCCCCGAAGTACCAGCTAGCTTCTTCATGATGTTGTTCCGTGTTTTAAGCTTCTGACTTGTGTTTTCCAAGTGTTTTTGAACGTTAGGGAATTGCAATGAGAGTGAGATCAACAGAGACATAAAGAGGCGTAAGGACATATTCACTTATAATCTGATCGGGCTGCTTCTATAACTTTCTCTTTACTCTTTACGTACAGCACAAACGACAAACCAGCTTTGATGACTCTTTTGGTAGGTCTTTGTTAACAGTATCGCTACTCAGGCTGCCAATGGTGGGTATCTTGTCCGATCTTTGTATGGACGTTACTGTCCGCACTACATCATAATGCTTGGAGTAGTCGTTTCAACCTTTGTAGGTTACGGAGAATGCTAGCTTATTTCTCTCACAACTTATACTGGCAATTTGAATAAGCTGCGAATGACCCTAGGCGTGTATTGTGGTGGATGGCCCTCTATCCTCCTTTAACACTGCAAGTGGAACAACTCTTGTTTTTTCTAATTACCAAATTTCAATTAATATCGTGATAACCAATATGCTCACGATACTCAGGATTTCTTAAATTAGCGTCAAGAAATCAAATACAATTCTATTAACAGTGACATTCGATTTAATACTTTTAGTACTCAAATTAACGTTGCATACATTATAAATTACTCATCATGACATTTTCTGATTATACATGGTGTTTCAAAAAGAATATACGTATTTTGAATGCATATATTTATTAAACTGTAAGACATACGAATATGAAACTTTACACACATATTTACGAACCTCTTAAGTTCAGATTACAGATGTTCAATATGTCCTCCATCAGCCACACGAACAATATCACATCGGTACTCAAATTCCTCCCATACTCGGGCAAGCATTTCCTTCGTCACTGATGTTACGGCAGTACGGATCCGGTTCCTCAAGTCCTCAAGGTTCTGTGGGAGTGGTGGTACATAAACGTTGTCTTTAAAGAAACCCCACAGGAAGAAGTCACAGGGTGTCAAATACGATGACTGTGCAGCCCAGTTGATGCATGCTAAGTCGCCAGCTCCTTGACGACCAATTCAACGGTTCGGTAAAGTTTCATTCAGATATTCACGCACTTGGCGACTCCAGTGAGGGGGTACCCCATCTTGTTGAAAAATGAAGTTGTCTTCATGCAGCTTCGGAAACAAGCAGTTTTGTAACATAGCGAGATACTGCTGACCGTTAACCGTGTTTCCATCAAAGAAGAATGGGCCGTAAACAGATGATCGGGATATCGCACAGAACACATTGACTTTAGGCGAATCTCATACATGTTCAATGACTGCATGTGGGTTCTGTAGACCCCAAATTCGAACATTGTGTTTGTTTACCTGACCACTAACATGGGAAGTCGCTTCATCACTGAAAACGATGCGTTGTGCGAAAGTGTTATCATTGTCAATAGCATCATTAATCTCGTTACAAAAAGGCCACACGTTTCCGTTTGTCAACAGGACGCAGAGCTTGTAACAACTGTAACTTGTACGGCTTCATAACCAACCGACGTCTCAAAACACGCCAAATTGTTGTTGTAGGTAATTGTAACTCCCGACTGGCACGACGAGTTGATTTTGAAGGACTACGTTGGAAAGCAGTTTGAATTCGTACAACATGTGCCTCAGAAATACGAGGGCGGCCAGGACTCTTTCCTTTACATACACATCCGGTATCTACAAACTGTCGATACCATCTACGAATGTTCCACCCATTCGGAGGATGCATTTGGTACCTCAACCTGAAACGTCTTTGCACTGTAATCATGGAATTGAACTTCGCAAACTCGATAACACAAAATGATTTCTGCTGTGGAGTAGCCATTTTAAACGTATGACGGTTACCAAGAATAACACAAGACGACTGACATCTAGCGGCTATTAAATAAACTAGACTATGTATTCGTTTCTCCAATAGCCGAGCCGGGGTGCAGCGATCGATAGTTTGGACAAAAGAATACTTTGTAATACGTATATCCTTTTTGAAACACCCTGTACTGTTAACAAATACAGCTCACGGAGCTCATACGCTAGCCTTCCCGCGCAAGCACGCTACCACACTCAATTCAGCCAAAGATACATTATTACAGGACTTACCAACTAAGATATTATTACTACTCCGTTGTACACATACTACCATCTGTGGAACCCTATTTACACTTCATTACAGTTAATTACATTAATTGTAATCAGAATATTATTAAAAATATATTATAAGTACAAAATTAATTATTTACTAATCCGAGACGAAAAAAAAACTGTTTTACTAAAAGGTCAGACATAAATGTCATAAGGAATATACAAGAATCACAAATATGTATTTGCCCTACCCGTCTGAAAGGTCATAATTAATTTCGGCGAGGTTGGCATAGACTTAGAGAATCCTTCTTCATGGCGTCAACTATACGGGTAGGAAGGGAAGCGAAGTGACTGACAGTAAAGTTACTGTTACTGACATCCTAATGTGTCCTTAAGTTCAGTGCAAAACATTTCTTTCTTTACTCGTTTCTCAAAATATACTCTGCCTTATTCTGGTCACACCAGTACTACATTCCTTTATTAATTTCCTATTAACTAATTAACTTTAATCTTTGATTTCCTTTAATAGCGTTCTTTATGTCATCAAACCAGATATAGTA
The DNA here is from genome assembly GCA_031002005.1 of Vandiemenella viatica. Classification (NCBI taxonomy): domain Eukaryota; kingdom Metazoa; phylum Arthropoda; class Insecta; order Orthoptera; family Morabidae; genus Vandiemenella; species Vandiemenella viatica. The sequence continues at coordinate 169,329,426 of JARYHS010013631.1, read as the reverse complement.
GCGTTATATAGCACACTTCCATACTGGGTGGCAAGCTGGTCCAAGCCACCTTGCTGACTAATTTCTCACTGGTATGATATTGTAGGTGATGTTACACGATTTCTGATCATTAGGTCGCGTATAAAATTCCAAACCTCTGAGACATGCGATACTGTGCCCTGTGGTTGGCGGTTCGTCCGTTGGATGGGAACGTCAAACTGTGCTCTCCACACGTTGTTTATCGGAATACAACCATGATTAAAGCAGCACTTGTTTTCACCTTTTCCCTTCTTTCAACGTTCATTTAGAAAGGATAAAGTCCTCTGCACTGAACAATCCACAACACCGCAGTAATCAACACATGCAATTACACTGACGTACTGTACCCAATTCACAATATAGGAGCAATGCGAGACGATGCCAGTTAAATTTCTATTCCGAATTGTATTGCACTCATAACAATCACCTGCGCTTGGGACAATGAGCATGGCACGTCCCATTTCCTACCAGTCCTTTTTTTATTTAACTGTACATTTTTATGCTTAATATTACAGAGAAAATTTCACAAGGTGTAGGTATCGAAATTTCAAATGGTATCCGTCACTTTGGCATAATGTTAACATAAATAAACTATTTCATCCATATCATTTAAAGTAATTAAATTAATATTATTACCTGCAAGTAGAACTTTCGGTATGCTTCTAATATTAGGATATTTTGTGATAAACTTGCAACTATGACAATTTTCCGATTTATTTGATTAACTTAGCTAGTTTTTATGTAATTTCAAGTACGTAGTAACGTAAAACCGCTGTCAGGTATCCAAACAACGTAACTGATCATCAGAAATATATGTGAGGAACGTAAGTGGTTTTCAAGCAGGTAACATGTTTTCAGGCAAGGTTATTCATGCGAATCTCAGTTGGTGGGATATATGCAAGATATTTCAGATGAAATGGACAAGGGAGGCCAAATTGATAGTGTAGCACTAGATCTGTCTAAGGCTAAGGACAGAGTAAGCCATAAAACGGTAGTAAATAAGGTAAAAACCATTGGAGTGGATAAGAAAGTCATTTGCTGGGTTGAAGAATTTTTAAAAGGTAGAAAACAGAAAGTTAGGGTAGGAAATGTAGTATCAAAAGAAGTGGAAGTAAAAATGGGTGTGCCACAGGGTAGCGTATTGGGACCATTGCTATTCATTATTCTAATGAATAACTGTGTTGATTGTTTACTATCTGAAATTAGATTGTTTGCAGATGACATAATGCTGTATAAAAGAATCAAAACGATAGAGGATTGTAAACAGTTGCAGGGTGATCTGGACAGGATATCTAATTGGGTTGGTAAACATGGAATGAAGATAAATGTAAAGAAGAGTCAGCTTATTAGACAAATAAAAAACAAAAGGTTAATTATGAATATAAGGTGGGGAAAGAATTGCTTGCTGAAGACTTGAAATGTAAATATCTTGGAATTACTTTTGATAACAAACTTAACTGGGCAGGACACATAGGACAGGTGGTAGGAAAAGGTTTCAAAGTTCTGCACTTGTTGGAGAGAGTGATGAGGGGATGTACGAGAGAAGTCAAGGAATTGGGTTACAAAACTTTGGTCAGACCATTGCTCGAATATGGTAGTGTAGTATGGGACCCTCATTTTACGTATCAAATACAGGTGTTGGAGAGGGTGCAAAAAAGGGCTGCTAGATTAGTTTCTGGAAATTATCGCAGAATGCAATCAGTGTCGGATATGATAAAGGAGCTGGAATGGGATTCATTGCAAGACAGGAGGAGGATGAGGAGGGTCATGGGAGTGTACAGGGCATATACTGGCGATGAGGCATGGAAAGATATTGCAATAGGTATGAAAAGTACTGCATGGAAGGGAAAAGATGACCATGACCACAAGCTGGCACTCGATTTCAGGCACAAGGGTGTGGGAAGAATCTCTTTTTTAGGTAAGGGTGTCAGGGATTGGAATGAGTTACCAAGAGAAATGATGAATAATTTACCGAAAACTTTGAAAGAATTTAAAGATAAAATTTGTAGAGGACAAATGTAGGTAGGTGCAGGATAGGGGGAAGATGGGTGTGTAGGGAAATTGCCACCGGAGCCTGTGCTCCATTGCAATTAAATGTAATTAAATTAATAAATTAAACTAAATTAATTAAATACCCTCGCATATTGATTGTTATGGTTGCCAAGTTTTTGTTTTTCACCAAAGTTAAATTCTTGATTGCTTTAAACATTGGGATGATAAGGTTCTTACAAACGTGGTTATTCAAAAAATATTTTCAATTGGCATTGATTCAAATAAAATATTGTAATCCATACATCCTTGTTTTTTTTTTTTCAAACATATTCAAGCCATGGTTGTAGCACCGTGATGATGACCGGTGCCTGACACTGCATTGACTGATCCAACTCCAGGTGCTGGAAGAAATGACTTGGTGGCAGGGTAGGAGAGGTGGTGATGACCTATTTCTAATCACCAGATTGTGCACTAAAGTCCTGGGTTAGATCCTAAACCACTCTCCAGCGCGTATGGAGTGAGGACATGCGACATTGTTGATGGTATTTCGTTTGTCGGATGGGCACATTAAGCTCGGTGTGTTTCGGAAGAATAGGCCTGAATGGGCCGCCACCGGTTTTCAATCTCTCCCTTTCTCCGTGTTACATTCATGCACAGCACAAACAACAAACCACATGGATCATATACCATCATGTTATGGTCGAACATTGTAACAACTAAAACGTAAACACACTTCCATCACTGGAGAAGGTAAGCGGAAACCATCCCAGTTTAAATTTCTTAAGAGAAAAATCCCTCCAGCCTAACGGTTGAGTAAAAAAAAATATAATTACCGGTATATTTTATTGAGATCAAACAGTGTTGTTTCACAATATACTTATGAACTGTAAAGGGATTCCGATGAAACCAATCTTAAATTCATTACTTCAGTTGTTGCTTACATATTGTCTGGATAAATGAATTAATTGGTTTCTGGTGTTGAAACAAAGTTCTGTTGCGAGTTTTTTTGTCGTTTGTAATTTGCCGCTTTGAGTATTAATGTAGTACAAGTTAATACTACATTAATCTGGCAGATTTGAGGGAATATGTATGGGCTAAAACAGACGCAGTGTGAAATTAATTACACGAACTAACATTTCTGACCCTTAATTCTGTTAGATTTTAAGACATGTAAAATAGTTTTGTGTTTGGAAAAAGGATCACTTCCAACGAACCGAGCTTGGTGAGTGAACGGTAACGCTTTAGCCTCGCATTCGAGATGATGCGGGCATGATTACCCTGTTTGTGCTCCAGCTTTTCTGTGTGTTTAATATTTAATATTGAACCCATGCAATGCCAGCAAATCCAAGAAAGGTCTTGGTCAAGATGTCTTACGCCGTTTCCTTTCATCCTAAATGTTGAAGGAATAAACTTTTGCTTGCCACTTATCCAATTAGCACTGTCGAACTGAGTTTATTATGAACTGATATTCCCAAATATATTTAGCGCAACTGTTTCTGGTTAACATAAAAACACAAAATTATTTCCATTTCTACAAACTCTCACAAAAGTCTTACCAAGTGGATGTGGATGCGATACAGTGTTCTAGAATATTTCCTTCTATTTCTATTTAGGTCGTGGATACTGGATGAATCCTAAAACCTATAAACTCTTCATGTTCAATTTTGCACCATGTTACATGCTGCGGAACTTCATTAAGCTTAGTACTATAGCATTTTATTTATCTTCGGGGAACGATTTGCGTATAAACATGTAATATCTTTGCTGAGAGGTATCTTATACATCGCATTAAATAAATACAGGGTGTCCCAGAACTATCTTTACAACTTTAACATTGAATAAATTATGTTTGGAACGAGATATCACAATGCAGTTTTTTGAATGTTACAGAGTATCTCTCAAAGTTTTTTTCTGTTTCATTTCAGGTGCACTTTGGTCACAAGTAGGTAGTTACATCACATTTATTGAAAATGTACACCCCACAGGAAAAAGCTCAGTGTGTTTTCTGGTTTATAGAGGCACGGGTTACTTAACAGGCACGACATTCAAATTTGGGGTTCTGAAGCTCCGCATGCATTTAGAGAGAGAGAGAGAGAGAGAGCGACAGCCCAATGCTTAATGTGTTCTGCGGTGTTATGCACAACCAAATCATTGGCCCCTTCTTCTTTGCTGAGAAGACAATCAAAGGCCCAGTTTACTTGGATAAGCTAACAAAATTTGTTGTTCCCCAACTGGAAGTCCTTCAACCAACAGTCATCTTCCAACACCTCCGCATTGGGCTCATGATGTCCGTGATTTTCTAGATAAACAATTTCCTGGTCGGGGTCCAATGACTGGCCGCCTCGTTCACCTGACATCACCCCCTTGGATTTCTTTCTTTTGGGATCTGTAAAAGACATCGTATATCAATCCCCGGTTAGATATTTGGCAGATCTCAGGCAGAGGATTTCTGCAGCTATTACGATAATTGATCAAGGGATGCTCCAAATAAGTGTTTTAGAGACAGAAACAAAATTTTGAGAGATACTCTTCAAAATACAAAAAACTGCATTGTGATATCTCGTTCCAAACATAATTTATTCAATGTCAAAGTTGTAAAGATAATTCTGGGACACCCTGTACTTTAGTTATCCTTGGATAACTTGTTAATTTGCCTAAAGCTTGTATCGCATTTTCCACCGAAATCATAGTGAATATTGGAAACATTACCACACAGTGACTTGTGATAGGTTTATGTGTTGACGTTATTGATTAGTCATTTAAATGTTTTAAATATTTTATTTGACTGTATGAATGTAATACGGTCCTACCATGAATCTTAAATAAATATTTACATTTTTAAAAGAGGTAATTTTTCTTTTTTGATTCGGGATTTACGACTCATCGACATGATTAGACCTGAGAAAGGATTTGGATGGGGTGAGGGGGTACAACGAACTGAAAACTGAAAGGGACTCGGCCATGGTTTTTCGAAAGAAGTATCCCGGTATTCACCTGGAATAATTTCGGGAAACAATGACAATTTAAATCTGGATGGCTTGATACGCATTTGAACTCACGTCCTACCGAATGCGAGGCCCAAGTGTTAGGAGATAGTGATATGCTCAACACCAGAGTGCATGAAACTGTGAACACGATTATTTTAGTAATTATCATATAATCGTAACACAGGTCTCATATTCGCTAGTTGCTTTGCACTGGCATGAATCGAAAATCCATTTCCTAATCACACTGGTCATAGTTAAGTTGAAAGTTATCGTGAGTGCAAAGTAACTAAGAAACACATGTCTATCATAACTACTTTTAATCTTCCACTTTTGATATCAATATAAGACTTCGTCAGGAGTCCCCAAAGTGGTCGATATCGACACCAAAGAGTCGATAAGAGTTATCCAGGGACCGATTAATACATGGGGATGGAAAGGGGATGGATTAATACTAAAGAGAGAAAATTAAACTGTACGAGGAAAAAACTGGAATATTCCAATAAAAATTCGAAATACGGATTATAAGATGAACTGATTGAAATATGTGTAGATCTCGAAACTAAAACGTTGTTTAAAAATAAAAACCTCAATGAATTGTGGAGCAATATCAGTATTGCAGCTAAATATACCAAGCTCAAAGCAGAAACCGAACCCTTCTTATTCGCATGGTTCTAACAGATTTTAACCACCGAACGCAATTTTGACAAAACAGAGAAGCAGATTGAACCTGGAAAACCTTGGAGATTTGCGACTAAAATTTAACATTTTTCAACCGAATATCAATTATTTTACTGCTGCTCTTCAGATACTTCCGACTCACTAATATCAACTATTTTAATAAAAAGGTAACATATTTTTAAGGCTATCAATAGTAGTCGCAAGATGACAGCAAGAGGTTTTTTCAGCCAATATAATTTATAATTATTTTTCAGAGATAACTGTGTATTTTACGTTTTTTGAAACATGCGGTTTAAGAAGGTAAATTTCCATCTGTCCAAAGTTTTGATATTATTTTTTAAGTGAAAAGTATCTCCTTTATATTTTAATGTTATTGGGTGGATTTTAGAAGATATGGGAACTATAAATTCTTTCATTGGTTTGCTATGCACGTCTCCTTACTGCTTTACTTCAGAAATGTCAAAAAAAGATTTAATGTTTTTATCTGGGGGGGGGGGGGTCGATAAGAAGGCAAATTTCTATGAAGGGGTCGATGGGACAGGTGGATCATGGCAGTATGGCTGATTGCGTTAAGGCGCCGCATAGGGGAGGTACAATGGGACCAGGTACGAGTACTGTTCTGATTGCTGTTTATAGGCGGTTTCCTGCAATCATCTACGCGAATCCCCATCTTCGCCTCATAAACTACTCATTTCACAGATAAAAATACCCTTATCATACAGAACACAAGAAGCTGCACGCTTCGTAGACTAAGGCTGGGCGCACATTGACGCGCAGTCGACGCAGCGCAGCGCAGCACAGTTTCTGTGTGTCTATGTTTTGGGGCGGAACAGCGCGTATTGAGACGCAGAGCAGGGCAGCGCAGTACTGCGCCGCACGTGGCCTGCGCCACGTTATGATCAAGACACAGAAACTGTGCCACGCAGCTCACTCGTGCCGGTTTACAACGTAACACTTCTTGCGTTATTTATAACCTTGCTTTACTTATAATCATTTTCAACTATGGAATAAGAAAAATTGATTAATTTGGTGCCTAACCAACCTGCGATTCACATTATCAGTCATAAAAAATACATAAAGATTAAATTTAAACAAGAGATATGGACAATGAGCCCAACAAGTGGCGAGTAAATTCAGGATTTATTTATCATACAACTGTCCACTTACAATTTTCACTTTTTTTTTTTTTTTTTTTTTGAATTCATTTTTAATAAAACATCGAAAAAGATTGATAGATATAGGCTATTATCACATTATTTGTTTTCTTATTATTTGTACTACATCATTCAATAGTGTCCGCGAGAAACACTTAATTTGTTGACACTGCTTTTCTAGTTTCAAGTGTTTATATTCTGATATATAGTTTTCTTAAAAATATAATATGAAATAAAAGATAGAAACATTCTTATAAATGTAATGTCCCGTAAACGCTAAATAATTAAATAAATAACCACGAAAATACAGCGAGATTTTCTTCAGTTCTAATAGATATTTGAGCTTTGTCGAGAAAATAACAGGTTACATTATGCCGTGAATCTCCGCTCGAGTCATCAGGAAATTATCTTTTGAGAATTCTCTTGTCACTGCAAAAGCCAGATGAGAGTTTCTTCTTTTCATATAGCCTACTCACTTTTGCATAGTTTTATCTAACTCAGCTTCTGTTGAAGTAATAACAATTTTCCAAGCTCGGCATGCCAATCTGATTCAGAAATCAAAAATCGAGTTTTTGCATCGACATGTTTTTGGTTACGCTTTATTGTCGGTTTTTCGCACAACACAATGCTTTGTAAACTGCGCTCTAATATACGCGAGTACCTGCCAGTCTGTGCTGCCCTGCCCTGCTCTGCGTTGCCCCTACTGCGCCACGCAGCTCAATGTGCGCCCCGGGTAATGGTGACACGGACTTTCCTCCTGTGGGTTATGTACGCCGGGTCTAATAAACCCGGTTTGAATTCGGGCAGGACACATGTCTCTCCCCCCCCCCCTCCATCTCATGTTTCACACTGGCCACCTGCGTAAAACAGGTATCCCGTATTACATAGTTATTAGATGGTTGGATCAAAGCAAAAAAACTAGAGGAACCCTTACTTTGCACGCTGTGAATCGTTAGACCGTTTACCTCCTGTTGCTACTGTTATTATTCTTCCCTGCTATTCACCCTACCCTCCCTGCCACAGGGTATCACGTAATTGTTATTTTTTTGCATTAGAGATTTATAAATTGACATTTACAGCTCCCCACTACTTATGGTTGGGTCACTTTCTCAACAAATATCCTGAAATAGCAGTTTCTCGATTATCCAACTTCTGTTCTACAAATCTAACTCCCACTAACCCACTGGCGCCAGTTCCGACTAACTGACCAACTGCACTTGCTCGTTGCTCTGTTCTGTTAGTTCTGCATATCTATTCATGAAGAATTTATCTCTGAAGGATTTAGAGACGTCCCCAAGACCAGTGCTGGGAAACTATTTCATTCCAGTCATAAAAATGGTGAAAAAAATCTATGCATAGAACGATTAGAACTGTCTCTAATTTTCCTGATTTTTTCATTCATGTCCTTTAGCGATGCATTTATTATTATTAAATGCCATTGGAATGACATCCCCACATCCAGAAACCTAACTGATTTTTAAGGTTTGATGAATCCTCCCGATTAAGACTTAGTACAAAAGTATCTTGGAGGTAAGACCATCGGTTTCTTTTTTACGGAACTGCAGTGTAGTATATAATCAGTATCACGGAAGCTTATTGGCACATTTCACACATACAACATAAGTTTTGACACAGGTAATGACAGGTTTAAATGCATCTGAAAATCCTTGCCATGGATTCGAACCGTGGACCCATTGATTTAGTGTCCTAAACCTTATTGCGAGGTTTGAGAACCGCTTTTATGAGAAGTGAAAATCAAATTTAAACGCTATAATTCTTGCTACTGATCGCTCTGTATGCTCATTAGGCGTAATTAATTAACAAAGGCAAGAGGATAATACTTCTCCATACATTGTTTAGAAATTCAATTAAATGAAGCACAAACATAAAGGACAAGGTTTGTACAGGGCGTTAGCCGGGAAACGCAACCCACTGTTAGCGCTACAAGGAAGAAACTGCTCCCGGCGAGCGAGCGGTCAGCTTCCGGCATTGTTCGACCATCGGCCGCGGACTATTTCATAATAATTACGCTTCATAAACTTCATAAACTTGTTTGTGCTAAGCATTTAAATGTGACGTAATTCATTAGCTTACCTTATAAAAGATGCTGGAAGTGTTGACCCTCTTGTGTAATGCACATTTCACATCTTCTGAACATATTTCGAGACACACGCTGGCCTAACTGACTTAATGATTTTTTGGGTGACTGTTCTAGTCGAAAAGCGATATCGTCAATTTTCTCCTCTGTGAGAATACGGTTGACCGACAGTCTCTTTTTGTTAAAAAATGAACCCGTTTCTCTTACTTTTTTAACCAGACGCAGAATTGTTGATTTAGCTGGCAGTTAAGCGCCAGGAAATTCGTGACGAAATTTACTGCGACACTTTTTAAACGACTTCTTCTTCACATATGTATCGTAGAGAAATATTCTTTGTTGCAAACTGTAACGTACCATAATTTTACTCACACTCAAACACGGTACAGATTAGTAAGAGTATGAAGCCCCAAACCAGCCAAACCGCAAAGAAACGTTTATTCACAACACTGATTAATAAGAGACTGAAGTCACAAACTAGCTACAATGCAAAGAAACCGTTCTTAACAATGTAAGTGTCCCATTATACTGTGTCACTGCACTGTTGGGGCAGCGGAGGTGTTAAACAGTGCGGTGATTCACGGTGCCGTGTGGCGGGAGTTGCTGGCTTGACTGACCGAGCAAGTTGCCGACGGCAACAGACTGGGAGGGTAGCGTTTTCCGGCGAACGCCCTGTATTAATTTAAGTACTTCCACGTTATGGTGATTATGTTTGTTTTAAATGCTGCGAGCCAAAGGTAATTTGTCTACACTCAACCAATAATTATTTAAATTATTTATGAAAACTGCACAGGATCTTCCGTGTGACAGGTCTTTCTATCTCAGTTGGTCCAGAATTTCGTTTAGACTACCACCATGAATGTATTTGCCAGTATACAGTTATTGTTCTCTGCATCTTATCGAACGGTTATATTCTCGCCTCGCATTCTGGAGGACGGCGGTTCGAATCCCCGTCCGGGCATCCAGATTTGGCTTTTCCATGGTTTCCCAAATCACTCCAGGCAAATGCCGGGATGCTTCCTTCAAAAGGCCATGGCCAATTTCCTTCCCATTCCTTGCCCCCATCCTTGCCTCCCATCCTTTCCCGTTTCTAAAGACCTCGCTGTTGAGAGACGTAAAGCAGTTTAAAAAAAAACAAAAAAAAAACGAATAGTTATGTAAATAAACTTCGGTATATGTTACTAAAGACACGGAAAAAGTATTGATACTTCTTGGCATCGAGTACCGTTCTTTTGAAACCGATACTTTTGTGTTTGATACTTCATACGATACCTTTACTCACATTAGTATTTTATGGCAGATATCAATACCAAAATGACGCTGGAAAAATAAGTGGCAATACTTCAAAGCCACGAAATGAAAAAGTGAAAATATGATTTTAACAGACATGGCTGTATGATGCGTGACTTCATAGACAGGGATAGGTAAGTACGTCTCAAAAACGAGAATTGAAATGTCTTTTTATGATGGCAGCACTGTAATTTTTGGAACTTGAGAGTGATATGAGAAATTGTTTTCCCCAGATCTTATTTTAAAGAGGAAAGGAGTAATCTCTAACCCTTCTTCTTCCTCTTCTTCTTCTTCTGGTCCCTGTCCGTTCCGGATGTCGGCAACCATCTTGGCTGTTTTGTCTCTGCTGGTTGATACTCGGATTAACTCCGTTGTTGTCTTGGAGGTCCATATTCTTAGATTTTTTAACCAAGAAGTTCTCCTTCTATCAGCACTTTCCTGGTATTTTCCCCTGGAGAACAGATTGCAGGAGTTCATAACGGCTACTATTCCTCATGATGTGGCCAAGCTACTGAAGCTTCCGTGTTTTTATGGTGGTCAGTAATTCCATATCTTTTTTCATGTTGCGGAGCACTTCAGCATTTGTGGCGTGGTCTGTCCATGGTATTCTCAACATTCTTCGATATAGCCACATTTCAAAAGCTTCTAACCTTTTACTGATAGTTTCTGTTAATGTCAACGTTTCAACGCTATACAGGAGGACAGAGAACACATAGCAGCGCAGGAGTCTCATCTTCGTCGTAATTGATAAATTACGACTTTTAAAAAGTTTATTCATTTTATTGAAAGTAGCCCTGGCTTTACCAATACGTGACTTTATTTCATTAGATGGATCCCATTGGCTGTTTACTGTGGTTCCAAGATACGTATACCTTGATACACATTCAATGATCTTCTGGTTAATCATAATATGGCATTGGGAGTTGTTGTTTTTGCCAATTACCATTACTTTTGTCTTATTTATATTAATGTAAAGTCCGTATTCGTGGCTATATTGTGATACTCTATCTATAATATATTGTAAGCTTTCCTGACTATATGCAAAACTGACTGTGTCATCTGCGTAACGAATGTTGTTTATCCAGTTTCCATTCAACAGCACTCCCATCTCCACATCACTCAACGCCTGCCTAAAGATATACTGTGAGTAGATATTAAATGATAAGGGGGACAGGATACAACCTTGTCTTACACTACGAATAATTTTTACTTCATCCGTATTTTCTCTCTTCAGTCTCACATGAGCAGACTGGTTGCAGTACAGGTTAACAATAATTCTGAGGTCTTTATCATTCAAGCCAATACTTTTTTAAAATTTATATAATTTTCTGATGCTTTACCCTGTCAAAGGCCTTCTGATAATCTATAAAACAAGCAAAGACATCACAATTTATATCTCTGCAGCGTTGAAATAGTACTTGGATGCTAAACAGAGCTTCTCATGTTCCAATTGCATTTCTGAATCCAAACTGTGTAGGTGATGCATATTCTTCACAGAGCTTATATATCCTTCGATGAATAACCTTCAGAAAAAGTTCTAATGTGTGGCTCATAAGACTGATCGTTCTGTAGTCACCAAATGACTTAGCTCCGGGTTTGTTTTTTTTTTTTTTGGTAATGTAATAAACTCTGATCTGAGCCAATCTTGAGGAATTCTGCCAGAGTTGTAGATGTGATTGAACCCTGAGGTCAACCACTTTGTACTATCTTCATCAAGCAGTTTAAAAAATTCTACATTTATCTTGTCAGGGCCTGGAGTTTTATCATCTTTCATTCCTTTTATTGCAGCTTGTACTTCAGCCAGTAAAATGCTTGGACCTGTTTCACATTCAAACTGTGTAGGTTCCTGATGGTTATCTGAGAACAGTTGTTTTATGTGTCTCTTCCATGCATCTCTGATATCTTGAGTATCAACAATGACGTTTCCCTCACTGTCCACTAGTTTATTCACTGTATTGGGTCTACATCTGCCTGTTACCTCTCTAACTTTCCTGTGAATGTTGAAATTGTCATATTTTAACTGTAGAGCCTCTAACCCTTGTCTCTTGCTTGAATTGTTTGGAGCATGCACGAAGCTTTGTTTTGTACTGCTCTTGTGCGTTGGTAAACGGTGTAGTTTTTTTTTTTAACTGTTTTACGTCTCTCAACAGCGAGGTGTTTTAGAGAAGGTAAAGGATGGGGGCAAGGGATGGGAAGGAATTCGGCCATGGCCTTTTGAAGGAAGCATCCCGGCATTTGCCTGGAGTGATTTGGGGAAACCATGGAAAACCCAAATCTGGATGCCCGGACGGGGATTCGAACCGCCGTCCTCCCGAATGCGAGGCCAGAACGCTATCCGTTACACCACCACTCTCGATAACGGTGTAGTGATTGCAACTGTGATTTATCTGTCTGTTAAATCTTTATTATTTGATAATAATACATGTAGATGTAAGTTCAGTAAGTGTTAGCTCATACGAACCAAAAAATTAAAAGGAAGCTTTGGCTAATGAAAAGGGTTAAAGAAGTCTTTATTTGGTAACACCAGTTTCACCATTTTCGACTGCACCCTTTGTAGCAATGGGAAAATACATAATGTTTAAGTTAGCCCATGAATACCTGACCCTTACAACAACGTCAGTCACCGTCAAAGTTTATTTTCGAAGGCAGGAAACAGATGATCATTGAAACGGTTGGATAAATTAGTGTTTTTTACTGACTGTACGGAGGAAGAATGGGAAGTGAAAGATTAGTGTATATTCTAGCTGCTTAAAGCCATAGGTTAATAAATTATGGCAATTTGCTGTTGATTTGATTTATAACTAAAATGAAAATTTGCTGCTGATTAAGTTTAACCTGGTTTTAATATATTTAATTTATAATTCATTTTTTCCACATAATAGTACTACAAAAATAAACATGATGTATTGCAGCAAAATTCATCAACATAAAAAATTGGCCAGTTCTGCTACAAAAATTAAAGAAATAGTTTAAAATTTGAAACTAAGCTTAAAATTAAAAGATGTACAAATAAAAAAATTAAATAAAAGAAATCTCAGTTGCAATGAACGATTTGAAAAATATTGTTATTGATACTTTTCTTTCGATACCTCAAGGTATCGATATTTTTTCGAAACCTTAGTGAGTACGATACTTTTTACCGATACTACTCACGAGTACAGTATTCTATTCGATATCGTGTCCCTATGTGTTACATATAGCAGAACAGCATTTAATATAAGGTGGATGTAATACCTCGTACGTCACTTAAGCCTATATGATATCAAGTGTACATCTTATTAAGTTTTGGCCTGATACCTAAAGTGAGTGGCTATCTTTGCTTCCGTTTTCATAGTGTGTGGATCCACAACATGTTATATGTAAACGCATTGCATTATGCGCTATCTGAAGATTGGTGTCACCAGTTCTATGCCAGAACTTTTCTCTGGTTTGTCTTATAGTCGTTACGTTGGGCTGATAGTTATTATCATTAAACCAATTCTTATAGCAGATATTTTGAAAGCAGCTAAATAAAATTTCTGAAGAGTAGAAACAACGATAAAAAAATGCGAATATTGTCACCAGGAGTCTGTACGCAGATTGCGTATTAACTTAAAATCACAAAATATATATATATACAGGGTGTTACAAAAAGGTACGGCCAAACTTTCAGGAAACATTCCTCACACAGAAACAAAGAAAATATGTTATGTGGACATGTGTCCGGAAACGCTTACTTTCCATGTTAGAGCTCATTTTATTACTTCTCTTCAAATCACATTAAACATGGAATGGAAACACACAGCAACAGAACGTACCAGCGTGACTTCAAACACTTTGTTACAGGAAATGTTCAAAATGTCCTCCGTTAGCGAGGATACATGCATCCACCCTCCGTCGCATGGAATCCCTGATGCGCTGATGCAGCCCTGGAGAATGGAGTATTGTATCAAGGATTCCATGCGACGGAGGGTGCATGCATGTATCCTCGCTAACGGAGGACATTATTAACATTTCCTGTAACAAAGTGTTTGAAGTCACGCTGGTACGTTCTGTTGCTGTGTGTTTCCATTCCAAGTTTAATGTGATTTGAAGAGAATTAATAAAATTAGCTCTAACATGGAAAGTAAGCGTTTCCGGACACATGTCCACATAACATATTTTCTTTGTTTCTGTGTGAGGAATGTTTCCTGAAAGTTTGGCCGTACATTTTTGTAACACCCTGTATATATAGAGAAAAATCAGTAATAAGTGATTTTCAAACAATTTTTTTGTTCATTTTACTGAATTATCTTCTAATTGGCACGACAGGATTATTAAACATGATTTAGGCTTTTTCACAAATTTACTGTCATTATATTATCCATTTGTGCTGATGTTAAGTCGATAGTAAAATTCTTGTCACATGCGGCGCAGCATATTCCTATCAATCTGGTTGATGCCGGCTTGCAGTTCTGGTTGGTTGATTGGTAGAGAAGGCTTAAATACTGACTCTCTCACATAACCTCACAGACTGATGTGAATTAAATTCAAGCACAACATGTTTTCTAAGCGTCTGTCGCTATCTTGAGTGACTGCTCAGGCCTGCGATCTCTCGGCAGAAGTTTGAAACGCTGCTGCAAAACGTTTTGAGTTTTTCTAAATGAGTGTAAAGTTTCGTGACAATTTTTCTGATAATATAGCTACATTACATTTGTGAAATAGCTTCAGTCATTAATAATAACAATGTATAAATATACATAAATAAGAATTTTGTTGAAAAAATTATAGTGGGCTTTGGAAAAAATTTCAAATTAAAAAAAAAAAAAAAAAAAATTCACCATGTATTTAACACCTGTTTTAGAGTTTCTCTGTCCAACTATACATATGATATTTTATCTCAAAATGATCTATTAAAGAACAGAATCTATTGAAACTAATCTTATTACTATTTTGTGGAAACTTTTAACTTCAGGAAGATCGCTATCAATTTCGTATTGTCTTTAGAAACTACTCATTACTGCAAATTAAAAAAGAATTTTTAGAGCAGCACTATTAGAAAGAATCATACCATTTACAGTTTTTCACAAAAAAACTTGTAAAAATCGTATAATTGCTTTAAATATCGATACATTTTTACGGTAGGTTGAATTCGGGATGCATTTTGAAGATATCTTTCTATTTGAATTCTTTACTAACTCCGCTATAATAACTTTCCTCCACCCTAATAATTTTCCAAATTTTACGTTGTAAAATTGTCTGAGGTAGCAAGAACAAAAAATAGCGCGCAATTAAATATTATATGTTAAAGGGTTCGGAAGTTACGATGCTATAACGTATACACTATGAGAGATTGCATAAAGGCTGCTTCTTTCATTCAGACGGTACAGAAACCCAAAAGTAGAATAAATGAGAGGAGAGAGGGTCAGGAAGGAATTGCCTCAAAACAAAAGGAAAATATCTATAGCCTGGAAGATCTTACGTAATGATCTGAAAGTAAAGAGGCTCAAAAATGGATAGATGATTAAATGGATTGAGCAAAAAGAAATGGGCTGGAATGTAGTCAGGAACTGGAGTTGGTGGACGTATATAAAACACTGGAGAGGCTTCTATTAAAAGCAGATTAGATGAGTGGCAGTAAGCTGTACAAGACATTGACGGTGATACAAGCTGTTAAGTTGTCGGTTAGTTTTGCGTTGCAAAGATTCTCGCCGTGAAGTAACCAAAACAGAATGTATACTGCTTTGATGAGTGGCTGGTTTGAAGCGTGAGTGGCGCTGTCTACTCAAGCCACTGTGACGTGTAGAGTGTTACATATTCAGCAGAGCCACCTCCGCTCAGGAAGAATTTATTACCTCGAGTTATTAACGATTATATTAACATGAAAACACATCTCATCTGCAGCCGTGGTCACTTAAATAAATTTCTTCATCACTCTGATGGCTCTCTATCATTAATAAAGGAAACAGGAAAAGTAATCAATGAATCATTGTAATTACAGTACGTCAAAAAAAGAATCGAACACAATGATTATGTTATCGTTGCTTCCACATGTGAATATTTTATTCGAACTGCAACGCTAATTGTAATAAGTGATTAAGTTACAGTGGTAGGTCGTAGTATTTTAACTGTCTCCTTTCTCTATAAAATAATATCAAGTCTTCTACAACAATTCTCTGTATCATAATATAATTTTCCATATAATCTGCACGCATTAACTCATAAGATATGGTAATCGAAGGCTTCAGTGTCCAGACTAAATCGTTTCCCTGCTATCTGGGGTTACAGATGGGTCCTGAAGTGTATGTAATTTTGATTTGACTGTTTTAATAATGCAAAAAAAAAAAAACGTTACTTGGTTAGCGATTTTAGTAGTTGTAAAAAAAAAGGAGTTTTTATGTGGTGAGTGAAAGGAATTCACTATATATATATATATATACAAGGGTTATTCCAAAAGTAAGGTCCGGTTAAGAAAAAAAAAAAAATTTTTTTTTCAAAAACAATTGTTTTACTTACATTCCTTGCATATTTCTCTATTTTTCTACATAATTTCCATGCTTATTTAAACATTTGTCACATCATTCAACAAGCTTTTGAATGCCTAAGTCGTAGAAATCGGCCACCTGCGAAGATAACCAGTTTTTTACTGCTTCTTTCACTTCATCATCTGTGTCGAAGCGCTTGCCGCCAAGAAACTTCTTTAGCAGTAGGCTGCTTTATTGATCGTTGTCCCTCTTTCCATAAAGTCGACTAACAATACTCCATGTCTATCCCAAAACACAGTCGCCATAACCTTGCGTGCTGAGATTGTCTGCTTTACCTTGACCTTGACTGACGATGACGTGTGACGCCATTCCATCGACTGACGTTTAGACTCGGGGGTTATGTGAGAAACCCATGTCTCATCCCCTGTGACAATATGGTCTAAAAGACTGTCACCTTCCTTATGAAATCGCTCCAAAAAAAACAAGAGCATAAGCCATTCTTTCCATTTGTTGGGACTCAGTAAGCAGCCTGGGAACCCAACGGGCACACAATTTGTGAAAATTCAAATGTTCAGACACAATTCTGTACAAAGTCGTTCTACTCACATTCGGGAAATCTACTCGTACGAGTATTTCGAGATCTGAAATAGTGAATCGTCGATCTTCCCGAATTTTTTGGTCAACCGCATTGAACAAATCTTCTGAAATCACTGATGGTCGGCCAGACCGTGGTTCATCATGCACATTTTCCCGTCCTTCATTAAAAGCTCGCACCCACTTGCGCACTTTACTGTCACTCATTATGTTAGGACCGTAAACTTCAGTAATCTGCCGATGAATTTCTGCAGCTGAAACGTTTCTTGCAGACAAAAACCGTATCACTGCCTTTACTTCACAATCGACGGGCCGATAAATTGTCTTAAACATTGTGAACTGACACTACAAACAGCACACAGCAACAGTAACAACGCTAATGGCGGCGCTTGACGCACAAGGCATGCCGGGAGTCGGCGCGCATGCGTGTTTTGTCCTTGGCGCCCAATTCAAATAGTTACAGCGAATCGGACCTTAGTTTTCGAATAACCCTCGTATATATATATATATATATATATTTGGATAGACTAAATATATCTTTACAAGAGATAGTGCAGGTAATGAAATCGAATAGGTGAATAGGTAGTCAAAATTTAATTCAGAAAAATTTATCTGCACTGTTCGGTCTCCAGAAACTGGACATTGCACAAGC
This sequence comes from Vandiemenella viatica, assembly GCA_031002005.1. Taxonomy (NCBI): domain Eukaryota; kingdom Metazoa; phylum Arthropoda; class Insecta; order Orthoptera; family Morabidae; genus Vandiemenella; species Vandiemenella viatica. The sequence goes on along the minus strand of JARYHS010013631.1, from coordinate 169,311,523 downwards.
AGGAATTGCAGTTACAAAAAAAATCTCAAAAAAAATTAAAAATTGTATGAGAAAATAACAGTTCCTTTTTTAATTTTCGAGTTTTTCAGATCTTCGACGTTATGATCATTAGATTCTGGAGAGGACGGTGGGGAGGAACGGTAAGGAATTCCGTGATTGCCTTTTGCAGAAATCTTCCCGGTATTCGCCCCCGCGAACAACTCAAATGCCACGCTTGAACGTAACTTTTCACCAATCAGCGTCGGCTGCAGTTCCAATCCTGATGCATTAAAGTGAATTTCGTATTGTGAATTAGACCCGTGAGAGAAAAGAAAGGATTTGCAAATGACTTTGTTGAGATCCATCAGTGTTTATATTAGGACAGAGAATAAATATTTCTTGGTATTATTTGCGAATTCATCCTCATGGAACAGAGCTAGATTCGCTGCTATTTTCTCCTCGATACGCAATTTCTCACCTATAATTTAGTAACATTTGATACGAATTATGATTTTTTTTTTGAATACATGTCAGTGACACACTTTTCACAGTTCTTTATATAGTTCGGCATTCAGTGATACGTTTAATCTGTAAAATAAGATTTTAATTTCCTGCTCTGCAGCCATTTGACGTAGCGTGATGCGACTTACCTCGCATTTAAAGTTAGATACTGCAGTATTTACCGGGCGGCATATGGGGGAGGGTTTTTTTAAAATTATAAAATATTAAAAACATGAAATATTGAATTATTGATACTATGCAAATGTATGATTGGGAATTCTACATCTGCAAAGAACTTTGATGCTGCAATTACAAGGCACACAAATGACCAACCTTTAATGAATTTAAAGCAATGGCTAAATACAGGTTGAGCATATTTAACGTTAACATGAAACATATGTTCTTAAAAGGAGGCAATCAAGCTCAACATTACAGGTTGCCGACATGAAAAGCAAAATGAAAGTATCAACTGAACTTTAATCGTTAATTTGCAAAACAAGCACAAGAACAAATAAATGCCTGCACATGCCAATAGTTAAAGAACAAGGGCGCCAATCCCAATCTAAATGAATGAACAAATTAGTCCTAATACCCTCAGGCTAGGTGATTGCACTATTCACACGTTGGAATAATATCAAAGTTTTTGCCAGCTAGCACAGTAGTAAAATGGAATTCTGAGCTGAGATTCTCTCACAGGGGAACGCTTAAGGGTTCAACCTCAGCTAAAAACCATGAACTCATGAACTCGTCTTTAGCGGCTGAAATCAACACTTTACCCAAATGTGAGTTGATTGCCGCGCGATCTGCGATCTCCACCGGTTCAGCTCCAAGCAACCGCTCAGACGGACACGTCCGTCTGTCGGAAAGCGGACAGGCAGACAATTCCAACAGACTTTGACAGAAGTGATGCACCACTGCGCTATGCAGCGTGCGTGATATCTGCCCTGACTTCCAGACCTGATCTCTCCACCGTACTGGGCGAGAGCAACCATCCACCTTGGCGGCTTGTTCCAGAGTGATTTTTCTTCAACCCTCGCCAGTGGCGTCGGATTCTCCCTCCTCCTCTCTCTCGTCGTACATGGAACAGAAATTCACCCAATCAGCCCTCTTGTTACAAAAAGAGAGTCCACATTGGCTACGTTTTAAACCTAGACAGGTCACGCGGTGACGCACAGAATCGTGGCACCGCTGGGGATTTCTGGAACGGTTGGCGCTCACCTGCCACAGCAGCAGCTTAACGGGAAACTTTCCCATCACCTGACCGCCGTCGTCCGACTGACTGGCGCCAGGCACTGTCTCCTTGGCCACCCATCACAATGTCTGAGTATAATATTTCACATACAAAACTATATAAAAGTCTTTGGCAGCCCTTCCTTAAATAATTCTACGGAATAACTACCTTGAATAATTAAATATAACAGATTAATTAATTCCTTTAATAGTTAAATATTAATTAAACTGGAGCTGACGACATCATCACGCTACAATACTAAGCTATCACAATATGAAAACCGAGTGGTCTGGTGGTTCAGTGATTAGAACTTCTGACAGGAGATCGACAGGAACCCGATTTGAATCCAGTTCTTGGCTGGGGTGGTTTTTCAAAGACCCTTAAACCTTTGGCACAACGCTTCCACGGTTAGCATTCCACGTTAAACTATAGGTACCCTCAGGGCCGCATTTAAGCATAGGCTACATAGGCTGTAGCCTAGGGGCCCGCACCACAAAGGGGGGCCCGCACCACAAAGAGGGGCCCCACACCACTCACAATCCTCGCCTGGGCAGGTAGTAGAGCTAACTGCTTAACTGCTTAACTGCTGGAATCTGGCACCTCTGCTGCAAACACTGTGTGTCTCATTGCTCAGCTGGCATCTCCACGTCACTACGCGCGTCTTTGAAGTTTACTGACTAACAGGCCAACACTGGACACTACGACGGCTCTAATTCCTCTGCCCGTTGGTGTGAGCTGCAGCGACGCATCCTGCAAACTCAACGGTCAGCGTGGTGAGCACTTGGATGGGTGACCGCCGCCTCGACCAATCACAGTGAAGCGGGACTGCGAGCGTCATGAGGTTGCTAAGCGACACCAGTAAACGCCTGGTATCCATCAAGGCAAGATCGCCGATACATAATCGACCTGAAGATGGCTACTGAGCTAGTAGCCGAAAGCTTGTCGCTTTATAATAAAATCCGGCTGCAAACCCTAGAAGATTTGTTGTCAGTAGTGTATTTATTAAGTGTGATGTTGTCCTTGGCGAATCTCTTAAGCTAGCCTCCCACGGCCCGCGCATTTGCCGGTCGGGACGGTTCAGCTACCAAGAGCGGGCCGTGGGAAGGGTCTCGCCTATGCTTGCAGGGATGGCGAGTCTATATCCGTCACCCAGTCGGTAAAGGTCAAATGTTGAAATGTGGTGGGGAGGCAGCGAGGGCTAACCTGTGGCGCGTGCTCATCCCTACACTTCGGCTGATGTGACGCGGCATACAAAACCACGCGCCATGGGAACGTACCTTTAACGGGGCTTCCTATGACCCGTGAGTTTGCAGGATGCGTCGCTGCAGCTCACACCAACGGGCAGTGGAAATAGAGCCGTCGTAATGTCCAGTGTTGGCCTGTTAGTCAGTAAACTTCAAAGACGCGCGTAGTGACGTGGGAATGCCAGCTGAGCAATGAGACGCACAGTGTTTGCAGCAGAGGTTCGCACGCTTTCCTCTCCTGCCTTCATTATGGTGAACATATCACTTTATTTCATTTTAGATCGTATTATCGTTTTTTTTACTCGTGAGTAATCAATAGATTGTTATCAGATGAAGTCATTCCCAGTTTTTGTGTGCATATAAAATAAAATTACTTTTCAGGGTGTTTCAAAAAAGGGCTTTACAACTTTGAAAATTAATATAAATTATATGAAACAAGATACAGAGCTGGTTTAGGGTGTTGTTTTAAAGGAAAACAGTTCAAGTTTTGACTTGCGTAGTCCGCTAGTGCCTATTCGCGCCGCACAAGCGCTAGCGGCAGTTACGTTAAAAATGGCTGCCTTCACTGGACCGAGCATGCTAGCTGTGTGTTTTGGTTTGAAGAATCGAAGTCTGCGACAACAGTTCAGCGTAATTTTCGTACCAAGTACGCTAAAGATCCTCTTAGTAGGCCTACAATTTATGAGTGGCATAGATATTTTGTAGAAACAGGGTGCTCAGTAAAACATAAAAAATCCTCAGGTCGTCCAAGCACATCTGACGAGGTCGTTGAGCAAGTGAGAAAAGGTTTTGTTAACAGCCCTACGAAATCGACCCGGCGTGTATCTCGTGAGCTGCAAGTCCCACATACGACGGTTTGGCGTGTGTTGAGAAAACGTTTGCATTTGAAACCATACCGATATTCGCTTTTACAAGCAATTAAAGACACTGATAAGATTGCACGTAGGAACTTCTGTGTGGCTATGTTAAATCGAGTGGATGATGATGAACATTTCTTGGACAACATAATCTTTTCTGACGAGTCAACTTTTCACTTAAGTGGCGAGGTTAATACACATAACTGTAGGATTTGGGGCAGTGAAAATCCACATGAAACATAGCAACATGTTCGTGATAGCACTAAAGTGAACGTTTTTTGTGCGTTGAGCAAGAGGAAAATGTACGGCCCCCTTTTTTTTTCAAGAGAGAACCATCAACGGGATAGTGTACCTTGATATGTTGCAACAATTTTTGATACCACAGATCGATGAGGACGACCGAGAACGAAATGTTTTCTTTATGCAAGATGGCGCACCACCACACTATCTGACTGACGTCCGGGATTTTCTCAATGACCGCTTTCCAGGTCAATGGATTGGCCGTGATGCGCCAATTGCATGGTCCCCCCGTTCCCCAGACCTGACACCACTAGATTTTTTCTTCTGGGGTTTCATAAAAGATATGGTGTACGCACCTCCTTTGCCGACCACTCTACCTGAACTTAGAGCAAGAATTCACGCTGCTGCTGAGCAAGTTACACCTGAAATGCTAGTGCGAGTCTGGGAAGAAATCGACTACCGATGGGATGTCTGCAGAGTAACCAACGGAAGCCACATAGAACATCTTTAGTTTAAGGTAAAAAAACTTGAAGTGTTTTCCTTTAAAACAACGCCAAAACGAGCTCTTTACCTTCTTTCATAAAATTTATATGAATTTTCAAAGTTTTAAAGTCCTTTTTGGAACACCCTGTACGTAATACCAATACCGCGGAGCATAAATAGAAATGATGTGCACGATACATGAAGCAGAATTAAAAGTAAATTAAAGAGAGGTAACACCCCAATTAAAGAAGTAAAGGGACAACTTAACGTCAACATATAGGTAGTTACTAAATTAAGTTGAAGAATCTACGAAGAGAAATAATAGTGCAGGCAATATTTATAAACTCAATTGGCCGTTCTGTAATGTTGTTGAAGCGACTTCCGCAACATGTCACACGAATATTGCGCCGTCTGCCTTAAGGCGCATTCCCACGATCTCTTGTAACGAAGGCGAGACGAGACGGGACCTCATTAGCCAAAGTGAAGGGACGACCGCGCGCCGCAGATTAGTCCTCGCTTAACTGGCCGCCACCTCCGCACCACGTTGCCTAGTGTCGTTTGGCACAGAGCACTTTACAGCAACAGAAGGGGTGCGCACCGCTGCTGCAAACCGACTCAGAGAGGGTAGCTGCGTCTCGTCTCCGCTAGCAGAGGCGGCCCAGTTCCCATGGCGTGTAGTCGAGTATTCGTCCCGTCCCGTCTCGCCTTCGTTACAAGGGATCGTGGGAACGGGCCTTTAGGGTGTCGCAGGCTCACCTCTGGCATGTGCTAACCCGTACAATCAGCTGATCTGGCACGGCCTGCAAAACCACTGGCCGTGGAAAACCACCTTGAAATGTAACGACCTGGTTACGTGGCCAGCTAATGTAAGTCGATACAAACTCAAGTTGCTGGTCGATAGCAGGTCGATAGCAACACCATAGCGAATACTAAACTAATTTCGTCATTAACCTCAGAGCAAATGCAGCGCACGCAACTGTAACCTCGCTGTGGAAACCTGTTCTAATAATTAATCCGAAGCGAATCTTGCGCGAGGACAAAGAAAAAGGCAGTGGGCACGGGTGATTGCGGAATAAATCACAACACAAACCGACAAAACCAGCGCATAAATAAGTTTTAATTGGGCGTAAAGAACTCACTACTGTGTTACCTTCGGTTTTTTTATTTATCGCAAGACTTTCTATCGGAATCTAGTGACATGAATGCACGTCGCTCTTTCTGGTAGCTGCTAATAAGTACACACGAAGCGGCATCATTGAACGAGGTATAAAAAGCAGAGAGTATTCACAGGTTCGCCCTCGTATAGAGTGCAAATCTCAACAAACAAAAAAAACACCAGAGGAATGTTACGAAGAAATAGCGTCCAATTTGAGCGCCAGAAATCCTTGGCCCAGTAGTAGCAACAATCGACGGTGGCGAAAGAGCGACATGTAACCGTTCTGTGGAACATACTTCTTTGATGTACCCTATAGCACCGTGAATAACTTTATCTCGTATATTTTGCAAGTTGGAACTACTGTTTTTTAGAGTCAATTCAGACATACACAGGTTCTAATTAGCTTCAAGTTTTTAGTCCGAACAACAGGAAAAGACGACTATAATCAAGACATGAGTAATGAACTTCTAGGAAATTCAGTTTGAATTGTAGTTCACAGTAGCATGTTTATTTTACATACAACTGGTGTGAAAACCCAGCATTTCTATACATCCAATCAATATTTTCATCAACGACGACATACTGCGATCAGCCATTAAGAAAATCACTCTGTTGCGATAGTCTGTACGCTTGAAATTTTTCTGAGAGGCGGTAGTGAGATAAAGCCTTGAAAGTTAATTTCAAATCAAAAACAATACATCTAATTGCTATTCTGAACAAATAACTTGTGAGAGAACATATCTAGCTGTGTTTTACACGAAAGACTTTTTCTTCTCTCATCGTTTCCAGAGCACTTTAATATGGAACTGAACATGTCCACTTAATTTCTAGATCGTTCTATGGCACTACATTTTTCAGTTTTCTTCCTTTCTGAAATTCTCGGTCCACTTCCGCAACATGATGTGCTTCATAAATTAAGTTTCAAAAAGTTCTTTCCGATTCCTAGATCAATGATTGAAATAAATTATAAAGAGTAAGCTCTTCTCTGTTGTGTTACTGTCATTCGGACATTAGTTGTAATTTTAATTCCTAAATAATAGTCTCTTTGTATTTCTATGTTTAATCTTTTCTTGCTGTCACAGTTTCTACCATATTTCATTACTTTAGTTTCCTTTACTTTATATTCTTTGTAGGAACGCCTTACCGTGTCTGGGCGTAAGCGAGTACCATGGGGAATGTTTTCCCCTCCATAGCAAAGTCTGTGAAGACTACCCAAGTTTGACAGAATTCGTAAGTGCGGATGACAATCATAGTGAATGTGTTCAATATTGAATACTGTGAGAGATGAAAGAAGGAAGACGGTGAAACCTTACTTGCTGGCCCAAACAGGCCTGCTCTTCCAAAAGACACTTTGCGAGCTGACAGGCTTAACGTCCCCATCCAACTGTCAGTAGTTTCGTATGCCCTCACTCTACACGAACTGCGAAAGGGTTTGGGATTTAATCCAGGACTTTTGTGTAAAGTCTGGTGATTAAACATATTCCACCACCACTCTGCTACCGTGCCGGCCAAGATCTGATGATGATTTTTTTGTTTCCAACGACAGGACTCGAACCAGCTAAAACCTTGTAGCGCCATACACCATCCGGTGCCGCAGCCAGCTAAGCCAATGTTACGGGTGGAGCTTAACCTTATATTTAGAACAAATACTTTTCCCAGTATTTTGTTCCTTTCGTCCGTTAATATCGCAGAATTCTTATCTGATTTTTGTCGATGTGTCCGTATACCACATTGAAGTTTTCATTCAGTTTGATAATTGATTCCTTGGCCATATCAATTAGGTGATGATAACATAAGTGAGAAACAGGAGAATAACGTAACAATTACATATTATGAGTAGCTCCTATTTTTGTGTGATCCTTGCTCCTTTTCTCATACCTGCAGGCAGGAAAAGGCATTCACCTGAAATCCCCGTGAGTCTATCCAAAAGCAAAACTTTTTTGTATAAAGTAGTAAACACGTACTTTTAAAATTAGACCAGTAAAGATTGTAGTGTTAGCCTGAATCTCGTGGACTGTATGAATTATATAGTGAATCATGCCATCTTGCGATCTGTAAGCGAAATGTGTAAACTTGGTGTCAAAGTGTGTTGTGTTATTTTATTTGTGTAAAATGTAATTTCTTCAGCTATAAGTGGAGATCATCCAATCCATAATTTTTCAGGTGACTGTGGAAAACTGTCTAAGAATCCTATTCTTAAACGAGGTTTTAACACAGCAAATGGTAAAAACCACTCATGTTTTAGATTAGGCTACAAAGTTCGGAATGGGCATTTCAGTACAGTTTATGAGGTGCACAAACCCACCACTTGAGAATTTTAATATTATAAAATTATCTTCTTTTAAGTAATTATGATTTTGGATATTAACTTCGAGTTTCTAAGGTCACAGAATTTCAAGTCAGAGGTATAGAAGATCTCTGGTCAGGTGAAAAAAGTTGAAGAAAGGAAATGAGAGCAGGAGGCTTGGCTGGAAAAGCTTAATGAAGAAACTAGCTACAAACACCTAGCGGGATTTAACACTGAAGATATAAGCCCGAGGACGGAAGAAGAGTATGATAATAAAATTAAAGAATTGTAAAAGTTGAATTTGGTAATTAATTATCGTTTGTAAACGGAAGATGAAAAGATAAGTGGATGATCTTTGTTTCTTATTGAGATTGTAATAAAGAAATAGAATTGATACTTAAAGGGAACTTTATATGATTTTTAATAATAATTTGATTTCAGCGGTGGTAGAGGATTAAATAAAAATCCTGTTGAACTGATCTGTCACTGGAAATATAAGGGTGTTTTTTTATATTAAAAAAACGCCTCGTCGACGACTAAGGTCATTAGAGGCGGGATGGGACTGGGGGCAAGGAACGGGAAGGAATTCGGCCTTTTTGAAGGAAGTATCCCTGCATTCGCCTGGAGTGATTTGGGGAAACCATGGGAAATTCAAGTCCCCAAATCTGAATGCCCGGACGGGGATTCGAACTGGCGTCCTCCCGAATGCGAGGCCAGAACGTTAACCGGTCACCCACCACGCTCGGTGGAAATATAAGAAATATTAGTGTATTTAATTTATAAAATTAAAATAAATGGTAAAGGTAAGGAAGTAAAGAAAGTAAGGAATATATATTCATATACAACATACAAATACGTCACAAAGTAAAACCTTTACAAGTTCCTTGACCGAATAATACTCTGTTCTTTACGAATAAAACACGCACCACATTTCGTCTTGTTGGTTTTGGAGTAGCTATTTGTTCGTCATAATCTAGGTATTCTTAGATGAGGGTCAGGTAGGCATTTTTGAACGATGTGCCTCAATTTCATTAAAAAAAATAGTTACTAGCGTATGGTGTTATGTGTTTGTAGTTTACAGTCGGTATTGTATGTAAAGCAACTTTGTACTCCGTAATTATTAGTTGGCAATAGAATTTATTGGATGGTATGCACAGTTCCACATCGCTAACACTGTTTTCACATGGGATAAAAAAATTAACACAAACACACACCTAATATAGTCTAGTTCCATACTGTAAAATCTCTTCTCATTATATGTATCTATCCATCAATTTTTCCTGCTGTCTCTTTAAACATTAATTGATTTTTTCCTGTCATTTCCCTCTATCATTTCCAATGTCTTCTTCCCAATACATTCCTATCCAAATCTGCATTAGTATTTAAGACTTTCCACTTGATCTTTGCTTTACTGAATCTTTCGTCCATTACGAAGCCCAGCTTCTTGGCTATTATCATATATTCTTTTCTGACGATCTAACTGCTGGAGTTATAAATTTCACTATATTAAATAGGTTGAAGACTGATTATTTAATAAGATGAGAGAGTGGTTAACGCTTGAGCCTGCCGTTTGGGAGGTCAGGGGTTCGGCTCTCAGTTCGACCCTCGGATTGCCAAGTTGGTTCCTTCAAAAGGTTGTGACCGTATTCCTTTCCATTACTGGCCCCATATCCTCTCCGGACCAAAAAGACATCGATTAATTAGAAAGCTTTATTTTTTACTTGTGGCTTTGTGCCTCGTCGACGTCGAGGTCATTAAAGCAGGAAGAAGGAACGGGAAGGAATTCGGCCATTGCCTTTTGAAGGAAGCATCCCGGCATGCATCTGGAGCGATTTGGGGAAACCATGGAAAACCCAAATCTGGATGCCTGGATGGGGATTCGAACCGCCGGCCTCCCGAATGCGAAATTAGGAAACATTAACGAAGAAAAAGCATCGTGCAAAGAATATAATACTTCTACAGGATCAAACAAGGAGACGATGAAATTCTGTTTATGCTTTCTACTAATTCTTAATGAGGGATTTTTTCTGTCGTTTCGATGTGGATAACTTGTTTTTTCTCTCCTCGCTACAGGAAACAAAAGTTATCAACGACTTATGCACCGTAAAGAGAAAGAACAGATAAGTAAACAGGATGCAATACTGATTTCTTTAAAACCATTTCGCCGCTGGATAAACTATTAATTCCTACTGCATTCAAAGTTATGAACGGAGTTGAAGATAAACCATGTTTATAATTGTTGCAACAAGAGAAATTTAACGTGATATTTACGTTACTGCTTATTTTATCTTTCGCAAACAGAGTGTGTCACCACACGAACATAAATTAATTCAACTGATCTGGTGAATATGCCATGTTTATCTTTGTCGTTTCTTGGAGTGGAGGTAGTTTTATTGTTCCGTCTTCCTGCCGAGTGTCATAAAGATTCCCAGAGCCCAAGATCCTCGTTTACTCAGCCGGATGTACACACTGTGCAACGCCTTTCGCTCTGTTTGTAGTCATCATAACTGTTAGTGTAAACAGGATCAAAGCTCTTTCGGGAAAGCGAAGAGCATTCCAAGCAGTTCGTTTGGGGCTTACCATGCATAGGATTCGTAAGGACACCCGATCGATCTCTGCTCAGGCCATGCGAATTTAGATTTCGCAAGTTTTTCCGGGTCATCCAATTGCATGGCAGGGTAGCCCCTTAAAAAAGCCAATGAGTGAATTACTTCTCATTTCTTACCATACATACTCTTATGGCTCTATTGACCTCGATATTGTGGAGTGACAAAGGTCCAAGCAACAATAAAACACAAAGGGACAAATCTTCAGCTATGCAACATCCTTCTTTAATCTTTATCACTCTCCAAATATCATTCAACTGACACTAAGGAATTGTTGCTTTATCAGGGGCATGACCGACTTGTGTCAAAGTAGTTCAAAGCTACGTTATGGATGAAATCACATTCTACGAACCAAAAAGAATGAACTAAGCCAAAGAAAAGGTAATAATGTATTCTTCATACCTTAATCCCTTCATTTAGTGGAAGACGAGTCTACATTACTGCCACTCATCTTGTGATAATTGTACAGACGCTATTTGGCTATTTCTTTGACAACTTCTTTATTATACCTTTTGAATTAAATAAAAGCAGCAGTGAGCATAATTGAGTACAAAACTTTATTTAATTTCCATTAATTGCCCGATTATGCTATGACAAAAAAGAGAGCAAAAGCAAGTTTACCCTGACATTGTCACAGAATGCACTTATGCCATTATATACAGGGTGTTACAAAAAGGTACGGACAAACTTTCAGGAAACATTCCTCACACACAAACAAAGAAAATATGTTATGTGGACATGTGTCCGGAAACGCTTACTTTCCATGTTAGAGCTCATTTTATTATTTCTCTTCAAATCAAATTAAACATGGAATGGAAACACACAGCAACAGAACGTACCAGCGTGACTTCAAACACTTTGTTACAGGAAATGTTCAAAATGTCCTCCGTTAGCGAGGATACATGCATCCACCCTCCGTCGCATGGAATCCCTGATGCGCTGATGCAGCCCTGGAGAATGGCGTATTGTATCACAGCCGTCCACAATACGAGCACGAAGAGTCTCTACATTTGGTACCGGGGTTGCGTAGACAAGGGCTTTCAAATGCCCCCATAAATGGAAGTCAAGAGGGTTGAGGTCAGGAGAGCGTGGGGGCCATGGAATTGGTCCGCCTCTACCAATCCATCGGCCACTGAATCTGTTGTTGAGAAGCGTACGAACACGTCGACTGAAATGTGCAGGAGCTCCATCGTGCATGAACCACATGTTGTGTCGTACTTGTAAAGGCACATCTTCTAGCAGCACAGGTAGAGTATCCCGTATGAAATCATGATAACGTACAGTAGATACTAACAAAACTAAAATGAGCTCTAACATGGAAAGTAAGCGTTTCCGGACACATTTCCACATAACATATTTTCTTTGTTTGTGTGTGAGGAATGTTTCCTGAAAGTTTGGCCGTACATTTTTGTAACACCCTGTATAATTCTAAGTTACGTATATGATGGATCATCTGTCTGGTGCATTGTGGGTAGTGATCAATCTGCTCATATTTCTCCACACTGTGAGGGTGACTAGATCTAGGAGTGGTCTGATGGATTAACTAGTTATTCTTGTATGACATGGGAAACAGTCGACCTTGGTTCGTCTCCCGTTGTCTTTCACCTCCGACCAAGCTATACTTTGTTAATGTGAATGTGCTAAGGCGCTCCTTGATTTGGATTCAACATTGAATTTTAGGCCCCCTCTGCATGATAGGATTAGGCTGCTACAACAAAGACAGACTGCTCAGCATGCTAAGAAGCTAAGTCAGTGATACTACACCAAATCTACTATATCACTCACCTCGAAAGCTATTGGCTGGATAAAGGTGTCACGTGTCAGCCTTCGCTCGCATAACAGCGACCAGAGATACCATTAGAAGAAATTCGTGGTTATCTTCACAATTTAACACCTAAGCAACTGCTACCAAATTAACTGCCATAATACATTAATTAAGTTTGCGTTTCGTAGCGTCTCATAGTTTAAAAAATATCGGTAAACTTTACGTCTTAAAAAACGTGGATCTACTTTTGAGTAACATGTTGATAATGAAAGCAATTAAAAAAAAAAAATTACTCGTGGTCTCTACTGTAACCATGAATGCCAATTGTCATTCCGGCTTAGGATAAATTTCAATTTAATTAAACTTTCACTAATGTTGTTGCTTGACCAAAGTTTATGCATTGCGATTTATTTGCTTTTTAGGTATTTTACTGACAACTTTCGTTAATGGTCTTTCTTTATTTTCGCTGTGCGTAAGTTCTTAGGTTACACAGGGCTAGTCAAAATAATTGCAGCGATTTCACGATTTTTTCTTTTTGCTATCCTATTATAGGTACGATGGTGGGGTTTGCTGTCATAAGACAAGTGGCTCTCCAAGTTTCGATTCAACTAAATGCAAGCTTCCCGCGGTGGCCGCTAGAGCGCTAGAGAGCAAGATGGCTGAAAGTGAGAAAGCGTACGTTGTTCTCGAATTTCATTCGACTCGGTCTGTAGTAACTGTTCAGCGACACTTTAGAAAAAAGTTCGGCAAGGATCCCCGACATGCTAACACCATTCGGCGTTGGTATCAACAGTTTAAAGCCGCGGGATGCCTTTGTAAATGAGGAGGTGGCGAACAAAACGTAATAATTACACAATTTCAAATTTTACAGGAAGAGTAAAAAACTAAAAGACATACTTGCAGGGGGGTTTTGGGGTGATTTTTTTATTTACTCATATTGCATTTTGAATTCTATTTGACATTATGTTAAATCGAAATTCCTATCTTTAATAAAACGGAAAATATTCAAATTTGAAAAATTCAGTTATGCCGTTTTGATTGGCACCGATGCAATTATTACGTTTTGATTGCCACCAGGATGAAATTAAGCCATTTTGATTGCTAACGCTAAGTTTTTTTTGTGAGTTAGGTTAGGTTAATTAAAGTACAATTAGTTTAGAAAACCTTAATTGAGTCTAATCTAATAATATTTCAACTTATTAATCATTAAAAATTAAGACTCATTTTGAAAAAAAAGTTACTTCTTTGTTAAATAAAAAAAATCATCAGTGCTGTCATTATAGATTCATCTGAATGTCCATTTCGGTACATTCACAACCTCATCATGTCCATCTTCCTTACATTTCATCTTCATTATCTTCCCTCTGACTCTCATTGCTTTCCTAAAATGTTTTTGTACCAACTTAGTTCTTCACACTTTTCCCAGTTGCTTCCGAAATGCTTTTGTAACAATACCAGAACGTCTTTTGCTTTTTGTTCCTGTAACTTATTTTTCATTTACAGTTTTCTTAATGTGGTTCTATGCTCCTTTTACTTTTTTAGTAATTTTGTTACTGGTCCCTGTTCAATCACGCCTTTGTAATATTTTGAGGTCACAGTAGACAATCTTTGTCACCTTCTTTGCTGTCACAACTTTCTTACCCTTCTTTTTAGTTTTTTTCTCCTTCGACTACTGACTGCCTGCTTTTCTACTTTTATACGCTTTTATATCCTGTCAAAGTATTGTATACGTCACTCAGTTCTTTATATTGTTAAAAAGTGAGATTGTAAAATAAATCTGATAAAACTTACTTCTTTTTCTTCGATCCTGAATTCATAGTTTCAGAAGACATTTTAACTTCGTATAAACAACAATAACTGACAACTATACTATACTAATCTTATTAAGTTTTCTTCAACTAAACGTAAAGCCTAGTGTTGTCTCATTAAAAACGGCATTGAAAATGCAACAAAAAGAATACTGCATGTCATTTATTTCGTTTAGATTGGCATCGGACGAAATTGTATGAAAATTATTCCGTTTTGTCTTTAAAATTGTTGAAATTTTAGTGTAGTTATACCGTTTTCATCGAAATCACAATCTTTGGGCTCACTTTTAGTACATTTTTATGCCGTTTTGTTTGAAAATGAGTTTAGATTCAGATTCAGTGGACCAAAAACTACCGGATTAAAAAAAAAAAAAAACGTGTTTCGACCAGAAGTGTAGTTGAATAAAACTTTCTCGGGTAGCTAGCCGAGTTAGTACATCGTTTGACCACGACGTTTCGGCGGTCACAAATCTTTGCCGCCATTGTCAAGTGACCGAAACGTCGTGGTCAAACGATGTACTAACTCGGCTAGCTACCCGAGAAAGTTTTATTCATTTACAACGCCGAGAAAATCTCCAGTCTTACATAGAAGTGTAGTTATTACGTTTTGTAAATGTAAAACAACGGGTCGCTCTCCTGTATCTGAAGAAACCGTTGAACGTGTGCGCGCCAGTTACGTTCGTAGCCCACAGAAGTCTACTCCTCGAGCGAGCAGGGAATTAGGTATTCCACAGAAGACCGTTTGGAGAATCCTACGGAAGCGACTGTGTATGAAGCCTTACAGGTTAAAGTTGCTACAAACACTGTCGCACAACGATGAAGTGCGTCGTTTTCAATTCTGTGCCCAATTTCTAGAACAAGACGAAACATTCGCAGAAAAACTTGTGTTTAGTGATGAGGCCACTTTTCATGCGAGTGGAAAAGTGAACAGGCACAATGTGCGCATTTGGGGGACCGAAAATCCCCACGCTTATGTGCAGCACGTTCGTGAATCTCCCAAAATGAACGTGTTTCGTGCGGTCTCACGAAACTTTATGGGCCTTTTTTCTTTAATGAGGTGTCGATCACAGGGAAAAAACTATCTGCAAATGTTGCAGAATTGTCTCATGCCACTTCTGGAAGCTGACATTTTCCAGCAGGACGGTGTTCCACCCCATTTTTCTCTAGTTGTCCGTAATTTGCTAAACACCAGGATTCCAAACAAATGGATTAGTCGTGCTGGGGTTGCTGATCGTCAGCTGATGTCATGTCCTCCTTGTTCCCTTGACCTAACCCCCCGCGACTTCTTTGTTTGAGGTTTCGTAAAAGACACAGTGTTCGTGCCACCAGTACCAGTTGATCTGCCAGACTTGCGGGTACGCATATTCAATGCATTTGCTCTCATTGAGAGACATGCTGCATCGGCTATGGGAAGAACTCAATTATATCGATGTGTGCAGAGTCACTAAAGGTGCACATATTGAGCATCTGTAGACACTCAAAAAAACTTTCACAATTTGTTTATATATCTGTGTAATCTTGCAAGGGGGCGTCCATAAATTACGTGAGATGAAATATGGGGGGGAGGGAGGAATCCGGCGAAATCTCACCAAATCTCATAAAGGGGGAGGGGTATCAACGGAAATCACACGTGAGGTTTTGGAAAATTATGTTGGACTGTAGAGCTAAAAAAATAATAGGTCTACATACGACGCGAAAGTCGAATTCAGGGTTTTTTTTCGTCGAAAAGTGGGGTTTTAACCGGATTTGGATGGGTAAGACCTAAAAAAAAGGTCTCAAATGTTGCGAGGGCGATTTCTACGGGGTCTCATGGACCAGATCTCACGAAGTCCTATCAGGGGGAGGATGGGGGGGGGGTCCGGAAATACACCTCAAGTAATTTATGGATGCCCCCTAAGATTATGTCAAATAATAAATCTGTATTAATTTTTTACCGAGCGTAGTGGGAGAACATTTAACGTTCTGGCCTCGCATTCAGGAGGATGCGGGTTCGAATCCCCGTCCGGGCATCCAGATTTGGGTTTTTACGTGGTTTCCCCAAATCACTCCAGGCGAATGCTGGGATGCTTCCTTCAAAAAGGCCTTGGCCGAATTCATTCCCGTTCCTTGTCCGCAGTCCCCTCCCTCCTTTAATGACCTTAGCCGTCGACGAGGCGTAAAGCAATAAATAAAAAAGGAGTAATTTTCTGAAATCACTGCAATCATTTTGACTAGCTCTGTATTAAGTGGACATCAGACCTAATATGTTACTATTCTGGCAATTAATTCCTTCGAAGTTGCTCAACTGTTTAATAATATGGAACGTGTATTATGTTCTCTGGCCGTTACAGATACTGTGACCAATGATTACATTATGAGAGTTTGCCCAGTCTCAATAAAAAAAATCGTGGTGCTTTCGAAGCAAACAGGAAATCTTTAAATTTTGCAGAGTAAACTTTAAGCGTCAAATTCAAGTCAATTTTGTATCTAAGCAAGTTCGAGTTTACGATCTTTCAAACAATTATACACCTGTCCGTGTTTAATACCTACTTTTAATAAAACTTTTGAGTTCTTCAGGGTCAAGAGATTTTATTGACCCTAAGGGTGAAACACAGGGCAAGTTCGTATTTTGTCGGATCAGGTAAACTTTTTATAATCTTTGACCCTAAATACTGGAAGTATCCTAGACCCGTGACAATACGCAAAAAACGGTCAGGGGCTTACACTAGTATTTATTATAATTTTATTTCTAGACACCATGGAGTACAACCCAGGTAGTGGGTTACGCATATAACTATTACATAAGGAACAATTTTATCTTTCAATAAGGTCACATCCCCCCCCCCCCCTCCGAAACGTACTAACATGTTGAAATTTGTATTAAGTGCTTCCAAGCGATGCCCTCGTCTCGTTTTGACTCTCCTTTTTCGGAAAAGTCGACACAAATTAAAAATCCCGAAATATGAGACGCTGCACAACCGGGAAATGTTACTAGCACTGCAAAAATGACACAAAAATTATCTGTACAGGGATCATATCAACCTAAACATGTTCGGTTTTAGTCATAGTGGTCGTGGTTAGGTTGAAATCCGACTTGGACCAAGCGAAAAAAGTTTACGGGAAATCTGTTCTGCGGCATCCACCTCATAAATGGCGCATTTGTTTACAACAGAAGCAATCGATTGTGTTTGACTGCTTGTATCGATATAAAGATGGCGAACGTTGGTGTAGTACATCTATCGGACAAATACTTTCTACCTGTTAATTTCGTGCGACTTTTTACAACGGAGGGAAGCTGAAACAGCAATAAAACATTACAACAAAGGATTTAATCAACATTTCAAAGATTTTGATGAATTTTACAGCGCCTGCGGCATCTAATAGCTGGGCGCAGTGATGTTCCGATACCATCAAAGTATCGATACCTACTCAAATGAGTAGTACTCAAATTGTCTTGCGATACTTACTCATATGAGTACTTCAAAACTATCGATACTTACTCATATCGATACTTTAAAAAAAATTAATGTCGAAATATAAAAATATACGTTACATGTTGATAAATTATTTATTTTATTTGCCTAGTGTTATAAAATCAAATAACACTCAGTAAAGATTTTTATTTATTTATTAAAATTATAATAACGCTCACAATGTAAGCAAACTTTGAAGGTTTTGTCTTATCTTTAAATATTAATTTATTATTGTTTTAACACTTTTAAACAATAAAAGTCCGCTTTTGTAAAAAAGCAATTGTTACAGATATTTTGGGGACAGCTTATTTGTTTTGTTTGTCATTGTTTCACACGCGTTAGAAAACAAACATTCACTCAATACTGACGTTGTTACAACAATATGATACTGTTGTGCGTATTTATAAAGACAAGGAAATGTTAGTTTCACTTCTTCCCATTCTGTAAATGGATTGCTTTTTAGAGACCACACGCTTGGCGTTTTGTCACAAACTCCAAGCCTCTACAAACTCTTGGTTAATTTTGGGGAGCCAAACATTGTCATCCACACGCTTGCGCGTACGCTTATATGTTTTGGAAAAGAAAGCATGACGAACGACGATGTTGTGTCGGCCAAAACTTACGGCCTAACCTATTTATAGAAAAGAAAATTAAAAAACGAGAGACGGCAAAGGAGATCGTGGATGTTAAAAATCTACAGAAACCGTGCCACGTAATTATGATAATTTAATTCATGTAACTATGAAAAACTCTGTAGCTTCATGTATGTATTTGATTTAATATAAGTGTATTTTTTTTATATAATTACGTAACTAAGGAAACTGGAAGTAGCTTCTAGGCGATATAAATAATGAAGGAAAGGAAAATTAACCCACCACTTACCAAAGTTGACGGCTGCGATACGAGAAAACCTTTAATTGGACAAACACATACAAAATATTTCAGCGACTGCCTTCTTCAGTAGTAAATAAACAATACTAAGTCCGCACAAACGTGTAGCCGCTTCACAAGAACTTGCCGCAAACGCCTTTGATTTGTACCAAACAAACCGACAATCGATCGGATCAGCCACAAGTGCCTGCAAGCCTACATAAGCCTAGCCAAGCCAAGCGCCCTATACTCGTGTTTCAATTTGTGAAGGTTTGACAATGTTTTGCAAGCGTGTGGTCCCGGCATTACAGTGTTTGACAAGTTTGTCATTACGGTGCGTTTTCTTTTTCTTTGTGATATTTCCAGAAGTGATATTCCTGTGAAACGCTAGCTGAAGCAGCTTCTTCTTCCGATTCACATGGGCTACTTAGTTGCTTATGAACCATATCTTTTAGTTTTTGTGTGGGGCTGGTCGGTTGCGACCATTGGCCAGGTGTAGCGAAATGCGCACAAAGTACAACTTTATTAAAACCAAATAGGGACCTAAAACAAACTCTTCGAGATTATATTGCCTATTCTAAGACTGATTTTGTTTGATTTTCGATGATATCAACTTGACATCAGTGGGAAATTAATTTCGCAGGCGCGACTGAGTGGCGCAGCAGGGTTGATGCATTTAGAATTTAACACCGAGTGCGTTTCGATGCTTTCGATACAAGTACTTTTCTTCCGATACCGAGTAAGTATCGAATGAATTAATTCGAATACGAAAAGTACTCGGTATCGAAACAAAGTATCGAGTACTTACTCGTATTTACTTGTATCGGAACATCACTAGCTGGGCGTCGCTCTCATATTTCGTCATTTTAATTTTAATTTGTGGTGACTGTTACAGAAAAAGGAGAGTGTAAAACGTGAAGAGCATATTATAGAGAAGAAGTTGAAACAAATTTCAACAGGTCAGTACTAGTTTCGGACTGGTAGAGAAAGTGAAGGCCCAACCTTTAATCTTTCAATAATTTCGATAACTAACAGAGAGCGTCATTGTGATAAAATTTCTCAGTTCTCCTTTTTCTGGGAAAACCCACTGATATGCCAGCTTGCCTCATATAGTAAGCCTCACAAGGAACAGTTTCTGGAAAATATAAGAGTTACTTTCTCGAAACAGGTCTAAAAGTTTTAGGGGGAAAGCTTTGGTTGGTGTTTCGTATAAAAATATCCACGATGTCACACTGCAGCTTAACGTTGACTTCTGGTAAAATCTGAAGAGGAATCGGTACCAATCGTGGAGGGTGAGCGGTAACGATCTGACCTCGCGTTCAGCAGGTCTCCGGTTCGAATCCCCGCTCGGCCATTCAGATTTGGGTTTTCCATAGTTTCCCAAAATCACTCCAGGCGAATGCCGGGATGCTTCCTTCATAAGGATATGGACAAATTCCTTTCCGTTCCTAGTCCCCACTCCTTTTGGGCCACTAATGACCACGACGTCGACGAGGTGTAAATCCATAAGGCAATATTACCAGTGTCAGAAAAAAAGGATGTTTTCTTCGTTGTAAAGTAACGATCAAAAGGTGGAGAAGTGTAACACATTTCTCGAATGACAGATCTTTCTGGGTCTCACCACAAAAGTGACGCAGTCACGACCAAGTGAACTACGCATTCGCCGCATTTCCATTTTCGGAAGACTTGATGGAATGTCACTCTAAATCCTTTGTTTGTTTGGTGTTTAAAAAAAAAAAAACAAAAAAAATCATGACTCTATACTCGTTAATCAGGATTAGCCTACTGTTCCTATGTATGACGGCTGATTGTTCTATAAAAATAAAATCCCGTTAAAAGTTTCGTGAAACGACATAATACGATACGGAGCAATGGCGCTTACTTCGATTCCGAAAGAAAATATCCAGAGATATTTCCACCTATCAAATGTTCATTGAATTAACTGTGTAGGCGCAGAATTTCCGAACTTTGAAGAAAAACAACCAATAAATATTAGTAAGTTATTTATTTTCCAGGCAGATTATTTTTTGATCATGGTAGATTTACCTGATAGTATATTTATTTCAATTTTAATGATTACGTCATACTGTAGATGAGTTAATTGTGGTATCCACTTTTGTACTCAGAAATTCTCGTTTCATAGATTATCACAACACCAATTATCACCAAGGTCATACGTTGACAGACAGATGGCAAGGCTCACTATCTGTGTTAGGTTGGGTCGTCCTCACTTAAATCAGAGCAATGAATAACGTTTTAAATTGCCAACACCGGCAGAGTAGAGGCAGCGTACTTACTTCTCGTTGCATGGGGCGCCGGTTCGAGTCCGGCCTAGGGCATGGGTGGTTTTAATTAAGTGTTGTGTTCTTCTTGTGCCGTCCTTACACAAGGGAGAAAATAATTACACTTATAAGAAATCTGTACTTTGTAAGAGAAACAAACACATTGAGCTGGCTGTATGGCTAACAGGGCCGAATGCCAGTCACTCATCAGTCCACCCTACTGAACCTATTTTCAGCTGGCCACAAGCTAAGTTAAACGTACTGGAAATACTCTGGAAATAAAAAGAAACACAAAAATCGATCGATACAACAAACTGGAACTTCGCTATAGGGCGCCTGTGCATAGATGACGGCGACTCGTCGTCAGAAGATAAATAATAATAATAATAGTACGTTGGTACAGGAAGAACTTTCTTTAAATTATCTTCATGGGAATCAAATTAAAGGTTGCAATCCTCCGAATCGCTAAATATTTGGATTTTAATTTTTCTTCGAAGATTTGTGCGAGATTTTGGCGTAAAAACATTTACAAAATCAATTTCATCTTTTATTTCCGAAACTAATGGCCAAAAATTTATTTCAAAAAATAAATATGTGTCGATTTTTATTAAGTTTGTGGTTTTATAGAAATAACCTAAATGAGTAATTTTAGTAAATTTGATACTTTTGCTGACAATTCTATCGTTAAAAAAAAAAAAAAAAAAAAAAAAAAAAAAAGTATCATTTGTCAGAGACCGAGCGTGGTGGTGTAACGGCTAGCGTTCTGGCCTCGCATTCGGGAGGACGGCGGTTCGAATCCCCGTCCGGGCATCCAGATTTGGGTTTTCCATGGTTTCCCCAAATCACTCCAGGTGAATGCCGGGATGCTTCCTACAAAAGGCCATGGCCGAATTCCTTCCCATTCCTTGCCCCCCATCCTTTCCCGTCTCTAAAGACCTAGTTGTTATAGGAGACGTTAAAAAAAATTGTACAGAGATTTTCATGAATCAAGTAATAAAGAAGTTGGAAACTTTTTAGATATTTCAACTAGGGCCGCGAGCCACCGGCCCCATGTTGTGCGCAGGTGGCCAGTGTGAATCATGAGTGGGGGGAAGGACTTGTGTCTAGTCTAAATTTAAACTGAAAATGTTAGGCACGGCGCACTTAACGTAAAAATTTGTGTTACCATTTGTCTGCGGTAGTAAACTACGTATAAACCGCAATCTAGATTGTCGGTACGAGGGCCCCGAGACTCGAACCCGACCCCATGTTGTGCGCAGGTGGCCAATGTGAATCATAAGAGGGGGAATGACGTTTGTCCTGCCTAAATTTAAACTGAATATGTTAGACTCGGCGCACTTAACGTAAAAATTTGTGTTACCATTTGTCTGCGGTAGTAAACTACGTATAAACCGCAATCTAGATTGTCGGTACGAGGGCACCGAGACTCGAACCCGACCCCTTTGGGTCGTCAGTGTGCGACGCCTTAACGCACTGAGCGGCTTATCTCAACCTATACCATTTTTTTCCTTCTAGCTCTGTCCAGGGCTGGTAGCGTAGGGTCTCGCTTTACGATGCAAAGATCGCCGGTTTGAATGAAATGTCGTGTCCCTATTGCAGAGGAAATAATAGTAATGGTGAGAATAATAGTAGGGGGGACAGGGGATGATGGGACAGTTTTCACATTTTGATGTTTACAGCTGATTCTGTGAACACTGTCCCAATTTTGAATATATCACTGTAATCTGCATCTATTAGGTTACAGTTCTGTATTTTTTTACAGTCAGAATATTAAATTGTATGACTGCAGGAAACCAAACAGTAAAAGTCGTGGTTGGCCAACCAACACCATACGTGGGCCAGGGGCAGATCCAGGGGGGGGGGGGCTAGGGGCCTCAAGCCCCCACCCCAAACGTATCTAGGTCCACCCCTGATATTGTAGTTTTGAGACTTTTTTTTTTTGTTCTACGGATTTGAGGCCCGAGGAGGCTATAAATACTACCTTTTTCCCGACTCGCAAGCCCTCTGAACCAAAATTCACTCAAGCCAAGCCCCCTCCCCAAACCAAAGTCCGCTCAAGCCCCCCCCCAAAAAAAACAAATTCCTGGATCCGCCCCTGCGTGGGGCCAAGTGCCTTTTTTATAACGACAAATTTGACTGACATTTTCCAAAACCAAATAATGAACGTTATTTAAAAATCGCTTCTTAATTACTGTTTTTATATAAAAGCTTTTACAAAACTATAGACAAAGCAATTCAATCAATTAAACATAACAATCTGAATACGGATGCGTCAGCTCACCAGAAAAATTCATACCTGACGGATTATTTAATTTAACTTTTAAAAATCTTCTGGGCAATTTTAACCTGCAAATTTTGTAATAAGTCGTTTTTAAACAGATTTATTGTAATTCGATAAAGTGGCAATAACTAGAACGACAAAAAATCGTTTGAGGGAGGTTCGAAACACAAAATGCGGTGATTTTACAAGTAAAAGACATGACGCACAATGTAGAATACGGAGAAAAACAGTAGAAAGTCATGTATAAGTCTTGTTGACAAGTGTTGTTAGTGTACTTACAAATACTAGACAATTAGTATGTGAATTACGAACAAAATATTAGGTAAGTATACCAATGATGAAGTATGCACAGAGCTGAACAGTGCATGCCATCTAGCGGCTGATGCTCTGAACTGACTGATACATGCGCTACCTTCCGGTGGGAACTACAACCACGTCACAGCAACCGCTCACCTGGAGAAAAATTTATTTGGATTACTGAAATAAAAGAAATTGATTTCTAAATTACTTTTTAATCTGACATCCTTATTACAAACATTATTCTGCATGGGTATCAATGATAGTCGACTCACAAAATCTTTGCTTTTCCTTTTAACTTCACTATTTGAGAAACATTTTAGCGAGAAATAATAAATAAAAACCATCACCCCATTTTTTGCAATATTAGTATCACTAATCCAAAAACTCTTTCAAAATTTACAGTGATATTTCTAAATGTCAATACAAGATGATTTGTTCTCTTAAACAGAATTGCTAGTGTGTTATTTGTAAGTATGTAGGTGCAGATGACTTAACAACTGTTTGAAACATCGAGGAGGCTGTCAGGTTTGTCCCAAACCGTCGGAAAAATATCATTAGCAATGTCGTTTAGTCGCCTTTCATTCGCATTGCTATTCGTAATCTAACTAAGGTCTTCTTTGCAGAATTTCGTGATTAGGAATTGTGCACTACCACCTCTCGTACGGTGCTCGCGAAGATAGAAAGGGTGATAAAAATTTCCATGGGAGCGTCCATAAACCACGTATCTCCATTCTGGCCTCTTGTAACTCCCCCCCCCCCCCCCCGGTAGCCTGACGTGGCTTTTCTTTCTACCAGCCGCCACGTAGCACCCTATTGCTTCCAGAAGACATTTTGTATTATTTTCTTTTGTCAGACTACCGTAAATTACATACGGAGATAATTAAATGAAGAAATAAATATTTACATGTTGTTGTATATTCTGTACCTCATTTTAAATGCGACAAATAATATGAATGAAAAGCTACGAGGCCTGGCTAGGAAACACCCCCCCCCCCCCCCCCCACGTAGCCCAACGTAGCTTTCCAGCAAACCCCCCGCCCCCTAGACCGAGCCACGTAGTTCATGGATGTAACAAACTATCCTCAGGTTGCTTGGTAGCCAGAATCTGTTACTGTGGAGATGGTAAACGATTTTGTAAGTAGTTATGAATACAAGTATCTTTAAGAAGGAAAAAAGCTAAAATTGGTATTCAACCTGAAGGTTGGTTAGTTGGTGGTGGGTTGGCGAGTTCCTTTCCTCCTTAACTATCCTAACTCGGTAATCCTACCGGGTTAAGGGAACCTAAGTTTAACGTGTAATTCGAACCATTGAAGCGTTCTGGCGTATTTCACATTACACAGCTAGCTACGGGTACAGGCGAAGGTCGGGTTAAGACCCTACGAAAATCCCCACGGAGACAGGCATTAAAAGTGAGCACCTTTCGATTTCCCGTCAGAAGCCCTAACCACTGCGCTGCTTTTTAACAAGGAATTTGTAGTTCATTAAAGCACTGCTGACTAGTTGTCATGAAACCAAGCGATGAAGATGTTATTTTTCACCTTTTCGTCTTCAGCAGTTCAGAAGAAAAAGTCACCCTTTCAAACATTATTGAAAAGATCGCAGTAACAAAGTTTCAGTCCATGATTCTAAAGGTATTTCAGAAAATCGTTTGGAAGTGTTTCTGCTCAAAGTTCCATACTCGAAGGAAAAAGAAGCTCTATTGTTGTAGCTCATATTTCTGTTCGCCTGTCACAGGCTTCTAGCTCAAAAACGGAATAAGTTGCAAACTTCAAATTTTGCATATGTTATGTTTTCGTAAACCCAACAACAATTATCTTGTTTTAAAGTTCTGTAAGCTTTCTTTCTACCATGATTCAACACAAGTAAATTAAGTTTTTCAGTATTTATAGCTTTCCACCTCGTCGACATCGTGATCATTAGAGGCGGAAAATAGCTGTAGGTTAGGAACGGGAAGGAATTTGGTCATGACCTTTTGAAGGAATCATTCTGATCTTCACATGGAGTGATTTGGGGGAAGCAATGGTAAACCGAAATCGGGATGGCGATTCGAATTAGCTTCTTGCCGAATACGAGGCCAGAGCGTTAACGCTCACCCACTACGTTCAGAGCTCTCAAGTAAAGGAATAAGATTTTTTATTCACTGGAAAATAAAGAGGTGGACGGCCACAAAAGTTAGCAGTTTCAGACCATTTTTTGCCAACAGATGTCTCTCATAAACGTTATAACCCAGTACTTGAAATTCGCCTCCAATATCTACCATATACTGTATTCAAACTACAAATGCAAATACTAATATCTAACATAGTTTATAAATTGTGAGGAAAACAAATTTACTTTGCCTTATATTAATACAGTTTTATCACAAATGCTCTTAATTCATAGAGCATTGCATTCTAATGGATGGTACAAGTACTACCTACATTTATGGGAATGCTGGAATAAAATGCTATGATCTCGTAGCAAGATTTTTAATTTGGTGAGCTCAAATAAATTCATTCGAGATTGTTCAGCTGAAAATGGACCTTGTAAAACAGGCGAAGCTATGTTCTGTATAAACCCATCGTCACTGTTAGCTGAGAGGAAATAGCCGGATACAACTTCTCGGTCAAGAACTAGACAGAGAAAGCTAATTCCGCCTCCGGACTCCAACCAGCAGTTCTCTTTAGTGGTCTCCTTGGCTGACTCTATAACAAAAACAATGACATCCCTGTTGTAGCAAATGTCTATCTAGAGCCGTGGTGGACAACCTTTTCAGCAGCCGGGCCAAATTTTAGAAATAGAATATTTTTATAAAGAAAAATGTAACATGTATATTTAAAAAAGTATTAAAAATTATTATTTTTTATAATGTGACATTTTACTTTTTAGGCAGAACTGAGTGCATCAATGTTGATGTCGAAAGCAGTGGTGGCCAGTCGCAACAAGTTTTCCAAACGTAAATCAGTGATTCGTATTCTTTGTTGTGTCGTAATATTCTTCATCTAAGTATAATATTGTTCACACGCAAGTTTTTCGAATTGGCGAAATCGTCCCAAAGCATATCTGTAAAACGCAGACACTGCTGGAGTTTTTACCAGATATGTCGAAATATTTTTTGTAGAATTCTTTCTTACCAACCGGGTGGAATATCTCCTTACGCACAACGTCACAACTCATTTTCCATTTGAAAATTTGCCAATGAATTTACTTCTACGAAAAATTGCGTTGTAAGTGCAGGTAAAAGTACACGATGTTTTTTGAAATCTTGAAATGGGATTTCAAACTCTACGTTTATGTCTGATATTAACTAACCATAATTATTCACCGAGAGCTGTGTCACGACTGCTTGCGATGTAGTGAGTAAAATTTTTATTTTTCAACTGTTGTTCCCACACCCCAGGTTTCATTATGTGGCAATAAGAGCTAAAAAGTTATAAATCACTTAGTCTTTGCCTTGCAGACGAATAGAAACGCAAAGTCACAAATCTTCTCGATGTCTTCAAACTCTTGGATACTTTTTGACTTGCTTGCGTAGAATGACTGTATTTCTTGCTTCAAATTAAACAATCTTATTAGCATTATTGTACGGGTCCACCATCTTTATTCAGCTTGGAGTGTAAAGACATTATACTCTGACTCGAAATGCTTGAGGAATTTTTGGAGTTGACGGTGGTTCAACTCCTCGATCTAGTTAAGTTCGCTGTTTGGTAACCACACTGCTAGACCTACTACCGAAGCAAGCGATCGAAGAATCAGCTCAGCTTCATACCTGAGCTGTACCTAAGTCGTGATAAGGCTCTGCTGCGCACCCGTACAGTCGACTGTCCATCCTCGCAAGATCAAGCGGGGGATGATATTGGTTTAAAATAGCTTAACTTAATGTTATAGTGTTTGGTACCACAGTTGAGAGTTAAAAAAAGTTTGGCTATGTTATGATTTGGCTCCGTGGGCCGCATGCTGATCTTCAATGGCCCGCGAGTTGGTCATCCCTGATCTAGAATGTTCCTCAGATAACAAAATGTTTCCAGTATTGTTTGTGTTGACGATGTATTGACATTGGACAGGATGTAGTACTATTACTATTATTATTTTAATGGCTCTCGCCTTCTTAGGCCATACAGGCAATCGAAATGTGATTCCAAAACATCTAGTGATTTTGGTTTGTCCAGTATATATTGTTCCCAACTACTTATAGACACCACAGGCTGGAAAAACATTAACACACACGACACTTCATGATATTCAAAAAAAGTCCTAAATCAACACCATTCTGTTCGTTGAGACCGTTTCCATAATGAAGAAAACCAACAATTTTTAAATTAAAATATTGTACAAAGGATAATATTGATTCAGTTTTGTCAGCGACAGTTTACTACTAATATCAAACGATCATAATTGAAATTTTCTCATTGCAAAACTTAAAAATTATGCTTTGATTACAAAACTCCAATACTATTCAAGTGTTTCACCACAGAAGAACATGAACGTGTTACTAACTGAAGTTTTGATTTATATATCAACTTCACGATGTGGTATGACAGAGTCATCCCCAATGAATAATAATTTAGTCATAATTAATACTCATTCTATTTTATTTGTTTATTAAAAAATGTAAATTTTAGGGCTAATTGATGCGTAAATAATTATGTATTAAGCCTGGGCGGCCAAATTTATTGTTATATAATTCAACTCACTGCAAAATTGCTGTTAAAAAAGTATTAAATGTGGAAAATGTTGGAACTGCAGTTTTAAGCGTTCGAATAGCCGGATAGTGCCGAGCGCTGGCGACAACCAGGCGCCTCATACACAATAGACCAGGCACTGTATGACGGAAGATTCCGTTAGATGAGGGCGATGGCCCCCGGCTCTCCGTTGAGTCAGGGAAAATGTGCGCGAAACGAGCGACGAATGCTAGCTACGGTACGAAACACGTGATTGTGGGCTACGTCGTTTCACCAATCGTACATGGCTACAGGGTCTACATTTGTTAATGAAAGGCTTCTTTTCCATGTACTGGGAGAGGGTTGCTAGCTCTCCGTGGCGGGAGAAGAACACGCCATGAGAGAGAACTTGCTGTTCAGACGAGCTGGAGTGTGGACGTGTCATCCGACACACTCTCCTAGCTGTTGGTCCACGGTTGGAGCTAGAGGCATTCTGGCTCAGATGTTGCTGGAAACAGAGTGTACTGCTGGTAGAGGCCATCAGCAGATGCACTAGCGCGGATGGGTCCGTGAATTTGCATCCAACTGTGACACAGCGTGTCACACTTTGTCAAGCAGATGCGGCCACGGTAAAGTACCAATGCAAAGGTCAATGGTTCCATAGAGTTTTAACGAGGCTTGCAAACCCGTAAGCGACTCCCGAAATTAGATTCTCCGCTCTCATCACGATAATATTTACTGAGCTAACCAACTTTCCATGTTTATTAACTTCGAACTTTTTAAAGTATCTTGCTCATTATAATTAATTCAAATGATGCTTTTCATTTTAAATAGCGCCCCTGGGATTTCTTTTGTAAGTGTTAACTTTAATTCGATGGCCTGCGACGCCACTTTATTGTATATTAACTTTGCAAAATCTTTGAAATATTTAAAATCTGTTTATGTTTTCATTTATCCGGCAAATTGTAAACGCCGGGTATTGCTTGTTTATTTTCTTTGAACATATTGTGTTTAACGTAACGTTAAATATGCCCGGCCTTGTATAAGCCAGAAGACAGAATAAATTGAATATTTTTGTGTAATTTAAATTCTTGCAGCATTCAAGGTTCTAGTTCACCAATTAACCAAATTAGAAAATTAATATTCATACTTTCCGATAAAATTTCAACGTGATGGTATCCCCCCCACCCCTTTCTCCGAACAACCGGGTTACCGCAACGACTAATCTAAAAGTTAACATTATGTAATAGCTAAATTTTTATAGTGATTTTTCTGCAGGGCGAATCGAAATTGTTTATTGATTATTAAAAATGTTCTACTGTTTCCTGTACATAAAATGTATAAATAACAGTAGATAACAGTAATTGCTACAGAACTTATCACCAGCAGGAACACCGAAGCTAATGCTTCATCACAGATAGCTGTGCTACATAGGACGAACTGCTTCAACCTCAATGAACATCAATTGTTATTGTAATTATTCAAGACACTTAATTAATTTTTTATTACTTGTATATTAATAAGAAGTGATATTAATAAACACAGACAGATACTAATCATCTACTTCGGTAGTTATTCCTTGGATACGTCTAAGGCGGTCCTCCATTCAGCTCTATTCTCTGCCCTTCTCTTTATATCAATGTCTCCTGCAGCCAACATCTTCCACTAACTACTGTATGTGTATTAACGAAGATCTTCCTCAGTATCTCTTTCCTTCTGGTTTGTTTTCTCTAAGCTTCACGTCCTTAGACATGTCCAATTACTATTGTACTCCACCTCTTTATATTTTTCTGAATATTGTTATATTCTCTCGTCCTCTGAAAAAATTCTTGATTATTGATTTTGTCCCGCCAACTAATCCTTAACATCTTTGTGTAATACCATTGCTCAAATAAAATTAATCTCTTTTTCTCTTCTTTCCCATATGTCCAATTTTTACATCCATACAGCTCAATAGTCCAAACATAAGCATTTAATAATCTCTTCTTCCTAGTCATCGAGATGATGTTATTCTTTTGTAATTTTATTTCTCCGTGCCAGAATTCTTGCACATTCTCCAATGTTTCTTCATTAATTTTCACTTATGAACCTTTATTTATACTACATGCTATAACTTTGGCCTTTGCTCCATTAATTTTTATATTGTACTCAGTGCTCATTATTGCCTTCATCTTTGTCTTCTATATCTTTAAAAATCAGAAAGTTTGGATGTATGTTTGGATGTATGTTTGGATGTACTGTGGCCTCGATGTACTGCCGCCTCGATCAAGCCTTAATAGCTCAACATTTTTAAATGAAATTTGTCAGGAAGTTAGTAAATTGTGTGTTAAGTGACATAGGATAGTTATTATTAGACCCTATGCATAAACTGAATACTTCCTTCAGAAATTGTCATTATAAATTAGCAAACGCCAAAGAGTTTCCTACACGATCTGAAATTGTGGATCAAGTTTACATAGCAATTCATGACGTCACTAAAATGCAAAATAGTGAATGTATTAATGCTCGGGTGATAGAACCCTTGATTTTCTAGCAACAATATTGGCGGAGTTTGTGGCTTGGTTGAAATACAGAATGACAACTGAAACTTTATTAGTAATTTAAGCTGCTTTCATGAGCGCCAATTTAGTGGCATGTAACGCGCTGTACTTAAATTGTATCAAAAGATCAATAATAATAGTTCCAGAGCAGAAAATATAAATCTGCACTTAACTTTTTTTTTTTTAAGTCGTACTGTCTTTAAGTTCATAAGAAGATGTCTTCAGTTGCGGACATGAAATAGTGAGTATCACACCGTAATTCCATTGGTAATATATGTGAAAAAATTAAATTTGAAAAAAGTGCTGATATCCAAGGCACTACATTAACGAAGGTTATGGTAAGGTTAAACACAGCTTGGACCAGAATTTACTAATATTTCAGGGTGCACTGTGGATTTGGAGTGCAGAAAGTGGCTGCCATACCAAACACTGACTATAATGACGTCAGAATCTGCTCAAGACGTCTACTGCCGTATGTGAGTATTGTGTAACCGATCTTTCGGCACTCATTACACTTTTGTAGCCTATGTCCCGGCTTTGAGGTACATTTTTCATTGAAGAATAGAAGCCAAGGAAGTAGTTGACCATTTTTTCCGGCCTTAAAGAAGAAATGTTACTGCTGGTTGTACTCTGAATAATAACAAAATCTTTTATATCATAACACACTTTCAAGCGGACGAAGTCGCGGGTAACTGCTAGTTCTTTTATAATTTTCTTAATATCCCTTTCACTTTCTGTCACTATCACAATGTCACTTGCGAATCGAATCATATTTACTAATTCTTCTTGAATCTTTACCCCTGCATCAATTTCGTCCCTCATCTTATCCAGTCAGTCTTGAACATACGCATTAACAATTACAGGAGACAGCAAATCCGTAGAGCTACTAGCTTTCGAAACGTCACGAATTTTACGCGACCAGAGGACCAAGAAGTTTCTATAAGTTTATCCGCCGTGAAAGCGTTCACAATTATCTAGATTCTAGAGCAACTCCTTGTCTGACTCCTAGATGTATTATAGTTATTTCAAATTTTTATTACAGTTGGTTCATTTTTGTACAAGTACTATATGAAATGTCTATCTCGGTACTGCACGCCCATTTTTCTGAGGATCTGAAACATCAACAATTTAATATTATCAAGTGAAATCAGATGTCCGTTATGAATTTATTATTTATTAACTAAATGTAAGTGGGTAGATTAGACTTATTTAAATCATTGGATGTACATTTCGACTATGAGAAGTAAGTATTTCGCAAACCGCGATTCAATATAATATCCTTATTAGTGTTTCTCAACCTGTGGTCCGCAGGTACAATATTAAAAACTTAATTCCAATCGAAATAATATATAACAACAAAAATAAATTTAAAAAAAATTGTTCACATATAACGCATAAAGCGCACGTACTACAGGGTGTCCAGAAAAGAACTCCCTGATTTCAAAATTAAATATCTCGAAAACAAAGATCGATAGAGGAATGCGGTAAACGGTATGTTTATCGTGACAGCTGTAAGAAGTGTATACAGCAGTTTGAAATAATAGTTACAAAAGCTGCTAACAGATGGCGCTGTAATCGCCATACGTAATACCTAAATAGTGATCCGAAGCTCAGGGTGATCAGTTCCACCATTGAAACGTGAAAGGAGGTTAGCGTACCGAAGGAAGAGTTTAAAACCATATGCACCATTGAATAACGCGTTTTTCTGGTGCTAGAGTACCACAGGTTAGAAGAGAGTCCTACGGCAACACGGCGAAGTTTTCAAGCACGATTTAATGTTCCAAAAGGACCCGATGCGAAAACCATTCGTACGCTCTTCGCAAAATTTCAACGAACAGGCAGCGTAACTGATGATCTAGTGGGGAATGTTGGCCGCAAGCCAACCGCAGTTACGCCTGAAAATATCGCCACAGTGTCTGGAATTATTCGGTGAAATCCAATGTCATCCGTCCGTAGAATTGCATCGGAAACTGGTTTGAAGCGTTCCAGCACGCAGAAAATACTGCGAAAGAGCCTACACATGTTTCCATTCAAAATTCAAACGCACCAGGCCATACCCGGACGAGCTGAGCAACAAATGGTTGCCTTTGCTACTCAGATGCTCACAATGATTGATAGTGAAGGATTTGATGTTGGCTGCATCTGGTTTACAGATGAAGCACATTTACACCAGAATGGCTACGTGAATAAGCAGAACTGGCGATTTTGAGGTTCCGAAAAGCCATATTGGTGTGAAGCGAAACCCCTGTATTCTCCTAAAGTTACTGTGTGGGGTGCAGTATGCAGCAGAGGCATTGTTGGCCCTTTTTTTCATTCGAGAAACGGTCACTGGTGCAAGTTACGTTGCAATTTTGGAACAATTTGTCGCCACACAGCAAGCGTTAGAGGATCGACCAGGTACTGAATGGTTTATGCAAGATGGCGCCCGACCACATCGGACCGAACAAGTGTTTCGCTTTCTTGAGGAATACTTCGGGAATCGAGTCATTGCTTTGGTATATCCCGAATTTACTGGTGCAGGCATGGATTGGCCTCCATATTCGCCGGATGTGACTCCTTTTTTTGTGGGGCACAGTGAAAGACATGGTCTACCCGAAGCATCCCGCCACGCTGGACGAGCTGGAATCGGCGATCTCTGCGGCATGTGAATCCATTTCGGTCGAGACACTACGAAATGTGATGGCGAATTTCATTCTTCGTTTGCGCCACCTCTGTAGTGCCAATGGTGAACATTTTAAAAAGATTGTGATGTGATTGTTTGCAGAGATTGTTTTCATACGATTATTTCACTTATGTATGCTGATATAAGCTGTACAGAGTACAGCGCCATCTGTTAGCAGCTTTTGTAACTATTATTTCACACTGCTGTATACACTTCTTACAGCTGTCACAATAAACATACCGTTTACTGCATTCCTCTATCGATCTTTGTTTTCGAGATATTTAATTTTGAAATCAGGGAGTCCTTTTCTGGACACCCTGTATATAAAACAATAAAAGAGTATAAGCCATAAGCCTATGAACTAAGCTTTGTATAAGCCATGGACATTTGAATGACAAGGCAAAACTCTAGTATTTCCAGGGCATGAAGAAACTGACTGCATTGTTACTATGAGAAAATAATTTCCTGCTGGCATCAAAGATTGGGCGGTCCTTGAAGGATCAAATTAGTGACCGTTTTATGAAGTCCTTATCGTAGATGCAGAACTTAAAGGACCGGAGTACGTGCCTATAACAATTTACAAGGATATTCATTAATGTAATTAATTAATTAAATTGCAACGGAACACACGCTCCGATGGCAATTTTCCTAAACACCCATCCTACCCTTTTCCTACACTCACCTACATCTGTCATCTACAAATTTTAACTTTGAATTCTTTCAACGTTTTTGGTAAATTATTCATCATTTCCCTTGGTAACTTATTCCAATCCCTGACACCCTTACCTAAAAAAGAGAATCTTCCCACTCCCTCGTGAGTGCCAGCTTGTCGTCATAAATGTTTCCTATTGACTCATTTATTGAACCCGATATCCAACATCACTGTGCTTGATACCCATCTAGATATTATTTCCGTGGAAATGGTTCTAATAGGGCGATCTCTGACTTTTTTCTCGTGTCATGTTCAAGTAAGCCGATTATCAGTGAATTCCGCAAGTCCTTAAGAAATTGATGAAAGTATCTCAAGTGACCAGATTCGTTAATTAGTAAAACATCTGACCATACCTGGCAAGATGCGATCCACACCAATAATGTTTTCAGAGATATTTTAATTTAAACTGTGCGCAAACGTAATATGAATTCACATGGAGGAAATGTGATGACGTCATCATTAAGAGGACGTATAGACCGTGGGGAGAAGATATGATTCACGAATTTAATTGGTTCCAAAGGGGCCATCCACAAATTACGTCACACGAATTTCATGATTTTTGGACCCCTCGCTCCCCCCATGTCACAGGTTGTCACATTTGTGGGACGCCCCCCCCCCTTTTCCCCGGCGTGACGTCACATATTTTGTAATTTTAAATTTATAAATTAAAACAGCACTTCCAAAATGATTTATGTATTTCTAATTAAAAAATCATATCAAAAATATCATGTGTCCATGGATTTTGAACTTATTCCTTGATATTGTTTATTATTGACATAATAGTCACTTCATTCTTAATTTCGATATTGGTGAGAACATTCGATGTGTCAACGTCATCTTCATCTTCCGCAACGAGCCAAAAAGTGATACAAATTATACATGTGATGTCAAAAAGTTTATGACACGTTACCCCCCCCCTTGTCACACGATGTCACACTTTGGTGACCCCCCCCCCAATTGAAGGTGTGACGTAATTTATGGATGGCCCCAAGTCTGAAGCAGATCTATTATCAAACAAATTTTTAGGTAACAATACACTGAATGCTGATTCACAATGTAACTAAATTTACCTCTTACGCATCGCATTTTTATTGATTACGTCAAATTCGGAGTAGGCCTACTTTGCTAATACAGAAGAATACAAGCTTCATAAGAAGTGGTACACACGGTATAGAACTATGAAAAAATGAAAGCTATATGTTTCAAACAGATTAGAGCATTGTGCATCCGCCTTCGAACCTCACTCTGAAGGCCAGAGTTTAGGT
The DNA here is from genome assembly GCA_031002005.1 of Vandiemenella viatica. NCBI lineage: Eukaryota > Metazoa > Arthropoda > Insecta > Orthoptera > Morabidae > Vandiemenella > Vandiemenella viatica. The sequence goes on along the minus strand of JARYHS010013631.1, from coordinate 169,276,362 downwards.
ATGTGGGTAAAATTTATCGATCTTCATCTTGACTAGAGTCGTACAAACGCTGTCATGGCTCGCTCGGTTTTTCGCTGCCAGCGCGACCTCTGTCGGCCAAATGCCGAAAATACAGCGCAGAGGGCCGAGCCTGGACGTAAGCTCGAGCCTGACAGTAGGCTCGGTCTGTCATTCGCCTGCTGCGTGCGGCCTCACTTAGAATATTGTTGCTCTGTATGGGGTCCCCATAAAAGGGAGTAATGGAGGCATTAGTGATGGTCCAAAGAAGAGCCGCCTAATTCGTGACAGGTATATACAGGTGGAGGGAAAGCATAAATGCGATGTCGAAGGAGTTAGGCTCGGAAGACCTGGAGCACCGAAGGCGTTGCTCTCGACAGAAGCTAACTGAAAAATTCTTGACTGGCATATTTAGGAATGACAGTAAACAAATATTGCTACCAGCAACATTCATATCTCGGAATTACCGCGAAAATAATATAAGAGAAATCAGGGCCGGAACCGATTCATTTCTGTATTCATATTTTCCATGAGCGATTAGGGAGTGGAATAGAAAGGATTTACCAGGAGAGTAAACATAAAATCTAGGAGTAGCTTTCGATAAAGCGCTCCGGCCATCCTGATCTGGGTTTTCCATGGTTTTCCCAGATCGCTCCAGGCGAATGCTGGGATGGTTCCTCACATTAACCCATGGGCGGCTACTGCCATATCCCGTATATCCCTTCAAAACCATTACCTTTCCAGATAGGTGCAATGCACCCTCCTCCACACACTTTTAGTGAATCGCGGAGTAATAGTAATAGTAGAAGCGACGCTGGTACTCGCTCGGTATAAGTAACTGAAAAAATATGGAATGTGCAGTAGCCTATATGTCTTCTGTCTTTTGTTATTTTCCACGTGCTGTTGTATTATTTTAAAAGATTGTATACATTTACTTGAAGAAAAAACGGATGCTTAGAGATTAGGCAATCCGTCACGTTAATGAAAAAATCGGCAAATTGCATCACATTTCGACATTTCTGTGATTCTCTGCTAAAGAAAGAACAGCTGTAACGACCACGAAAGAACGATGTGTACTGATATGGCAGGTGTATATTATCAGTTTTTTGTCATCATTATTATGCCTATAAAATATGTATTTTGTGTCTCTGTACATTGGGGTGTGGCCTCCAATTCATATCAACCTCAAGTAAAAGCCTTTTGTTCTTTAAATATAAAACAAACTTGAATTTCTTAAATACAGGATGCTGGAGACAAGACGGTCGAAGTTTACCGCTACAAAAGTTACTTATCCCTTAACGATGACGATGAAGAAGACAATCGACTTAACTAGGTGGATATTTAGAGAAAAATAGTACGCTTAGATGTTTAAAACTACTACCATGGAAGTGCTGCAAGCAAGCGACTTTTCAGCGGAGCTAGTTTCATCATTTCAGAAAAGCGGAATAATCTTTCTCCTCGGCGTATGATTGATCTTTTCCTTATATACAGTCGCATTTGAGAGTGATACCAGTTTGTTATTGAAATGTGTTCAATGTCGTACACTGATTTAAAACCTTACAAGACATCACCATTATTTAAGGCCTCCATATAAATCATAATGCACTAAATGTGGGTTCAGGGTATATTTTAAGCATATGGGTAACTGTAAATAACTTATTTATATTATAGTTTTCATTAAATTATGTTCTGATTTCGCGGTTTCTAATACTTTCTTTACTTGCGTTTATCACATACATGTTATACATTATATCTAAGACACTCAGTTAATAGAACAAACCCAAAATATTGATAGAAGTCATTGATATACTGTCGCTTCGAGAGTGCTCATGCATACAATCGTGTTTCGCTTTCTCTGATCTCCACCCTTGCTACGCGGCACGTGCGAGGAAGACACTGTGCGCTATTTCTGCATTGCTGAGCCTTCGTTGTCCGCCGAACCTTCGTTGGCCACCGAACCTTCGTTGTCTACCGAGCCTTCTTTGTCCACCAAACCTTCGGTGTCCACCGAGCCTTCGTTGTCCACCGAACCTTCGTTGTCCACCGAACCTTCGTTGTCCGCCGAGCCTTCGTTGTCCACCGAGCCTTCGTTGTCCACCGAACCGTCGTTGTCCACCGAACCTTCGTTGTCCGCCGAGCCTTCGTTGTCCACCGAACCTTCGTTGTCCACCGAACCTTCGTTGTCCACCGAACCTTCGTTGTCCACCGAACCTTCGTTGTCCGCCGAGCCTTCGTTGTCCCCCGAGCCTTCGTTGTCCACCGAACCTTCGTTGTCCACCGAACCTTCGTTGTCCGCCGAGCCTTCGTTGTCCACCGAGCCTTCGTTGTCCACCGAACCTTCGTTGTCCACCGAGCCTTCGTTGTCCACCGAAGCTTCGTTGTCCCCCGAACCTTCGTTGTCCGCCGAACCTTCGTCGTCCGCCGAGCCTTCGTCGTCCGCCGAGCCTTCGTTGTCCACCGAACCTTCGTTGTCCGCCGAACCTTCGTTGTCCGCCGAGCCTTCGTTGTCCACCGAACCTTCGTTGTCCACCGAGCCTTCGTTGTCCACCGAACCTTCGTTGTCCGCCGAGCCTTCGTTGTCCACCGAACCTTCGTTGTCCACCGATCCTTCGTTGTCCACCGAACCTTCGTTGTCCACCGAGCCTTCGTTGTCCACCGAACCTTCGTTGTCCACCGAACCTTCGTTGTCCGCCGAGCCTTCGTTGTCCCCCGAGCCTTCGTTGTCCACCGAACCTTCGTTGTCCACCGAACCTTCGTTGTCCGCCGAGCCTTCGTTGTCCACCGAACCTTCGTTGTCCGCCGAACCTTCGTTGTCCGCCGAACCTTCGTTGTCCGCCGAGCCTTCGTTGTCCACCGAGCCTTCGTTGTCCACCGAACCTTCGTTGTCCGCCGAGCCTTCGTTGTCCACCGAGCCTTCGTTGTCCACCGAACCTTCGTTGTCCGCCGAGCCTTCGTTGTCCACCGAGCCTGGAGAAGTTACAGTGGTCACAGCTTGCCCGAGAGGATCAGTCATAGGAATAACAGAGAGTTCGAACTTGAGTATACGGCAATTTGCAGGACATTAGTCTTGAAATTTAACAGGAAAAGGCTATAGAGCCTAAAATAGTCCTAATCTCCCAACTTACGCTTCTCAAGAGGGAGTTTATAACCAGGTTAAGTAACAGACGAGAATAATCCGTTTATTGCAGAAAACATTTCGCGGACGGGAGATGTTACAGAATCGAAAAAAGAAAAAAGAAAAATACCTCCGTCGAACTGGAAGACGGTAGTGGAGATAATATCTAATCACCACTTGTTTAACTAGTATCAGGTGTCCTGTTAGATAAATTGCAGCTCTTCAGAGACTGATGGGCCTTTTCTGATAAGCCGTTTATGGTGGTTGATAGGACTTCTATTAATACTAGCTGAAAGCACGGCTTTGTGTTGGCTCGCGAAGTATTGCTATAAGATATCTTTTATACAACAAAAGAAATTAATAAATAATCGTAAGAATTTTAATATTTAAACTTCACGAACTATGATCAAAAACAATGGTTTTAGTTTGTTGATTAAAAACGAATTAAATAAAATTGATATTTTAAATATTTAAAGGTTGCGTCTTATTATAAATAAATTTCAGTAATTTATTTAATTGTATATCATATTTTTTATAACAAAACTTCGCGAGCCACCACAAAACATGTTCAAAATTTACTGCATGCTCATAAAAATGAACATCATCTCGATGATTTTGTATTACATTACTTCAATCTTCTTCCTGTCGTTTTATTAATTACTCATTAACGACCGGTTACGTATGCGTTCTTTACGACCTGTCAACGTGAGATTTCGTGACATTTTCTTGTAATAAAAATAACTAATAATAATAATAATGCAGTATAATACAGATATATCACAAACACGTCAGTTCTATCATTACCGTAGCGCAACAATCTGGAATATTTTTTTTGATATCTCGCTTAATTCTCGAGATACTGTATCTAAAAAGTGAGGAACATAGGGTGAGATCCGGCCTGGACCAGAAAAAAAATCACCAAAACCACTATTTAACACGGTGGAAATTCACTATAGGTGTTTTATTTTTTTCCTATTGGTTGTTTTTAGGTGAAATACAGCCTGGGCCAGAAGAAACGTCACAAAAAGCACAAGAAAGTATACCTACAACTGGTTTTTGGCATGCTATATCTCGAAGTCTCATCTAGTTACATAAAAATTCATCATCAAATTGCGTCGTCGAATCCCCACATACACACATTTTTTAGCAATGATACATAAGAATCGCTAGTAAAAAAAAATTAATATCTCCCTTTCTGGAGTTCTGATTCCCTCAATATTTCAGTCTTTGGCAATGTTATTTTCAATTAAAGTTTGAAGTTTACAGATTTTAATTGTATAGGTATTTAAATAACTGATTAAGTGTGGGAGTGGAATTTCTTTACATAATTACAAAACTGTCGCATCTAAATTCACACAAATCACAGATGTATTTACATAGAACATTCAACAACCAAAGATCGTATTTAATACAAAAAATAATTAATTTCTCTCTTTCTAGAGCGTAAGTTCTCAGGTCAACATCGGAATCACAAACTACACTTTTAGAGAACAGTTTACGTGATTATCTCACCGTTGCTGTGAACAGATGGTTGCACTTCAAGTTCTGTGGTAAGTTATTGCATAAATGCCAACAGCGTTTTCAAACTGCGTCCCTCTCAATGGACAAACTAAAAACAAAACTACATGAACACATTTCCAATATCTTGCGCGTTAATTGATTTACTAATTCTTGACAATAATTGTCAAACCACGTGACGCGGCCACGTGACTGCATCTCGTGAGCGACCACATGACGTGATCACGTGACCCCTTTACGTGACAAGATACACGATAGCCTCTGGTTTCTCTCATCATGAATCAATAGAAATATTTAAAAAATATAGCTATTTATTTGTGTTTTTTTTTTACAAAAATAATGATTGATGGCACATCCACAATTGACTTTGAATCAGTATGTTCAATTTCACGTCTTTAGGTGCTGCAGTGTGCACATATCGTCTCCTAGTATAAGGGCTCGCTTCACTTGCCCTAACTAAATAAACTTCCTTAATTTTTTAAGTGTGAGAATGCTTAAACTTCTTGCTCCATAGTCTATGTTGTGATAGTTACCTGTTCCTTGTACTACCCACGCCCAGAAACCACGATATCGCGATTACACCAAGCGTCGAAACCTAATAATATGAATCATGCGTGGTTGGAAGCCATCTGGATAGACCAGTAAGCGCGAAAGCTTACTAGTATGTCACACTTTTCAATAAAATTGATCAATAATGTCATAATATATGTAAAGCAAGCTGTTATGGCTGTATAGGCCGGGAGTGCCAGAAGGTTAAAACGAGTGTGGTGCATGAGTGGTAACGTTCTGACCTCAAATTCTGGAGGACGAGGGTTCGAATTCTCGTCCGATCATCCAGATTTGGGTTTCCCCAAATCACTCCAGGCCAATGCCAGGATACTTCCTTCAAAAGGCCATGACCGAATTCTTCATATTCCCTGTCCTCAGTCCCATCCAGCCTCGACTTCGACGTCGAAGAGAAGTAAAAAAAAAAGAACTATGACCATCAATATTTTCCCGCCTCTGGTCTGCTCGACATCGACGAGGCGTAAAGTCATAAGCAAAGAAAAAAATAGCTGAAGGTTAGTTCGGCCGCCGATTGACAGAGTTTCAATATACCGCTCATACACCCCTGTTGTGACTGCCCTAATCTAACACAATCTTCAGTTTTACGTGGAATCCAAACCACGAAGTATCATAACAAAGTTTACTTGAACAAAGCGTAGCTTTACCAGAGTTGAAGGTCACTTTCGATGCTCGTAAATATTCCAAGTGAAACCGGTTTCGAACCGGGAACCTTCATTATCAGTCACGCGCCTTAACCAACTGCGTCACCAGATCTCTAATGAAATAAGTAAAAACTCGCAAACCACCATAAATAAACTAATAAAGTGGGTTGTATCGAATTTATTATTTCCTCTCAAATACGACTCCTAACCTGAACACGGTTGTTGGTATTCCGAGACGACCAGTTTTCTTGCTTCTTCATTTCACGTAACGATTCTCCGTTATTCCATGACTACTTATAGCATAATCAGTTTTACCAGCAAGCCAGTTCTAATCGTATTACAGAAGTATAACAATTGCTGTTCCGTGGTCACGCTCGCCGGTGACATTTTTGGACTGAATCCAAATATAAGGGTTTTATAGTAAACTCTATCTGTCCAGTGAGTGTCTGAGAGCCTTCTCGAACACTCTGAACCAAAGAAATCTATCCGTCAGTTATTCTCAACGTCCAAGTTTCGGAACCAAACATATCAATGGTACCGATGATAGGATTCAACATTAAATAATTTGTTGCAACGGCAGTATTTCACCAGAAATTATTGACACATAGCATTAAGCAACCGTCAAACTATGATGAACATTTAATCTAGTGTATAGACGGTAACATTCAAATCTTACATCTGAAGTGGCCGAGATTGATTACCGGTCTGGTCATGCAGATTTTGGTTTTCAATGGTTTCCCAAACCTACTTCTGGCAAACGCTGATATCATTCTTTCATAAGGGTAGCGGTCGATTTTGTTCCAGTTCATTGACAATAGGAACGGTTGGCTCACTGATTAAAGCACCTGAATGTAGATCGAAAGATCTCCGGTTTCAAACCCCCACTTCGGTGGTGATTTTCAAAGGCTCTTATTCCGACCTTACATCTGAGAAAAGCTTGCTTTGTGAGTTTCAAGTACACTGGAAAGCTTCGGTGGTTCTGATTTCACGTTAGACTGTAGGTCCTCATTACCCGGTAGGATAACTGGGTTAGTTTAGATAAGGAGGAAAGTAACTGGCCATCCTACCTCAGATACCAGGCCACGTCCTGCCAAACTTCGGGTTCAATTCCAAGGATTAGCTTTTCATTTTCAAGAATCCTCTACGTGTTCTAACTACATCGAATAGCCGTAAAGCCCCACTAAAAGAAATTAAGTCTGATGGTGAAAACAAACAGATATTAATTCCAGCGTTTATTCCGCAGGGACTTTACAGCGCGATGATTTCATTAACTGGGTATCTTGAAAAATTAGAAAAAGTAGAAAGAAAAATCTTGAGAAAAATACTGGGACCCAAATCTAATAGTAATGCTGAATACAAATTAAGACCGAACCGAGAACTATATTCTAAAATAGAAAAATTAACAGTTATAATGAGGAAAAGAAGACTGAAATTTTATGGGCACATGTAGAGAATAGATACTAATAGATTAAGGAAACAGATCTTCACCTTACTGAACAAATACAAATCCAAACCCACATGGTTCACTGAAACTGAAAAGGGCACGAAAAATGCTGGAGTGAAAACAGATATAGTATACAACAGAACACTCTTTAGAGAAGTAATTCAAATGCAGGTTTTCAGGAAGTACAGAAATACTTAAAGGGAAGAAAATGGACCCTTCAAGAAAGGAACAACGATCTCAAAGGAATAAGGAAGTTCGGAAGCAAAGAAAATTAAATACAAAGAAACATAGCCAAAGTTGATTTATCGTACCCTCCACATGGGTTATTCGAAAGAAGAAGAAGAAGAAAGCCGGAAGAGGACTGAGGACAATAAATGGTGAGAGAACTGTAGAATAGCCAGAACGCGTATCGAACCCGCATCCTCTCGCATACCAGGTCCGAATGTTCACCCATCGTACCTGGTGTTGGTTCCTTCTACATTTTCCAGTACCGGTACAGGTAGTGACGAAACACCCGGAATGCCCGTAAGCTTGATATGACGTCGGAATGACGCGTGGTCCGGAGTGCCTCATTAGCATGCGGTAGCTGGTTATTCAAGTGTGATTTCCTGGGAGCAAGGCAGGCGTGACTCAGTAACGGGTTGGCTCTGACGCTGCGCTGAGGCCTTGAGGTATAATATCCTGATACCTCGTACGACTCCGAAGTTCGGGCGCGATCTTGGGAATGGGCGTCTTTAAATAATCATGCCCCCTTCACCAACCGTACTTTTAATCTGACATATCCTGGCTCCGTATGGAAGAATAGATATTTTTTTTTTTTTAAAGTGATATTTTATGTTTTTATATGTGAAGATCAGTTTGGGTTTAGGAAAAATCGCGGTACAAGGGAAGCAATTCTGTCTTTAAGATTAATACTTGAAGGGCGGATCAAGAAAAACAAAGATACTTTTATGGCATTTGTTGATTTAGAAAAAACTTTTGATAATGTTAGGTGGGAAAAGATGTTCAAAATTTTAAAGAAGTCAGGTCTAAAGTATCGAGATAGAAGAATACTCTATAAACTATATAAGAATCAAGTGGCTATAATAAAAGTAGAGAATCACGAGAGACATTATTCAGTTAAAAAGGGTGTGAGACAAGGTTGTAGTCTACCCCCGTTAATATTCAACTTGTATGTAGAGGAAGCAATAAAGAAAGTAAAAGAAACATTTCCATGTGGCACAAGTGTTCAGGGAGAAAAAATCAGTATGCTACGATTTGCTGATGACATTGTATTGTTAGCAGAAAGGGCTGAGGATATTGAGGAATTACTGAATGGCATGAACAAAATACTGAAGGAAGATTTTGGCCTGAACATAAATCAAGGTAAGACTAAAGTGATGAAATGTAGCATAAATGATACAAATACTAGCAAATTAAATATAAAAATAGGATCGGGTGCAATAGGAGAAATAAGTGAATTCTGTTATTTGGGTAGCAAAATTGCAACCAATGGCCGAAGCAGGAATGATGTTAAAAGCAGAATAGCACTAGCAAAAAGAGCCTTCATGAAAAAGAGAAATCTTTTAGTTTCAAATATTGATCTAGGAATTAGAAAAAACTTTTTAAAACTCTTTGTGTGGATCACAGCACTTTACGGTAGCGAAACGTGGACTTTAGGAATACCGGAAAGAAGGAAAATTGAAACTTTTGAAATATGGTGCTACAGAAGAATACTGAAAATTAAGAGTACAGACAAAATAAGAAGTGACCGAGTTTTGGAAATGATGGGTGAGGAAAGAAGTTTGTGGAAGAAGCTTACAGAAAGAAGAGACAGGCTGGTAGGTCATATTTTGAGACATGCTGGATTGGTTAGTTTGCTGGTGGAGGGAACAGTCGAAGGTACGAACTGTAGAGGAAGACAGAGATTAGAATATATGAAGCAGATAATTGAGGACGTGGGTTGTAAGGTATATGTAGAGATGAAGAGGTTAGCACAAGATAGGAAAGGATGGAGGATTGCATCAAACCAGTCGAAAGACTGATGACAGCAAAAAAAAAAATGTTTTTGTTACCATGAACCAGTGGACTGAATAATTTGTGTTGTGTATCATAAGTGTATTTCTGTTTTTGAAATACATTGATCAGCCAAAACATTATGACCACCTACTTCTAGCATATTGGTCCACCTTTCGAACCTAATACAGCAGCGATTGGCGTAGCGTGGATTCTACATGTCCTTAGTAGGCTTCAAGAGGTATCTGACACCAGATTTCTACGCACAGGTTATGAAATTCCCTTAAATTATGGGCCAGCAGTTTGTGGGCGCGGCTGCTGGGAACGAGCATCTCGGAAACGGATAGGCTGGTCGACTGTTCGCGTGCTACTGTAGTGAGCATCTATGAAAGGACGGTGAAACCAGGGTGGGCAACAATGTGGTGGACACCCATGCCACATCTCAGAACGTGGAGGTCGGAGGCTTGCCCGCTTTGTAAAGCAGGATAGGGAGTATCTGGGGTAGATCTGACGGAAGAGTACAATTCTGGTGCTTTCAGAAGTGTTTCAGAGCACAAGAATCGCGACTCTGCCACAGATCACCCCCTAACCTACTTTACAGAGCGGGCAAGCCTCCAACTTCCACGTTCTATGATGTGGCGTGGGTGTCCACCACAATGTCGCCTACTCGTGGTTTCACCTTCCTTCAAACACTTGCATAGATGATTACTAAAGTAGCATGCGAACACCCGACCAGCCTTTCCGTTTCCGAGACGCTCGTTCCCAGATGCCACGTCCAAAAAAAGCTTGCCAGTAATTTAAGAGAATTTTCGTAACCTGTGCATAGAAATCTGATGTCATATACCTCTGGAAGCCTACCAAGGACTTTTATAATCCATGCAACGCCGAATCGCTGTTGTATTGCGTTTGATAGGTGGACGAATATGTTAAAAAGTTGCTGGTCATAATGTTTAGGATGATCAGTGTATTTCATTTGACCTCACATAATTAATGGACGCTCCCTCAATTCAGGACAACTACTTCAGCTGATGATGAGAGCGGAGGTATTTGTGGAAACGTATGAAAAAATTATCTAGCTCCCAGTGAACGCTGTATCATTTGCTCTTGTTTTGCGGTGATAACTCATTTCATTGTTGTGAAGGTTTGCTTTCAGTGACTGGATTTCATTAAATTTGTATCTACTTCTTATAGAGAATGAATCAAGAAGACTATGTTGCACCATTACGCAGGCGAAGACTCTATTTTCATTAAAAAAAAAATATAAATATGTGTCGATATCATAAATATTTTTGATATGTGAAAAGAAACTACCTAAGTTTTTTTTTAATTTGCGAATAAGCGATTTCATACCAGGAATCTCCTCTTTGATTAGTTCATTAATGTCCAAGATTGACCTTTTTAAGAATTAATATTACATCTCCATCACCGCAAACAACCAACTGCCAGAATATTGGCCTGTCTCGTATCAGATGTCGTCAAACTTTTTTTATGGTCTTACGCCTCGTAGACATAGAGGTCTAGTTGCATTTTGGAGGCACCATCACGAGAGTCACTTGGAGTGATTTCGGGAATCCATGGAAAACCAAAATGTTATAGCTCATCCACCGTGCTTGGACCCTTCAAAATTAATCAACCAGAGTGTTGTAGTATGGGAATGGAGTAGATAGTCGATTTCTGTGTTGGAATGGAGATTTTATACGTTTATCTTGATGTATATGCACAGAGTAACAAGGATTATTTAGGGCAGAAGTGATAGAGAGAAGTGTTGTTTGCTTTGTCTGATAAGATAACGCTGATATCGCGACGCATACGTGGTACTTACCACAGGTTTTTTTTAAAAAAACAACAATATTATCTCCTTCAAAATAATTCCCTTTGGCAGCTATACACCGGCGGAATCGTTGTTTCCACTCTTGGTAACAGCGCTGGAATGCTTCAACTGGTGGGTCTGTTACCTGGTTGGTCACAGTCTTTTGAATGGTTCTCCAGAGTTCCAAAATGACGTCCTTTTAAGAGATGTTTCAATTGCTAGAAAAAGGAAAAAATCACAAGGATTTGAATCAGGTGAGTAGGGGGGTTGAGGAACAACAGAAATTAATGTCCAAGATTGACCTTTTTAAGAATTAATATTACGTCTCCATCACCGCAAACAACCAACTGCCAGAATATTGACCTGTCTCGTATCAGATGTCGTCAAACTTTTTTTTATGGTCTTACGCCTCGTAGACATAGAGGTCCAGTTGCATTTTGGAGGCACCATCACGGGAGTCACTTGGAGTGATTTCGGGAATCCATGGAAAACCAAAATTTTATAGCTCATCCACCGTGCTTGGACCCTTCAAAATTAATCAACCAGAGTGTTTTAGTATGGGAATGGAGTAGATAGTCGAATTCTGTGTTGGAATGGAGATTTTATACGTTTATCTTGATGTATATGCACAGAGTAACAAGGATTATTTAGGGCAGAAGTGATAGAGAGAAGTGTTGTTTGCTTTGTCTGATAAGATAACGCTGATATCGCGACGCATACGTGGTACTTACCACAGGTTTTTTTTTTTTAAAAAAACAATATTATCTCCTTCAAAATAATTCCCTTTGGCAGCTATACACCGGCGGAATCGTTGTTTCCACTCTTGGTAACAGCGCTGGAATGCTGCAACTGGTGGGTCTGTTACCTGGTTGGTCACAGTCTTTTGAATGGTTCTCCAGAGTTCCAAAATGACGTCCTTTTAAGAGATGTTTCAATTGCTGGAAAAAATCACAAGGATTTGAATCAGGTGAGTAGAGGGGTTGAGGAAGAACAGAAATGTGTTTTGAGGTCAAAATACACTGATGGAATAAGCCGTGTGTCACGGAGCATTGTAATGATTAAGCACGTCTGGTCTCACACGAATCACTCTTTTGCTGAGCCTTTCAAGGACACCTTTATAAAATACTTGGTTGACAGTTTGTCCTGGAGGAACAAATTCTTTATGCACGATATCCCAACTGTCAAAAAAGCTAATCAGCATTGGTTTGATCTTTGATTTGTTCTTCCGATTTTTTTGGTCGAGGAAATGACGCAATTGAAGAATTTTTGATCATTGTCAATCCTCTCAAGATCAACGCACAAGTTTCTTCGAGTGTCCATCTTTTCAGTTGTGAGGTTTATGGCACCATTTTGGCACAAGCCTTTCGCATGTCCAAATTGTGTGTCGAAATTTGAAGTACGGTGTAAGTGTTTAAATTTAACTGTTCATTCATCATCCTTATTGTTAAACGACTGTCTGATCTCACAAGAGCCCTCACATGCTCAACGCTTTCGTCATTTTTTGAAGTTGAAGGTCTTCCTGAGCGTGGTTGATCTTCAACGTGTGGTCGGCCTTCTAAAAATGATTTGTGCCAGCGGAAAACTTTGCTCCTGATAAGCAATGTTCGACATAGGCCTATTTCAACTTTTCAAAGGTCACACTCGCGGGTCTCCAAGTTTAACAAAAAAACTTGATTGCAAAACGTTACTTCAAATTCCGATGCTCCATTTTTGCAACACACAGCTTCACTGATGGCGCTGTCAAAAATAATATTTTGGCTGAACGGAGTTGAAACTCGGGCTGAGCGTGTGGAAGGGATGAACAATACGGTCCGGTCTGTAACAGAAATTATTCTACAACAAATAGTTGAACGAGAATTGACGGGTACTAGCGGTTATCGATCGGTAGACGATCCGAGGCAGTGCCTGCCTCTTCCGAAGATCAGATACAAGTGGGAAAAGTTACTAGTAGTTCGCTGCAAGGTGAACTTAACCGCGTATGCGATCTCCGCCACGCGTGGCATATTTTTGCGTGAGCGGACGCCGGCAGTTTCCGTTAGGATGATCCAGCGTTTTCTTGCACGTACGCCACCGGGGCTTAGACTTAGTGAAGTTAAGTAAAAATCTACAATATTTAAAATATGACACTACAGCGGGATTCGAATTCGCATCCTCCCGTTTACCCACCAAATATAAACATTACATATTTGTATCGTATTAATTTATAATCATGTGATATTTTCTCGCCTATCTTAAACTTGTTGTTGAAACACCTTTATTCTGTAATCTGTTTCAACATCCAAAGCAGTTAACATTTTTTACGGTTTAAGGACAAAGAACTCATAGTCAAGTAATGCTTTGTAGCCTCCTTTTTTGGAGATCCGGTGATTCGAACCCTCACCCCTGGACATAAGGTAAAATTAATTTGACACTACACATGATTTTTGTTTAAAGCAATATCCTTTTAAAGTTGCTCGTACTGTTTAATGAAGATACAACAGTTACATTATTTCCAGAAACGGTTGTTAAATTTTTTCTTATCTGAGATGGGTTTGTAGTTTTCTCTAGAAATACCACAGTATTCAAATATGAGAAAATTAATGTTAGCCAGTTGCTCCCAAACAGCACTGTGATGATCAGCACGGGGCCCTCTTCGATTTGGTCGCCGTCTATGCTGAAGGCATTTCGGCTCCGGAGTCGGCGTTGTTGAGACTTCCGGTGTCGATGGAGTTAAAGGCGGTTTTTTCCTCTTTTTCTCAAAATAAATCTCATTGGTGAGCTCCTTCACGTATTAAGCAAACAATTGTTCACGATGGGTTCCACCCCGTCTTAGAGAGGAACACAAAAGTATCATAAAAAATAGTTCTTCTAAGTTGCTGCAACGTTTTGAAGTTGAGGCGGAAAGCTTTCTTGTCCCGGATTGTCACAGGTGATGAAACCTTTGTTCACCATTTTGAGCCCGAAACAAAACGGCAATCGATGGAATGGCGCCATCTTGACTCTCCACAGAAGAAAAAATTTCAAAGCAGCTGCTTCCTCTGGTAAGGTCATGGCCACTGTGTTTTGGAACTGTGACGGTGTCATACCTATTGATGTGATGCCGAGAGGCACCACCGTTAATTCTGAGGCATATGTGAACACATTAACCAAACTGAAGAAGCGCTTCCAGTGGCTTGGACGTCATAATAACCCAGGTGATTGTTTGCTTCAACATAATAACGCTCGCCCTCACACAAGTTTGAGGACGTTGGAACACATCAGCAAACAGGGTTGGACAGTGTTACCCCACCCACCCTATAGCCCTGACCTAGCTCTATCAGATTTTCACTAGTTTTGGCTATTGAATAATGCCATTCGTCGGAGACATTTTGAGTATGACGAAGAGGTGATTAGCACAGTGAAGAAATGGCTTCGTGAACAGAACAAGGAGTGGTACCACCAGGGCATACTCGCTCTTGTGTCTCGCTGGAGGAAAGCCATAGAAGATTACGTGGAAAAATAGGAGTGCAGAAGAAACATCATTCTTTCTTGTGTATAAGTTTCATTGTGTTCGATAAATAATTGTTGAAGAAAAAAATGTTGTGCATTAGTTTCTGGGACACAATCGTATAATGAAGTATTCATGGGTGTATCGCCGAATTGTGTTGTAAAAACACCATGCCTCCGCCGTCTTTGTCACGTGTGAATTTCATGTTTTTACAGCGCAATCCGTCCATGAGGACTTCATTGCAATTATACGCCGAGAACGTCTCCTTTCTTACATAAAAAATTAATTTCCACTCTAAAAAAGTCGTTACGCCACTTAAAAGCAAAACTGAAATACTTGAAAGTTTGTGTCTTTTAATAAGAATGAGTTAAACACAAGATCAATCAAGAAATCAGGAAACATAATAATGAATCCCACAAAAACAATTCTTGCAAAAATAGACCAAGTCTCGTGCTTGTGCAATGACAAAAAGTTATGAGATCTTGTTCTGAGCCAAGACTACACTTTACAAAGTATATTCACTTCACTTTGTAAAAAAAAAAGACTCTGGTGTCTTGGCCATTATGCATACCACATTTACAAACTGATATGATTTATTGTAAGGACTTAAGACTGAATATTTTGAATTTCTGATTAATTATTTAAAAATTGGTTTAGATTTTTAAAAAAATTAAATCTGAAAATATTCTTAAGACAAGCTAAAAAAAATTTAAAGTCGTTTTGCCAATTAAAATATTGTTAAATGTTAATTTTTATCATTTAAAATTGATTTATTAATTTAATTAATTGACGTTTATTATTTAATTTGTTAAATCTTTAAATAACTATGTTTTAAAAATATGACTTAAAAATGTTGGCGCCAATCCCGCGGGATATTCCCATGACTCATCAAAAATCACTTCTTTGGTAGGAAAACCCGGGGCCACAGCGATGCTCAGATTGATTTGAAAGATTATAGACGAGGCCAAATTATGAGCAAGAACTGTTTGTGTAAAGAAGAAAAGAGAAATAAAAAAAATAATTTCCAAAACTAATGATTTTGGGAGAGAGATGGAGAGAGATTTGTTTGACCTTTGATTGATATCTACTGCAGTTCACTTGAATAAGGCTGTCTCCTGCGGATTTTGAGGCATTCGGTTCTAGTCCGTTCGTATCTGCTAACAGACGATCGAAAGTAGATGCTTTGGCTTTTGCTGATGTCGCTGAAGTGGAATAGTTCTCTTGAGTTAATTTTACTTGTTAATGCCTGAACAACAGTTCAGCTCAACTCAGTCGTTGTGAATTGCTTGCTGCTCCCGGGAGTACCACTTGGGATACAGCTCATAATATCAGAAAGGAACTGACGTCTCCACTTTTCACCTCACTTGGGGAGGCGTTCGAGAACGATTGCCACCGCTGGGACGAAAATTGGCTTGCTGGTTGAGGAACAACTGATTACGCGAGTCTGGTCGTTTACGATAGCCGCAGCTACTATGATGAAACTGTCAAGAGTTCTAGGATGACAACGCCTGAAAATCCGAAATAATATAACAACACCAGTCATCGAAATCCATTAAAAAAAATAATCTAATCCATATAAAAACGAATTTGAGAATGTTTTCTTGCTACTGCGCCTAGATGGGATGGACGGATAACAAATAAATATTGTCATATTTATTTTCATATCTACTATAATTTTAGTAAATAAGTTAAGTAAACAATTGTTTCATTAATGCATTAACAAGATGTTATTCATATAATCCTTAGTTAGTTGGTTATGTACAAGATATTTCAGATAAAATGGGCAAGTGAGGTTAAGTAGACAGTGTGGCACCAGATCTTCGAAAGGAAATTGACGGAGCTAGCCATAAAATGGTTGGGAATAAAATTAAGACCATGGGTTAAATCAAGCTGAATCTTACTGGATGGCGAATTCTTAAGTGGTAGGAGTCAAAGAGTCTAAGTGAGTAATACAATATCAATCGAGATGGGTGTTGAACAGGGGTGCGGCACTGTAGAGTTTTGTGATCATTATTGTTCATTATTCTATTGAGTGATTTTGTTGATTATATACCGTCAGAGGTTTGGCTGTTTGCAGATAATTTAATGCTGTATAATAGGATTACTTCGAAAGAGGATAGTTAGCAAAAGCAAAGAGATCTAGATAGTATAATTAGTTGAACTGATAGGCACGGAATGAAAATAAATGGCCATAACAGTTAACTTATTCGGAAAGTAAAGGTTTAAAATGATTATTCAGTAGAAGGGGTATTGCTTGTTGAAGGAATAAAATGTAAATACCTGGGAATATCAGTTGAAAGGAAACCAAAATGGGAAGGGTCCATTTGGAAGGTTATAGGTAAATGGTTCAGGGTACTGCATCTGTTGGAGAGGATACTGAGATATTCTACGAGAGAAATTGGAGAGGTAGGTTACAACAGTTTGGCCAAGCCCTTGCTAGAGTTTTGTGGGATGATATGGGACCAAAATTATGAGTATCGAATACTGGAGTTGGGGGGGTTACGGATAATTGCAGTTAATTTTTCCAAAGAAAGCACTCAGTAATTGGAATGATAAGTTTTGGGTTGGAAGTCATTTCATAGTAGAACGTTTTGGACATATGTTCTCCTGAATTATTATCAGTACAAACAATAAGAGCTTTCCTTGCACCGGGCGTGCGTGGGGAAGGGGGGGGGGGGTGTTTGAGCGGTAACGATCTGGCCTCGCATTCGGGAGGACGTGGGTTTGAACCCCCTTCGGGCATCAGATTTAGGTTTTCATA
This sequence comes from Vandiemenella viatica, assembly GCA_031002005.1. Classification (NCBI taxonomy): domain Eukaryota; kingdom Metazoa; phylum Arthropoda; class Insecta; order Orthoptera; family Morabidae; genus Vandiemenella; species Vandiemenella viatica. Next base: position 169,259,048 of record JARYHS010013631.1, on the reverse strand, counting down.
GTTTCTCCAAATCACTCCAGGCGAATTCCGGGATGGTTTCCTCAAAAAGCCATTGTCGAATTCCTTCCAGTTCCTTGCCTCCAGTCCTTCCCTTCTCTAATGACATCGACGAGGCGTAAAGCAATAAGAAAAAAACTTTCCTTGCTAATACTGACAAGCACAAGCATAAAAGGAATTGGACGTTCTCACATACCTACACCGTGATCAAAGCGAATATAATAAAAACCAAAAATACCCGTGACAGCAGAGCTACGTAAAAATGATCATGCTAAAGCCGCTTTGATTTTATCGAGAAACAGTACACCGGTGATATTTCGTTTTTAAGAAAGAAACGTCTTGTCTCCTCCAATCGTATTTTGCTCTCCGTTATGGCTCGAATGTAGGCCAACAGCCTACCACCGAGCAGTAGTAAAAAAATAATAATTTGGGACTGTGCACAAACTACGTGGCTCGGTCCAGGGGGGGGGGAGGGGTTGGCCGAGAGGCTACGCTGGGCTATGTGGGGGGAGGTAGGGGGGGTTCCGAAGCAGCCACGTAGCTTTCCTTTCGTAACATTTTTCACAGTTAAAATGACGAACAGAACTCACAATAGCATGTGAATATTTATTTCCCTCTGTTAATTATCTCCGTATGTAATTTACAATAGTCTGACAAGATAAAAGAGTACAAAATGTCTTCTGGAATTAAAAGGGAAAAAAGCTACCTGCTACGTGGGGGGGGGGGGGGTAGAGACAAAAGCAACATCGGACTATGTGGAGGGGGGGGGGTGTTCACAGGAGGCCAGAATGGAGCGACGTGATTTATGCACACTCCCTTTCCTATAGATGTGTAAATATTAGGATCTATGGAGCTTGTTTCGTATTAAATATGTTCTCAGATGAAAACTAACGTACCAGGAGTTTGCTATTTGGCTGATAGCTAATATTATCTGTCGTACAGGTGATTTATTATGTTTTCATATGCAGACATTATAAACGAACATCAATTTTTGTTTTTCTTCGAGATCCAATTTCACATCGGCACAGCAAATGTAATTCAGATTTGGCGCTTCAAGCAGAGATCAATGACGACCAGCGATTGCATGGAGTATACTATATACTGTTGGCAGCATGGAGGAAGGAATACTCCATGGTTGGCAGCACAGTTGTCAAGGATGTTAACCTGTAGCATCAAGGATTTCTGTATTGGTTTTTGTGTTGAATGACGTCTAAGGCGTTTCCTGGAAGATAGTGGTAATGTGATTGTTGTATTGGAGAAGTTTTCCTGCAGGGTGAAGTAGTGAATTCGAGATCTGATATCACGAGGAACGAAAGTACCAAAGGTAAGGATCGGAATAATTGCTCAATGAAGTTATAAAACACGCACAAGACATTAGTTTCTTAAATGGTGATTACAAGCGTCAAATATTTTTTGTGTATTTTATTTGAAGATTTTGTTAATTCGTATCAACCAAGAAAGAATATTGTTTCTATCCAGGCGATATGACTTTCTTTACATTAAAATTGAATTAGAGATTTTTTAGTTCTTCAGTGAAATAAATTAATCTTGATGTATGTAATAAGAGTTTTTGCAAGTGTGTATCACTGAATACATCTAAGTTAAACTAATTCTCTTATGAAATGGTACCAAACGATAGGAGACATACTCAAAAATATGTTAAAGGACATATGCTTTCATTGGGTATGATAATCTTTACATCACACATAAATTAATGTTGTCATAATTTCAAGACTTGTAGGCATAATTGGGAAACCTATTTGCTAAGCACAGTTTATTAGAGGTAGGAGACGGTGAGATACAAGGAACAGGAAGGAATTCAGCCATAGACTTTTGAATGAACAATCTGAGCATACATTTGGTGGTTTGGATGTTTCCCCTTGTTTTATTGATAGATATCTGGGTAATATCAAGATGGGGATACCGTCACGGCCTCGCGTAGTAAACACATAGATCACGAAGTGTATATGACATCATTGTGACGTATTCAGTCTGCAAATTCCAATGTAACAGCTATGATCTGAAAATTTGATATCTGCAATATCGTGTGTTATGGTTACATTTCACTTTGGTCCAGGCTGCATTACGACCGAAACGCATATTTATAAAATATGTTTTGTCAATCATCTTTTGAGTTTATGTTGTACTGCAGCCTGGACCATACGTCACAATGATGTCATATATACCACGTGATATGTGTGTTTACTATGCGAGGCCGCAGCAGTATCCCCATCTTGATATTACCCAGATATCTTACTTACAGTTTTGTTCAGTAGGTATATACTGCATGTTTAATCTGTTATGACATGCTTCAATCAGTTTTTGGAATGGAGGAAGAGGGATGCTTCATTTTTCTTCAACCTACATGTTTTAATTCTGTTCGTTGGTGGTAGTCTCAATCTTGTTTTTTAATCTTTGTTTTTGTTTCTCGTAGGATGTTGGTTGTAAGGGGTACTGATGAATATGTTGAACATTTTACTTAAGACATTACAAAAAATTGAAGATGTTTGAAACACTGAAGTAATTGTATAGGAAAGTTACCACCATTAAAATCCATCAATAATAATAGCCTGATGAATGTTGAGAAGCATTACACCGTTAGTATGTTTGCCAATATTATTTTTTCTCATTCTTTGTTTTACAGAAGCAGAACATAAAAAAATGAGCAAGGGTGTGGCGCCATCTGCTCCTCTGCCTGACTTTGAAACAAACACTTTTCAGTCTTATCCTCCGCCACCATCTTATGACCAAGCTGTAAGCTCGTCTTATGTGCCACCACTTCCTCAGAACTATGGACCTCCTTCCTCACAGTTGCCATATCCAACTTCGCCACAGGAACATTATCCACAGCTGCCAACAGGCTATCAACCAGGACAGCCTTCCTATCCAATGCCACAACCTCAAGGATGTAAGCATAACCATTTTATTTTTATGGCATTTGGGATTTTTTTCCTATGTAATGTAATACTTTAAAATACTCCCAATTTAATTTTTATCTTTTATGAGTGTTAAAAAAATCGATCAGTTACTCTGTATAGAACATTCTTAAATGAGTGAGTTTATCAATGTTCTTTATTCCATTTGACAGTTATATATTTGTGGGTAATTTCACATTAAAACTGATTCTTTCAATCCAAATGTCGTCTCAGCTATTTGTATCTGCATTACATCTTGTGATGGATGGTAGGTAGCCACCAGAAATTTTGAAATAGGATAGCATAATTTTTGTTTACTATGACAGAGGACTATGCAGAGCAAATAGAAGAAAAATAGTCACAGTCAAATACTACAATCGAAAGCAACTAATTATTCTCCTGATTAGTTTGACTAGATGACCCGTGCGAAAATTTCGCGAATTAAATGCGATAAATAGTGAGGTTGAATGCTTGTAATATACTGAAAAATAGAACCGTACTTTTGTAGCGAATATTTATTTTTTTAGTGTAATAGTTGCGCGTCAAAATACTTACAACATATTACGAAACAGTTAGGAAAATTTAAAACACTATGTATTTACGACACACTGTCACTGACCTTAACAGAATACAACCAACCTGAACAAAATGAACACAACATATCAACATCTCTGTAATATTTGTTTCTGTGCGAATAAAATGTTTACATTTGAATTGTATAGCAAACGAAAGTGTTTCCATAACAGAAATTTTTTTCCGAAAAGCTACTTATTGAATAAAACAAAGTTTATTGACATCTCTGTGATATCTACTGCTGCAATCTAGGGACTTAGCTCTGAACTATCTCATACGCGCTACCACTTTAAGCACGTAATTCCGAAAAAATTCTTTCTTAATTTATGATTTTACCTAACTGGAGACCTTAATCTTTAAAACAATATATTTATTGATTTCGGTTACGTATCGAAGAAGGTAAATTGATACTTTTAAGGGTCGAATTCCAAAAAAAAATCTTTTATGAAATATGGCGTGACAAAAGCAGACATCTTGATCTTTAATATGATACCTCATTTCTCAATTTCGGTTAGCTATTAAGCTAAGTAAAAAAAAAAAGTTCTAGAAATTACGATATTTTTTGCCCCATAAGCAGGGCCAGTGCTAGGATTCTCGGGCCCAAGGTAAGTGTTCTCGGTCGTCCCCCCCCCCCCCCCCACCTCGATTTTTTTTTTTATTTTTTTACTTTACACTTTGATTTTTTTGGATAAAGTCAGAAAATTTTTATCAAAAAAATCAAATAACACCTTTTTTATAATGTTTTTGTTTTATTTCTGCTTAACCAGACACCATGGCCGGAGGGCCCCCTTCGGGGGCTCGGGCCCCGGGTACTTTTGCCCCGCTTACCCCTCCCTTACGCCGGCCCTGCCCATAAGGGTTGAATTTGGAGAATGTTTTTTCTTAAAATATAATGTGGCCAAAGCGGATAATTTAATATTTAAAACGATACCTCATTTATTAATTTCGATTAGGTATCAAGGGAAATAAATAGCCCGTGACAGAAAAATGCGTTGTATAAATATTAATACTTTTGCCCTCTAAGGTTAGAATTTTGAAAAATTTCTTTCTTAAAATGTGATGTAACGGAACTTAAGACCTTACGAAGACCTCAGTCTTTAAAATTATACCTCGTTTATCAATTTTGTTGAATTATCAAGGGAGATAAATGACTCGAGATACAAAAATGCATTTTAGAAATCCTGATATTTATGCCCTTTAAGAGTTCAGTTCTTAAAAAATTCATTTCCACTGCGGTAACCTTAATTTTTAGAATGATACTACATTTATCTATTTCGGTTAGATATTAATGGAGATAAATGGCTCGTGACACAAAAATGCGTTGCAGAATAATTTATACTTTTTCACTTTAAGGGTTGAATTCCAAAAACATTCTTTCTTAAAATATGATGTCGCAAAGCTGAGACATTACTCCTCATAATCCTACTTCATTTATCAATTTTGGTTAGATACCCAAGGAGATAAATGGCTCGAGACACAAAAAATACATTTTAAAAAAATTGAAATTTTTGCTCTTAAAGAGTCGAATTTCGAAAAATTTCTTTCTTAAAATATAATGTTACCATGGCAGAGACTTTAGTCTTTAATATGATACCTCATTTATCTATATCGGTTAGATATCGAGGGAGATAAATAACTCGTGACACAAAAATGCGTTGTAGAACCATTTATACTTTTTCCCTTTAAGGGTAAAATTCCCAAAAAATTCTTTCTTAAAATATGATGCCACCAAAGCTGAGACATTATCCTCATAATCTTACTTGATTTATCGATTTTAGTTATATATCCAGGGAGATAAATGGCTCGAGGCACAAAAAACGTATTTTAGCAAAATCGACATTTTTGCCCTTTAAGGGTCGAATTACGAAAAATTCCTTTCTTAAAACATTATTTTATCACGGTGGAGACCTTAGTCTTTAATATGATACCTCATTTATCTGTATTGGTTGGATATGAAGTGAGATAAATGGCTCGTAACACAAAAACGCATTGCAAAAATATTGATACTTTTGCCCTTTAAGGCTCGAATTCCGAAAAAAATTTGTCTTAGTATATGACGTCACTAAAGCAGAGATGTTAATCTTTAAAATGATACTTTATAAAACAATTTCAGGTAGGAATTGAGGGAGATTAATTACTCGTATCCCAGAAAATAGCATTTTAGACATGTTGAAGATTTTGCCCTTTAAGGGTAGAATTCCGAAAACTTTCTTTCTTATAATATGATGTGACCAAAGTGGAGACCAATAGTTTTAAAATGTCACCTCATTCATTGATTTCGGTTAAGTATGAAGGAAGATACAGGCTTGTGACAAAAAAATACCTTATAGAAATAATATATATGATGACCTTTTACAGTGGTGGGGATTCTATCATTACCGTGGTGCCACAATCTGATGATTGATTATTATAGAACTCGATGAGACAAATTGAAAGTAAGGAATAAAGTTTTTTGATATCTCGCTTAGTTCCCAAGATATCGTATCTCAAAATTGATATAATTAGGTTGAAATACGGCCTGGACCAGAAGAAAAATTTCTGTATAGCCAAATTTACGATTAATTCGTATGTAACTCGACGAGAGAAATGGAAAATAAAGAATAAAGTTTTTTGATATCTCCCTTAGTTCTAGAGATATTGTAACTCAAAAATGAGGAGGTTAGGGTGAGATCCGGCCTGGACCAGAATTTTTTTTCTCCATATCTACACAATGGAAATGCACTATAGGTGTTTTATTTTCTTCCTAGTGATTGTTGCTAGGTTGAAATACGGCCTGGACCAGAAGAAAATACACCAAAAGCAGAAGGAACTATACCTATGACTGATTTTTAACATGTCTCAAAAACCAAGCGAGATATCAAAAAATTTTATTCTTTATTTTCAATTTGTTTCGTCGAGTTCTACAAGAAATCATCATCAGATTTTGGAGCCACAGTAATGATAGAACTGCCCAGTGGTGGATTTCAATGGCATGCTGTTCATGGTAGATTGGAATTTTTGCAATTCGTTGAAGCTTGACTTGTACCATGGGCATATGAAGCGAGGGGGGGGGGGGGGGGCTGCTGCCCCCCTAGAAGAAAAATCGAGTCGCCTTCAGTACGCTTCGACGAGTGAAGAACTGGCTTGGGAGCACTATGGGAGAGGAAAGATTGATTGGATTATGCCTGATCAGTGCGCATAAAAATTTCGTGAAAGTACGTCGTGTGATATTGAGAAATTTAGTTATTGAAATTTTTCTGAGAACCTGAGATGATTAACGTTTACATAAAAAACTATAATTGAGTTATGATCTTGTTTAACTGCATAGTAAGCCCTTGGAGCAACGATTATATAACCACAGGTATAAATCACAGGAAAGATTAAATTGTGAAATAGTGAAAGTAATAACTGAAAAAATAGGTAAAAAAATGATAATTTTTTAAAAAATAACGATTTTTTAAATTAAATAAGGTCTATAAATATATATATAACTTTGATGAGTGTTGGGTGTATTTTATCTGTCCTTTCCGTATAAATATTGCCTCCCGGCACTTTCTTTCCATTGTTACTTTGTTCTCGTATATAACCAGCATCCATTTGCACACCATGCACATAACCTTGCATTTTTTTTTTATTTTTTTTTTTATTTTTTTTTTTATTTTTTTTTTTTTTTGCAATTTAATAGAGATTGCCCTTCACTGTACGATACTGAAATACCAATATCCTGTAAACCTCTGAAAAGTTGTCAGATATCTTTCTTCTTTGTAGACAACTGCATTAACAGTGGACAATTTTGAACTGTCTTAATGTCATCTTAATAATGGAGTATAGAAATTAAAAATATTCCTTATGAGATACTCATTGTAACTTCTTGATTATTAGAGAATGTCTACAATTAAGTAGTGCACCTTTTGAACTAAAAATCTAGCCATTCATAAATATGTTCATATATTCAGTGCACTGGGGATATTGCTAAGTAACAGTTGTATCATTCATATAGTAGTTAAGAGCTATGTGAAAATCTGTTAAACATCACCAAGTTGTGACCCCTTATCGATAACTTTCATCACATGAGGAGAAAATAGAACTAGTTTTGTTTTGTATAATTTTTTCTTCTTAAATCAGTGTTTGTTTCACCTCAGATTTTTTTCATGTTGTTGCAGTTACTTGCTCCAAACTCTTGTAGTTTGGTGACTGGTAGGGGAAGGAGCTTGCAAAACTGGCGAAGAAATCAAAAAGTAAACTGGTTAAAATGAATCTGAGATTAGAAGGTGACAATGTATGATGTAACCAAATATAAAAAAAAAATTAATACATAAGCAATAATTCCACAGATGGGGTCAGTAGAATATGCTGCTCCCGGGATGTTTTGATTCACCATTGTCAATCCTAGTGTGGAGGGTATGGTGGATGCAAGACTGAGATAACTCACTGCGAAGTTGTTACCAACAGTATAAAGATTAGTAGTTGTATTTAGTGGTGTAGCTACCGGAAGGCTAGGCGGTGCCATGCACTGGGGCCCCCAAACTAAGCTCAGGAGCCTCAAGACCTTTTTTATAAAAAGGTTGTCCATCTAACCTGAGGGCCCCAATATATTTTGTTTGCACCTTGGCCCTTGTTAACCTATCTACGCCACTGGTTGTATTGTGGGTCTGATTTTATTTTGGGCAGTGTAGCAATACTCTCTTATATAGGATACTATCCATGAGACCATCCTTCATCTGTAATCATGTAACACCTCTTCATTTGTGTGATCCAGACTAGATATTGTACACTGCATCAAATATAACAATCTCCAATATGGCTATTACAGTTAAGGATCTGACTTAAAATCTGCTCAGTGACTTTCGAACCTTAATATTAGTTTATTACACTATTTCTCAACCATTTGTCAATCCAAGCACCAGCAAAATGCCAAAAATAATTATGTATGCTGCTATTTAATATGAATCTAATTTTTACATATGTGCATATTATTGAAAATTGGGAGATTGTAGCATTATTACAAAGTGTGGTGGGTGAGCAGTTAATGTTCTGGCCTCACAATCAGGAGGACGGCGGTTCGAATCCCCGCCTGGGCATCCAGATTTGGTTTTTTCCATGGTTTCCCCAAATCACTCCAGGCAAATGCTGGAATGCTTCCTACAAAAAGTCATGGCCGAATTCCTTCCTGTTTCTTGTCCCCAGTCCCATCCCGCCTCTAGTGACCTCGATTTCGACAAGGCTTTAAGCCATAAGTAAAAGAAAAAATTGTGGCATTATTGTAGATCTAAAAGCATTTTTTGAATTCCTACAGGAACAAAGTTATGAAATTAGAAGTGAACTATTAAAGTTAATTATTTATTGAACAGACTCTTAATATTTATTAGCCAAATGAATAATGTTATGAACTAACTAGGAGTGTGTTCACTACAGAAGAGAAAGAAAATGCCTGATAACACTTTGCAGCTACACACTGTTAAATTAATTTTGTTATATTGTCTAATTCCATTAGAATTAAATTTTCAATACTCTGCCTGCGGACCACATCCCATCTTTATGGACCACAGATTTAATATCTCTGGTTTATTATGTTATGTGCCTGCTTATGATAAATTTAACCCCCCCCCCTCTCTATTGTGAAATTCTTCCTTGTGCCGAATTATCGTATAGGACCTTTGAAAACTTGGATCTCTTGACTGTTCAGTACTTCAGTAACATCCCTATTGTTGATGCTGCGGCAGATAAGTATATGAAAACAAACTTATTATACAGCCTTAAAAAAATTCTTTTCTGGGTTAAGATATCGTACACACATTAGTACACACACACCTATGTCCATGCGAGCAAATGCTAGACCGTTTATTACTTTATTTATTTGCCATGTCAATAGTTGACTCCACACTAAAAAAGGTAAAAAAAATTAAAAAATTAGTGCTCTATTTGGTATGTATGAGGTCATTGAAGTAAGCATGAATTTACCTTTTGTTTTCTGATTTCTAGATGTACATCCAGCAGTTCAGCCACAGGTAGCACAACCCGTACCAACGGTAATACAACAACCTACACCTCAGCCTCAGCAGGCAGTTACCACAGGTATTAACATAACTTTGTGAGCAGTTTATAACACAAAAATTATGTTTTTTATTGTCTAGAAATATATCCATTAACTTCTGGTTGACATTTTAAAACTAAATCATAGCTGACCATTCCTTCTTTTGAGAAAACAATTATTTTCACTTGTGCACTAGTCTTCCATTATAAGTCTTAAAATAATCACCAGCCAGTTGGCTCTATCTCATTCCATTGCTTTTGTGTGGAATGGTTCCATAAGTTTCTGGTGACACTAAAGCACATAAGTTAAAAGAAAAATTCTGGCCTTGTTTTGAATACAGTCTCCACCAAGTTCCACATACTTTTTTGTGCCGGGAACAAAGAAGTTGATGCTAATGTATATCATTCCATCATCTGACTTGAAATGTGAAACAGAAAGGTTAGAAACCTGAGGTAGCCAAGTGCAGTTACAGCAGACACCTACTGATAGAAGGAAGGTTACACTGATTGTGTTTACTTTTATTTTCATCTTATGTGAGACAGTAAATAATCTTGGATAGCAGCGTAGGTGATTGTTGCTACTTTTGAGAAAAGATTCAGATCCTGTTTCTCAAAACCGAGAGCTTTCTGTATTAGTGAATCCACCAACCAGCAATTTAATTTCAAACTTCTTTAAAACAACAGGTGCTTCTTTCTTGTATTGATCTGTTCAAGTATTCTTCTTGTATCAAATTGCAATTAAATCAAGAAATATCTATTGGCTTATCAATAAGATGAGCGCAAAAGAACAGTTAGTACTTGTATCATAAATATAAAGGACTGGGATTCTGGTATCGCTGTAAACTATAGTGACAATCAGCAAGGGTTGTGACAGAATTGGCATGGTGCAAATTTTGAATTTATGGTCCGAAAAACATGCAATTCAAACAAAATTTGAGTTGTTACGTTTATTTTTTTTTGTTTTTTTGTATCTCTGGGGGGGGGGGACAGTTCTGAACATACACAGCAATTGTTTTGAGTATTGTGCAATCAGTCATATTGATTATTGTAATAATTTGTTAGGTCCTTCAGTTGAGAAACTCGCTATACATTGTTGTAAATTGGTATAAATTTATCCTCCCCTTACTTTACTTTCAACTCTTCTCTCCCAAAAATCTTATATTCACTGTCCTGCCTGTAATTAAGGATCATATAGTAAGGTTTTTGGTTTGAATTTCTCCACAGTTGCTTCGTATCCTTCATTTATACATCCAGAAACTCCTGATTGTAACTGACTGAACTATATTGTAGCTTTTGACTGTTTGTGAACTCCTTTATGAAATAGTTTCTGTCAATTCTGTGTATGGCATATTTTTGTAACAATATGCAATAATTTCAAGTTGATCTTCCAGTGATGATATTCTTTGGATAAAACTGTTTTTATACTTCACAAGGGGAACCATAATGGCTTTACATTAGAGACAGAAATCTGCTACTTTTACTCCATTTATGTAGTAAGAACTATAGTACTGTTGGATGTGTTAAACCAGTCAAAGGATAGGTTTTTTTTGAATGGTTGTATATCAAATGGTTCAGTTAACTCATTCAGCATTATGTCCATTTGTTTGCTGTGTACAAAATATTTAGCTGGAACTGCATGTTCTCCTTCTGTTAAATAGTAGCAAAGCTGCCATGTTAATCAATTATTTTCCCATGTAAATCCTGTCAACTTGCATGTCATTTCTTGTGCTAACTTTTCCTTATAATTCTTGGAATGTATTAATAATTAAGGAAGAAAAAATGGAATAAGTCATTGAAGTAGTTCTATTTACAACTAAGAGCCTATCAAGCTGAGAACTTTATTGTAGTAATTATTATTTTATTGAATGGTGATTAAGTATGTGCTCTGGTGGTAATTCCCTTTCATACCTATTTTCACATTTCATTTTTATATTATTATTATTTTAGCACCAAATTTTGTGAGTTTGATTTCCTCACCTCCTACGTTTCTTTTACAAATTTTAATTTTATGTTCTTTCAGTTTATTTGCTAAATTTTTAATTAAACTGATAAATATTGGATTGCAGAACTGTCAAAAAAGTTTAATTTATAGATCATAATAATCCATACATGATTATTATTGTATCATATATTCCGAACCAAAACCTTCTTTTAGCTTATACTAAAGAAAATGAATACAGGAGTTTTATTTTCAACTTAGTTCTTTTCTGATTTTGGTTGAATATGAGATGGGCGCATGTATATTAACAATTAATTAAATTATTGTTGATCGCTGTAAAGAGTGATTGAAGTTTTTTTCCTCCCGTTTTCTACAGTTTTAGTTAATGGACCAGTTGCTGTCGGTCCTAAACCATGCAGGGTGCGTTGCCCCATGTGCCATTCAGACATCAAGACAACCACTGTCAGTGAGAATCAAACCAGTGCACATGTGGCCTGTGTAATTCTCTGCCTTCTTGGGTGAGTATCACAAATGAGATTTTGTTGATATGGAATGTATGAAGAAATTAAAATTGACACTTACCATAGTAAAAGACAGGAGGGCAATATAAAGAAGGGAATAAACCACATACATAAACACTAAAAGCAATGAATTTTTACCGACTGTCACATAACCTTAGTTATGTCAGTATACTTTCAAAAACAGTTCAAAGGGTCCTTAACACACTTAAAACCAATAGCAGATCATTTTAGAAGCATTTTTCAGTAGTTTGAGAGTCAGGAAACATGTTAGTAAGGAGAGTTTGAGCTATTTTGTAAGTTTTCGAAAATATTATAAAGAAATTTAAACATTTTTAGAAGCCTTTTGGCCACATTCATTTTCAGAGGTGTAAAATGAGATGACAATTCAAATTAGATCCAACACTTGCATTTTAGAAGATTACATTAAGAAAATATCATGAAATTGGTGGTCTTGCAAGCTCATGGAATTTATTGCACAAGTAACTTTTTTCACCTAATTTTCAAGGTACAGCTAAGATTCAGAGCTCAAAATGTTCAGCATAAGATAATACACAACATATTAAACGATAGAGTCAATAAGTAAAAAGAAAGTATGGTTTTTAGACAAAATAAGAGATTTCGCTGATTCTGCAATTCAACATTTCTGCAGACATACAGATCTGAGGGCATAGAAAAGACATTTATATTAAAGAGAAGCTTTCACTGAACACTTGGAGTGATTTTCGTAAAGATGCCGACAGTATATAAGCTGTAAAAGGGAAATTAAGGTTTGAATATAATTGCTGCTACTAAGCATTATTTTGGAAACAAAGGATTGGCCTTAAGGGAAATAGATAATGAGGAAATAATATTACCATCGGATAGATAATTTAATTTAGTAAAGTTAGAGATATATTACAGATTGGTAGCACTCATATATTTGGAGATAATGAACATACAAGTTTTTAGCTGACTTTGCACTTATAGTCAAAGTCGATTTTCACCGTCAAATACATTTGGGATCTAGACGTGTTATATGTCAAAAGTTGAGGAAATTTTTATAGAACAATCTGATAACAGAATCATTTCACAGACTGACGAATTGTAGGGATGGAGACAGGGTAAAGCTTTTACGACTTTAACTCGAAATACACAAATCCTAGGAGAAAACTTGTCATAACTAAAACTGACATTTAAAATATGCTTCATAACATATCAAAATTTCAGACTTATCGGAATAAAAATAAGGTTTCCCTTTGTCAAATCAAGCGTCTGCTGAGTCTGCTGGCCCAATATGAATATAAGGAGCCTCCGCTGGCCTAGGCGGACAGCAGTATTTCGGCAGAAATTGAACCGAGAGTACGGCGTGTTGGTTGGTCGCGGAGATGTAGAAATTTTAGTAGTAACGTTATACTGGTGCGGGGTCGATCTTCCTTCGGGATGAACTTTTAACTTTCATCTAGGGGTTAGGAGGAAGTTGCTTACTGTGAGAGGATGGTTTAACCTGTAATCATTTATTTCGGATAGTAGTCTGATGCTTTTCTTTTAGGCCTACGCTGGTACCGAATTTATGTAAGAACTTTTGAAAAAATATAATTTGGAATTAATCAGGAAGTCTGAAGTTGTGTTTTAAGAACAGACCTTTAATCCCTTGGGGTAATTACGAGGGATTGGCGACCGTAAATAGCATCACTTAAAGGGTACCAGACACGATCACAGGGGCGTAGCTACTATGGGGCTAGGTGGTGCAGTGCACCGGGGCCCTAACGCTTAGGGGGCCCCCAAGCATACCTCAAGGGGCCCCTAAGCGCACCTCTAGGGGCTCTCAAGCACAGTTTAGAGGGCCCACAAGCCTTCACGGCAAACTGGCGACCTTTTTTTTTTTTTTTAGCTCTACCGTCGTCTAAGGGGCCCCTGAGAACACAGGAGCCCCTCACTAAGGGCCCTCGCTGCACAGGGGGGCCCCAATCACTGCTCAGGGGCCCCTAAAGAACAATTCAAGGGCCCCCATCCTCAGTTTAGGGGGCCCCTATCAGCACACGAGGCCGAAAAAAAGGTCACCCGTCTGGCCTGAGGGCCCAAAATAATTTTTTTGCACCGGGGCCCTTGTTGACCTAGCTACGCCACTGCACGATCATAGTTAAGACAAGCTGTAAGCTACAACCCCGAGCAAGCAGCAGGTTTTACACGACACTTTAGTCATACCGTAAAAAAATAATAAAGTACTTAGCTAAGTCAGTATCTGCTCCTGCAGTATATCATGCCACATAAATTAAGTTTTTTCATTGAATTTCATGTTAACTGCAGTGGTGAAATCCTGTATACTAATATCACATGATTGTATTATTTGGGACATTTAATAGTGCTCCAGCAAAGGTTAGATTCCCTACAAGAAAGAGTTTGAATCTTGAATTATTTTGCTGACATATATTGACTGAGCATGATGGTTGAGCGGTTACACACCGGCTTCAAGGTTCGAATCACTATCCGGCCGTGCAGATATCCGTTTTCCATTGTTTTCCAAAATTCTCCAGCATAAAGGTCCCTTTAAAAGGTCATAACCAAATTCTTAATGGCTTCTTGCACCCCTTCCTCCCAATCTTTTCCCGTCACCTTGAAGAAGAAAAGACCTATTACTAGCTTGTGGTACTTTCAGATACTATTCAATTGTCTACACCAGTGTTTCTCAAATTTTTAGCTCCACATACCCCTATAAAAATTTTCCAGGCAATGTTGAACTCCCTTAACAAAAAACTGTGACCTTTTTTTTTATCTCCACTACTGGCAGCAATGAGGGACATTCACCATTATGCTTGTTATACGCTTGAGATAGCCACTCCACCATTACGTAAATCTTATTGCGAACCCACTACGATCAACTGGTGAACCCTTAGGGGTTTACGTACCCCACGTTGAGAAATATTGGTCTACACCATTTCTTTAAAAACAGTTAATTAAACTTAAAAATCTTGTATTTTATGGCCTGTTGTTTTTAATTATTAGATATGTTTTAATTTTACTTATTTTTATGAATCGTTAATTTAAATTATTGTTGTTGCAGTTGCTGGCTTTGCTGCTGTATTCCGTACTGCATGGATTCTTGTAAAAATGTACAGCATTCATGCCCCCTGTGCAAGGGCTACTTAGGAACATACAAGGGTTAAAGCAAACTCAGTTTTAACTTCTTCCCGAAGATGTTTTATTGTCTTCTTTTATCATTTCTTTAACTAATTTTGTCATTTTATTGGCATAGCCATTTTATACCCTCAGTCATTATGTTTTAATGGAACATAGAAAAAAAATCATGATGTGCTATAAATGGCAGTAGTACAACATACAATCACAACCATATAAATACAAGGACAATAACAGAAGTTTTACTGATATATCATTAAATAAACTGGGAGGCAAGTCCCTTCTCCTTAGACTTGTTGTGATACAATGGCAACCTGATACCAATTACGATTATATGGTCTCTTCTTCCTTTTTTTTTATATAAAATGAAAATTTATATCATTTTGTAAATAAAAGTTCTGTAGAATTTAAGCTAGCAAATGTGTGTACCTATACTTTGTTTTACCTACTTAAATACTGCCAATATTCCTCTTGCCTGAACATTGCAGGTTACAATCATTAGCCAATATTGATATTTGCAGCGAGTACACCTCCTATGTTCACCAATGTTTACATATTTCATTTTGTTTTGGCTTTGCCATTAATTTGCAGAAGCAAGAAATTTGATTTTTGTGACATTGCATAGTTAAATTTAAAATATTACAATTACCTTTGCTTTTTTTTATTACATATTGCTTTATATAAGTAATACCAAAGAATGTGTGCATATTTTAAAACATAATTATGATATTTCTAAGATAAACTTTGTTTTTTGTATTTTAACTAAGTGGTGCTTTGTGTATGGTGTAAATTATGTTGACTGCTTTGTCTTCTGTCTTATTCAAAGGTGATTGAAGTGATCAAGAAATATATCTTAGAGTTTTTAGGTTGCTGTTTTTGGTCATGAAAGAATGTGACAGTTTCTTGCAAATGTAACTACTGTTATGAAACATTTTACTGAATTTTCAGTTAGATACCTCCATATATTGTGATATAAATTCCATAGAGGATAAGCTTATGTTTCAGAGTTTCAGGGCATCTGAAATGTACCATTAAAAGTTGTGACAGCTCTATGAATGGTATTTATGCTTTTAATAAATTTAACAATTGTGTGTGAGTAATGATTGTTAATTTTGTTTATAAAAACGTGAAAGAACTTCTTACGTTTTGATGGTTGAATATTGTTTTTGCTATAGGATCATTAGACACTTTCTGTGATATCAAAGTGTATGTATATAGCTTACCATAACATTTTAACTTAGATTTTAACCAATCTCACAATGTCTGTGTGATGAAAAATATTTATTAGGATGTTTAATATGCTTATAGTTATCAGTTATATCTGAAAACGTGTTACTTTGACCAAATTATTTATGAACCAAATCGAGCATATTTTCTGAATGTCACTGAATATTTACATTTGGTAGCAGTTGTTTATTGTGGTATAAAAACAGACGATAATTTAAGAGTAAGTACTCTGTTGCATTGTTTGCATAAGTAATTAAATCACTTTGGTGCTAATATCTATATTTTCCATTGGTTACTGTGCTAATATTCGAGGGAGAACAGAACTGCAGACTTGAACATATACAGGATAATTTGTTGTTAGAGAAGAAGTATTTTCCATAATATAAATAGGTGCAATTTTTATTTGTGGTTAAAAGAGGATCATTTAATTCAGACTTTTTCTATATGAGACTTAGATTTTTTGCCATGTTTCCCCGTTTCCTGCAATGTGTCGGTATTATATTGCTGTTAAGGAAAATGCCATTTCTTTATAGAGGCTTGAGACTGGTTAGTCATATTTGTAGGTGTTTGATATAATACAGTACTTGCCTCTATCATTGGATGTGTGATGCTTGTCAAATGTTTTAAGTTTAGTATGCTTTTAATACAGGTTTGAAACATTTCTTTCATTTAAAATCATTGCCCGTTTAATTTCTTCATATTTTTTTTTTAAAAAAAGTCTGTTCTTTTATCATTTACTCATTAGAAATTTTTTTCCTATATGGGTACAGTTACCAGTTGCTTCAAAACTTAATTATCTATTATTCTGCGTGCTAGTTTCATTCATCTCATACAAAAAATACTGGCTTCAGTTTTTATAAATTAGTTTTTTTCTTCTAAAACAAAGTTATGATTCAAAATATAAACATTAGTTACATTCTGTTCACTTCTACTTTATTATTATTATTGGAAGTAATGCACATTCCAGTGAGGTATATCTCTTATCCTTTGTCAGTAACTTTTCATCTTCTGGGAAGAACGAAACGTAACCACTTTATTGTTTGCCGTTTCATATTCAACCGGCATCTCCTGTGAAATTTTAATCTCAAGCACCCAGAATTTAAACAGACAGACTCGTTAAAATCTCCGAAATGTATTGGCAGAGGTTCTTTGGGGTGAGACTGTATACATCAATGTAGTAAACAAGATTTATATTACACCATATTGTAAAAAAGTGTATTTTTATGAATGCTGTAACAATTTTTCTGTACATTGCTGCCTAAATATGCTAAAATGTTGTGTTTATTTCAGTGTCCTGTACTTTAAAAAAGTGAAATGTGGTATTGTAAAAAGTATGTATATTTTAAGTTGTCATATTTCAGTTTATATGAAGTCTGAACTGAATAAATAGCATTGAAATTGAAGAAAGTGTTTTAACTATATGTGGGGATATCTGTTGGTAAATGTTTTAATCATGTGTTTAAGAGTTCAGGTTTTTATTTTTATTAATGTTTTATTATTATTATTAAGAAAAAAAGGACGTGCGCTATGAATGATAGTTTTTAAGCTGCTTGTTTGACACAGAAGAGGAAGGTTGTGAACAAACATAAATTATTTCATGTTACAATAAAGCAGTGTACGAATTTGGAAATGAAAAGTATGGTAAGTTGAATAACAAAATCGATACTGCTCAAAAGTGTAATTTTTTTAAAAGAACTTTATAAGCAAATTTTCTATGTCACTGTTATACAGTCATATTCACAGCCATTGATTTTTGCTCATATTATGTGCCTTACCACTTAGTAATAACCAAGTTCGATCACTGCATTTTTTAGATGTTTTATAACAATTTGTGATATCGATACATGTTGTATAATAATGTGTACATGTAACTGATAAATAAACATTATACATGGTTGCTTTGTTTTAATTGTTGTGCTTTACCTTTCTGATAATAAGTTCATGTGCTTCATGCAGTAGCAGCCCTATTTTCCCCCCTTTTCTTTGTATTTCTTCCTAAACATATGTTGTTTGCAAATATTTTAAACACATTTTTGGGTGTCATTTGTTTCTACCACTCGATACTATCACTAACTGGGAAGATTTTATGATCATGGGTAACCCAAAGAAACACCTCGGCAATATTTGAAATTGTGGTCTGCTGTGTGTTTAAACAGATTGCTTTATTGTGTATAAACTGTTATAAAATAACTGAATGAATCACTATGTTATTGTTTGTACAATTTAAACATACCACCACCACCTATGAAAAAAATATATATATATATAATAACAATGAAAAAAAGACACTAAGTAGCGGAAAGGAATCAAATTAGGATAGGGAAATGAGCCACCACTTACCTTTAGATGATGGATGTGGGGCGCGAACACACAGAAAAGACACAAACACAAATAATAAAGAAATTTTCTGGAAAAAAAACCCTTCGTCAACAAGAGAACATTATGGGAGGTGGGTGCAGCCGGAGATTGCCTCACAGAAAGACCGCCGGTCGAGAAAATGGTGGGGGTAAATTCAAACATCGGAAAAGTAGAGGGGCAGTGAACCAGAGCATAAATAAATATCCAAACTAATTTCTGGTTGGTGGGAAGATCAAGATATAATTAGAACGAAATATATACTGGAAAAAAATATATAAAATATTATACAAATAAAAAAAATATAAAATAATAAAAATATTTATGAAGTAAACATCACCTCAGGTTAGTGGTGGTTCAATATAGGTAATGGAAAGGAGAGGAATAAAAAAAGGTTAAACATATGTACTACTAATAATAATGACTGGGTATTATCTTAAGTTGAGACTGGTGGTTGCCTTGTGCCAAGTTTGTACTGGTAGGCAAGTTTCCACCTTCTGAGTTAAGAGAAACTGCTGCTATTAGGGAGAACTCTGATAGCACGGACTGTGTAACGAGTTGAAATTATTCAAGTCGTGGGTTATGGCATGGGCAGCCACTGGGTGCTTTGGGTTCTGTGTGAACACCGTCTGACAGTGGCCATTCATTCTTATGGAGAGTGCATTTGTGGTCAAACCTATATATGAAGCCAGGCAGTGGTTGCATGTTAACTGGTATATTACATGCGTGGTTTCACAGGTGGCGTGTCCTTTGATAGGGAAGCTTTCCCCTTGCAGCGTGGTCTATTACATGGAAAAGAGCCTTGGGGTTGACTGTTAGGAAGAGGAAGACTATATATATATATATATATATATATTGTGTGCTTATCATGATAAATATTTCACTGTGAAAAGGCTAGATTCAATTACAAAACAATGAAACTGAGGGGAAGAGAGGGTTTTGAGATAATTATAGATAAGGATGGAGGATTTGGAAAAGGCAGAGTTATTGAGTAAATAGTTCAGTGAGACCATTAGGAACGATAATTCGGGGTTTATATCTTTAAACGATTCTATCCGCATAGTTAGTGGTGAGCAGATTAGAAAATTTAAATATGAAGGAATCTAAAAAAGGATAAGGGATCCAGTGTTGATAATATTACTACAGATGTCTTAATGATAGTAGGATGAGACATTGTACTTTTCTTGAAACATTATTTAAATTGAGTCTGGATACTTGTTTACTAGAGGACTGAAAAAGTGCAATAGTAGTATCGGTCCATAAAGGAAGGGTGACAAACTGTCGAAAACTATAGGCCAATCGGCTTGACATCAGTAGTAGATAAATTAATGGAGAGATTAATATGCAACAATATTAGAATTGTCTGTGAGGAAAGTAAGTGGTTTTCAATTCGGCAACATGGCTTTAGACAAGGATATTCATGTGAATCTCGGTTAGTAGGCTATATGCAAGACATTTCTGATAAAATGGACAGCTGAGGTCAAGTTGATAGTATAGCACTAGATCTTTCAAAGGTCTTTGGCAGAGTGAGCCATGTAATGGTGCTAAATAAGGGAAAAAACTATTGGAGTTGATAAAAAGATATTTTGCTGGTTAGAATTTCTAAAAGGTAGAAAGAAAAAAGTTAGGGTAGAAAATGCAGTATCCAAAGAAGTAGGAGTGTACATGGGAGCCCCACAGGGCCGTATATTGGGACCATTGTTATTTGTTATTCTAATGAATGATTGTGTTAATGGTTTACTGTCAGAAGTTAGATTGTTTGCAGATGAAATAATGTTATATAAAAGGATCGAAACAATAGACTGTAAAACAGCTGCAGGGTGAACTAGCTGGGTGAGTCAACATAGGATGAAGATAAATGCAAAGAAGAGCCAGCTTATTAGGTACACAGATAAAGAGCTATAGTTGGGAAGGGGCTACTTGTTGAAGACTCGAAATGTAAATAAATACCTTGGCATAACATTTGGCAGCAAACTTAACTGGGCAGGACACATTGGACAGGTAGTAGGGAAAGGGTTCAAAATCCTTCACCTGTTGGAAATAGTGATGAGGGAATGCACTAGAGAAGTAAGGGAATTGGGGTACAAAACGTTGGTCAGACCACTGCTGGAATATGATGATGTAGTTTGGAATCCACATTTTGGGTATCAAATACAGGGGATGCAGATTTGTCTTTGGAAATTATCACAGAAACAATTTGTAACTAATATGATAAAGGAGCTGGAGTTGGATTCATTGGAGGATAGAAGGAGGGTGAAGAGTGTCATTGGAGTGTACAAGGCCTATTATACTGGTGATGAAGCATGGAAAAATATTGATGGGAAAATTAAGAGAGTTACTTGGAAGGATAAGGTTGACAATGACCACAAGCTGGCACTTGATAAGAGAAGTGATGAATAATTTACCAGAAACACTGAAGGAATTTAAAGTAAAAATTAGTTGAGGACAAAAGTAGGTTGGAAGAGGAAAGGATAAAAGGGGTGTGTAGGGAGATTGCCACTGGAGTGGGCACTCAGGCTGTTTTTGTCAAATCAAAACATAAAGTAAGCCAGCCTGTGTAATATGACACTAATCTGGATAAAAAGTATCCAGTATTTCAACAGATTACTATAAAATAGATAGATTCTAATAAATTGGTGGACTTTTATTTCTTAGTGTGTGTTTGTCACATCGAACATAAGCTATCACTAATGTGACATAAGCTTCCCTACTTCATGGTTTGCTGAAATGATCTTGATCTGAGCACATGCATACAAAGGTTCCAGAATATGCAATTTTGCATATGTATTGTACAGGATATATGCTGCTAATCTGGATAAAAACTATCTTACATGCCAAGAAATGATATAAGCTATCACTGTGATTTCCCTCGAACACATGGATTAGTTTTTCCATGAGGTGCACACACACAGACAGATTTCAAGCTTACCAGTTTTTGTCTCTGTATCATTGAATAATATGTTATTGGTCTACATGAAAAGTATCTTATATGTCAACTTATGACTTAAGCTATTGCTACGTAAATTTTCATTGAAATGCATTCATTAGTTTTGCAAGATGTATACACAGATATACAAAATATTATAATTTTGGCCCCTGTAAATTGGAAAATTTGTTGCTAATATGAACAAACGTATACTTTACATTTTCCATTCACATAAACTACTACTCTGTGCATTTTCATTAAAATATGAAACAAATTTCATGTGTATACACATCTTTCCTACAGTTGTACTACGTTGTATAGATAACCAACAAACCAATGATTGTATATGGTTTTATTTATTTCTCAATTTTTCAGTATCAAGCAATTCTGTCTAAAAAAATTTGTAATGGATACTTTATCTTGACATATTGGTCATCTACTCCAATTGTATTGTCTTTACCTACTTTAAGATACATGCTATTGCTAATGAAACAACTGTTTAAGAATAATTCGAGACCTCTGCAAAGAGAGAGAACACACAATTGATACAGGGGTTTGCTAGCAAACCCATTTGATACTGAATGCAATAATGGAAGAACAAAAGTCATCTGAAATGGGTTGGCTTGTGGTTGCAATTAGTTTTTCATGAGTACACTAGAACTCCAATTATCTAAATCAATTGGGACCAGACTTCATTCGGATAATCAAAAATTCGGATAATTGGATTTTTCTCTGAAAAAGGGTCTATTTAATTACTGTAAGTGTGTTGAAAATGGGAGAAAAAACTGTTTTTAAAGAAAAAAAAGAGTTTTTAATCAATTAAATGAAAAAACAACACTTTTACATGTTAAACATACTTACAAGTGCTGTACACTACTACAGTATGTATATACCAGACTGTAAATAAATGTCGTTGCTTGTTGAACATCTCGGTTCAAGTAAGCTGTTTGACTGTATTCATCCCATTGACAGTGAGAAGTTGCATTGGTCACTCTCGGGCTGACGCTCCATCCACTTCAACCCAGTTTCAAGGCTGTCAAATGCTTAACTAGCTGAAGGTTCCATATCTGCTTCAACTCTGAAATTAAGGTCATCTTATTCCTCCTCAATTTCTTCTCTCGCACCTTCAATAAGTTCATCATCAATTAGAATGTCATACCCAGGGACTGAGGAATCATACACCACCCAACCTCCCATATCTTTAGCAATAACTTCTGAACATCCAGGAATTTTCAAAAGAATGTTTCTGAATTCCTCAACTGGCACGTCATCCCCATCTTTTCCTGTCTCTTCCCTTTCCTTTTCTTGAGCTTCTTTTTCTCCTTTCCTAGATCTGCCACTGGGAAGGACCAGTAGCATAGCTAGGTTAACAAGGGCACCGGTGCGAAACAATATTTTGGGCCCTCAGGCCAAATTTTCGACGTTTTTTTTTTTTTTAGCGCTTGGGGGCCCCGGTGCATGGCACCACCTAGCCCTCCAATAAGGACAATAGCGTGTAGGCAAAATCATTATCTTGTGAATCACGTTTCTGTCTTAATTAAAAAATCAATTCGGATAGTCAATATTTGGATAATTAAGTTATACTGTACCACTTCAAAAAAGAGCTGAACTTTACATTCCCCATATAGCTGAAATGATAGATAATCAAATGTGTTCATCCCAGTTGAGTGCATGACACAACCACAGAATTACTGTAATATAATTCACACAAACATACAAATTTGACTGTCTTTAAATACATTTTGTGATTACTAATGCTTGTGTGATCTTAGTGATTACCATATCCAAGAGATTACCTTGTGTAGCCCTAGCAGAAACCTCATGTTCCCCTGTGAGTACACTTTTCACTAATTAGGAAGTACTGAAATAAGTTAATTCTGTGAAGAAACTGCTTTTGCTAAAATTAACTGCCTTGGAAAGTATTTCCACCCTTGTATGAAGTGTTTAACTTGTTTAATAATTATGAATTATAATCTTCTGTTACCTACCATTTGATACTCTGCAAAAAGTCACTTGCTGCATCAATGTTGTGCTTCTGAAGTGAACCAACTATAACCCCTCTCAGTAAACTATTCTTTCATGAAAGTTTTCTATTTTAACTGACCAACATCCAAAGTACACACCTTAAATTTTTCACTATTCATTTCTCCAGTGTTAAGTACAAAGAATACTTCATTCTGCAATATCCATATACTGTTGTAAGCTAAATCACACCAAAATTAAATTAACTTGTACCATCCTTGTCATATTAAGTTATATCATTAATATGTTATGCACATTTTAATTAAATTTTTTGATAAATAATTTGAACTTATTGTATACATCTCTTCATTATAGTGTCAATAACAAGTAATTCCTTTATGAGAAATGCTTGATAGAATGAATTAATTTTTTTAAACTCCTTAAGTTATATTTGTAGTAAGTAATCTTCTTCTTTACAATGTTTTCCAAACATTTTGGAGGTAGCTGCCTTCGATGAATTTTACTTATTTGTTGGCATGTTCAGATTTTGAGCTTCTGTTTTATGGCTGCATGTCCTTCATGTCTCCAAGCATTTTATACTTACAGACAGGTCCTCCTAAGTACTGATGGGTGAAGTGAACAGTTGCCATCTGTCTGTGAAACATGTAACTAAGTTCAGCAGTGATAAGTGTATTCTTTGTTTGTAAAATGTGTAGTCTACAAGGTGGAGATAGGGGACCATCCCAAGATTTGCCTTGATTACTGCAGAAAACTGCCTAAAAGTGGCAAGTACATAGGAGCCTGAATTCGTGCCCGGTACATTGTACTTTCCCGATCCAGTATGCAGCACCTCAGCGTACTGAGCCACACAAGCAGGTTTAGTAAGAAATTAATGAATACTTTAAAATTCTAATTAATACAAGTTGAACTGTATTTTAAGAACCTGCTCATCATTCTGTCATATGTTTGTAGGAAAATTGGAATGTATTTTACATTTTAGGACCGTTAGGCATGCAATTTATGATAGCCGTATGGGAAGTAAGTATTGTTTTGTGTAAGCACAGAAGCTTCATTCCTATGTTCATAAGTGACAGACACCATAATAATAATAGTACAGTAGAACTCCAATTATCCGAATCAATTGGAATCGGACCCCATTTGGATAATCAAAAATTCGGTCAATTGGATTTTTTCCAAAAAAGGATCTATTTTAATTAATCACTGTATATAAGTTGAAAATGGGAGAAAAAACTATTTATAAGAAAAAGAGCTTTTAATTAATTAAATCAAAAGGCAACACTTTTACATGTTAAGTGTACTTACAAGAGCTGTACATTACAACAATACATATGTACCAAACTGTAAATAAAAATCATTGCTTGCTGAACATCTCACTCAACGTAAGCTGTTTGACTGTATTCATCCGTTTTCGGGCAGCCAAGTTGTGTTTCCGTTTGACAGTGAGAAGTGTCATGTGGCCATATTCCGGCTGATGCTCCAGTTTCAAGGTCGGCAAGTGCTTGACTAGCTGATGGACCAGTGTCTGTTTCAACTTCGACATTAAGGTCATCTTCTTCCACGACACTTTCTTCTCTTACACTTTCAATAAGTTCATAATCATTTAGAATTTCATACCCAAGGTTTGACGAATCACACACCAAGTTTCCATCTTTAACTAAAAAAGTGATTCGGATAATCGGCGATTCGGATAGTTGTAGTTTGGATAATTGGTGTTCTACTGTATATTCATATAGTCTAATTGCCTGATGACAGAGCCTATATTTGTAATTTATTCTGTGTGTGTGAGCTTTTATTTGTCATTCATTCTTTGTGTTTTGCGATGGGAGTTACAGTTTAATGTAGAATTCAAACACCAGAATCATTGTATTGATGTTTGTTTTGTTAATGGGTAATTTTTAATATTAGAATGATTCAACTATCAAATGGATCATTCGCAGTGAAATCATAGCTGCCAGTCATTCCTTTTTTAAGATGCAAAATCCAGACAGATTTATGATGAAAGACCTGTCACCAAAAGCAAACACTGGAGCATATTAACTTTCAAATCTATGACAGTACCTGGCTACTCAATGCAGCTGTCACACAAAAAATATCATGAAATCATTTGGATGTGTGCACTTGGATAATAATCTCCCTTAATTTCATCCCTGTTGTCTAAGAAGGGTATTTGTGACTGACTTTCTACATAAGTTTCTTGGTGGCCAGCATTTTGATGAAAATTATGAATTGCAACATGAATTTGCCAAATTACTCAAGACAAGGATTTCCTCCAATATGGTATAAAAATGCTTGTGCCACGCTTCAATAAATTTCACAATAATGGAGGGAAAAGTACTGAAAAATACTTTTCAGTACTTACCTAGTTTATCCTTGACTTGGAATCGCTAAACCAAATTCTTCGTTTTTGTTACAACTTTCTCAGACCCTTTTCTGAAAAGTGCCACATTCTTTCTACTATCCTTCCCACCACACCACATGTCACCTTCAACAGACCACCTAACCTAAAAAATATACTTGTACAAAAATGGTACTCCTAAATCACCATTCGGATCCTCCTTGTGTAACAGGTCCCAATGTGAAACGTGTAGCAAGCAGCCACAACGTATTGCAATCCCAGTACTGGTGAAACATACGACATCATATTCCACATCACTTGTACCACATCCCATCTCATATACCAGCTCACCTGCCTCCAATGCAAAAGTTCCTACATCGGCCTTACACTGAACCCATTATCCATCATAATGAATGGACACATGCGAACAGTTTAATCCCAAAACCTAAACCTTCCTGTTGCTCGCCATGCCAGCACTAATGATACCCGTGAACTCGATAACTGCTTCACAGTCAGAGCCATTACAGTTACTACAGATACTACCTCCCAATCTGAACTCCGCAGGTGGGGAGTGTCCTACTAACACATCCTGCAGACTAGACACCTCAATTTCA
The DNA here is from genome assembly GCA_031002005.1 of Vandiemenella viatica. Taxonomy (NCBI): domain Eukaryota; kingdom Metazoa; phylum Arthropoda; class Insecta; order Orthoptera; family Morabidae; genus Vandiemenella; species Vandiemenella viatica. The sequence goes on along the minus strand of JARYHS010013631.1, from coordinate 169,232,537 downwards.
GATAGTGCCTTCCATCCTCACCCTGTTATACCCATCACTGGCCAGTACAATAGAATCATTATATAGAGACCTTATTCCAAATTTATTTTCATTTTTTTTAAAATTATTATTATTATAATTTCTTCTTTGAAATGTCCCATCTTTCTTTCTTGCGATTAATACTTGTGAATATATTATCGTTGCTCCTCCCACCATCTCTGATGGTCAATTTCACTCTGTGTGTGGCTGTGTTGACTGTAAGGCTTGCATGAGCTCAGCCACATGTTTATTTCTACTTAACAATGAGTTAGCCCCGAACTATTGTGTTTTTTGTGTTTGTATATTATTTCGTGTACCTGCTGCCTTTCAGCTTTGGTGAGTGTTGGGTATAATTTAACTTCCCTATAAAACTTAATAAAAATGTAAGTTTTGCAATATATCTTTAAGTCTTCTTTCATTTGCCTAAAGGAACTTACTTTTCCAATAGCTATAATAATGCAGTATGGTTAAGACGTAAGTTCACAACCTTTATTGCTCTATAATACCCTTAAAAAATATATATATATATATAAAAAAATCACAACTAGAGATGTGCCGGATCGTTAAAAATGTATATCCGCGGATATGGATACAGATACGGATCATTATTGTCTAGATCCGCGAATACGGATACGGATCTCAACTTTCTCAACTTGGACCGACAGTGAAAAAGTCATCAGCTACGATCTATTATAACGAACACCCAGCATACGCTAATGTGTTTTGACCTTGCACTTTGTGTGTTTATGTTTATATATTAATATGACATAGGATAGCGTAGATTATATACGCTTGTGTAAGTTAAATTAAAATTAAAATAATTTCTACAAAAAAAGTATAGTAGTGTAATACGGAAATATTTTATGATAGTAAATGACGAATCTGCTGAATACAAAATTTGTGAAGGAATGTATTGACATAAATATACAACTTCGTTAAAAAAATCACCTTCAGATGAAACACCCACAAGAATATGAGTTACTCTTAAAAGAAATCTCTGCTAAGAAAATTGCCGGCAAAAACATTCAGCAGGAAACATCTTTTAAAAACAGTAAAGGGAGAATTTAGAAAAAGATTTTTAACGAATACATAGAAAAAGTTAAAATATGGAACATTGCAAAATAAAAATTAACTATTTAATTGCAGAAATGATAGCTTTATCTGGATTACCTTTTCAACAAGTAGAAGATTTTGGATTCCGACAATTGATGGATCTTGTTGTTGCAAATTATGTTCTAAAAGGAAAGGAAATAATTTTACGTAATTTATTTGCAGCGAACTTTACGATCGAAAATAAAGAACGTGTTGAAGGATTTTGAGAAAGTTTCCTTCACATCATATATCTGGTAGGCTTTTTGGTCAGGTTTTTCATTGTTATCCTTAACATAACAAAATATTTTATAAGAAAAATTATCGCTTTAAAAGCTGAGATTTCGGCAATATTTCAAAGTATGTTTGAGGAGTAGGGAATCCCAAACAGAATGGTAACCTTCATGGTAAGAAATGGGGGATCCAACATGAAGTGTGCCTGCACTTTATCTGACGTAGATAATATTGAGTGTACAGCACATCTGCTGCATCTAGTTGTTAAAAAAGCTGTTTGCAATAATAGTAAAAAATTTGGAGGTCTATGACACATGGGTCGCACATATTTATCATTACCTGCAAAAAGCGTTCCAAGTTAGCAGTTTTTCAGTGCAGTTGGAATTATTTACGGCCTCATCGTAAATGACTTTTAAAGCTTTCAAGTTACTCTTTTTGAAGTACAATTTACCAAACTTAATTTTAAATATAACATTTACTTTTTTTAAGTTTCTATAAAAGTGATTGTTTTATCTGATGTAACAGTACCATAATAACAATTTCAGCTAGCAAATCACAAAGATTAGAGATCTGATCTCACAATAAAGATAGTTAAAATAATACTTACTACAGTGGTAAGTTACCAGTTACCTTTGGTACCCTAGTAAAATAAATGTTTAAATAATTAATTTTTGTAATATAAATGTGGCAGATATGAGATTTTAACAAATACAAAGTAATTGGAATTGAAGTTAATAGTATTTCATTGCTAGCTATCTTTAAAATTTTATATAAGTGCTTGATGAAATTCTTTACAAAAGATCCGTTAAAGATCCGCTAAAAAAAGTAACGGATACGGATACAAATCTTTTTTTCCCCTCAGATATCCGCGGATATGGATACGGATATCCAGCACATCACTAATCACAACCCACTTTTCAGAAAAAAGACTCCCTTTCCTGTAATCAGAATGTAACCCATGCTGCACAAACTTTTTTTAGATCATAACCCACTATTTCAAACAGAGTTTTGATGGCATCCCTCTTAAGTGAAGTATATGGTATATTATACATTGGAAAACAAGGGCAGATTTGTAAAATTAACTTTATTAAAAGTAATATTAATGGTGTAAGTTTTACTAACAAATTTATATTATTGAAGCAATTTATATAATATTGTTAATGAGTTGGCTATAACGACATTAATTTTTTGATATTTTGTGCCATATTTGCCATCAACAACAATCTGTTTCTTCTCTTTGTTAGTAAACTGCTGATTATGCCAAATCCTCTTTTGGCTGAATATAATGGGAAACCAATTAAATACTTCTCTAATGCAGCCCAGAAAGCTGGATATATTGAAATTTGCCTATGAAGTCAAATTCTTGATATCCTTTTTTTTATTTCAATTTTAACTCCTTATTTATTTATCGTATGATTATTTATGAGGTACACAATAGGAGATATACATAATACATATCACAAGCTTGTACAATTTCATATCTCGAGATCTAATGTTTTAATCCAGTCAACTGCACTGATCGACGCATCATGGATTTCCGCCATTGTTCCCTTGTAGGCCCGAAGAGGACAGTCAGAAACGATGTGATTGATTGTCTGTAAGATGGCTCCACATTCACAATTTGCAGAATCTACCCAGCCCCATTTGTATAATAAGTAGGCGCATCTGCCTTGTCCTGTTCGAATTTGGTTGATGATTCTCCACTGCCGCCTAGGGAGTTCGAAACCTTGTAACCTTACTGAGGGGTCCTCAACTAGATTTTTATTGGCTACTGAAGACTGCTCCCACTGAGTTTTCCACAGCTTATTGGTGTTGTAAGAGGACTCTGTGAGGTTGATTGCTGTGCGCCATGGTGGTTTTCTTGATTTCAAGCGTTGGTGTTTCGCTTGAATCATGTCTTGATGTATAGGCAGCTGAGAGTTCTTCAGGATATTTTTCCAGATTTTTAAAAGAGCTTCTGATCTTCTTAGTGCTGGGGGTGAGATGTTGCATAGCACTGGAAGCCATATGGTGTTCGTACTATGAATACATCCCGTAATTATCCTCATTGCCTGATTGAGTTGCACATCTACCTTCTTTGTATGGACACTATTGATCCAGGATGGGCAGCAGTATTCAGCAACAGAGTATGACAGAGCTAAGGCTGTGGATCTTAGAATGTGAGCACTGGCTCCCCATGAAGTACCAGCAAGCTTATGGAGAATATTGTTACTCGTTTTGACTTTGGCAGCCACATTTGAGAGATGCTGTTTGAAAGTTAGAGTTCTGTCCAGTGTTATACCCAGATATTTTGGTGTGCCACAAAAAGGCAATAGTTGGCCTCTGAATTTAACTTCTGGTTTATAGTGTGCTTGTCTGTTGCGCAAATGAAATGTTGAAATAACTGTTTTCTGAGGATTTAGATGGAGGCACCATTTCTTGAAGTAGTCATCGTAACTTTTCCAGATCAGCTGATAAAGTTGTTTCCGCATCAGAAAAGTTGGGGTTCTGGTTCACCAAACAAATGTCATCAGCGTAAGTAAATTTTCTTGAAGATGTTTCCGGTAAATCATGAGTATACAAATTGAATAGAAGGGGTGCTAAAACAGATCCTTGGGGTAAACCATCATTTAGTATAAATATTCTGCTTCTGTTGTTATCAGAGTATATCTGAAAGTATCTATTGCTCAACATGTTGTTAAGTAGTTCTGTAAGTTTTCGACATGGGATGATACTCAAAAATTTCAGAAGAAGTCCTTCTCGCCAAACAGTGTCATAAGCAGCTGACAGATCCAAAAAGGCAGCCACACTCACTGATTTCTTCTCAAACCCATTTTCAATATGAGAGGTGAGAGTGAAAACCTGGTCATTACAACTTCTCCCTGGCCTAAATCCTGCTTGTTCTATGGGAATGTGTTTATTGATCACTTCAGAAATTCTATTGTAGATCAGGCGCTCAAGGAGTTTGTATGTTACACTTAGAAGTGCTATTGGTCGATAATTTGCCACTTTCGTGGGGTCCTTATTTGGTTTTAATATGGCTAATATTTTTGTTTTCTTCATTAACTCCTTACCTGTTGACATTCTATTTAACTTCTCCTGCAGTAACAATTTTTCGGTTCGTAGGTTTTAAGAAAGGATCTGTATGTGGAATGATCATGTTTAGGACATACCAAAATCTATTAGTAAAACCAAATAATAAATACCAGAATGTAGTAATCATCCCTTAAGATATTGAAACTGAATAACAATTGTCTTCAACACAATTTTGGGTGTACAAGGAAAGTTTTGATAGGAATGCAGAAATAGTTTCCTCTTATAGCTGTAGTTTTACTTCATAAAATTTATTATATAAATCAGTTAAATGAGCTATGTTTTTAATAAGTAGATCCATGTAATTTATTCTTTGAATAATGCACTGAATTTTTAAGTTCACACTTTCTCCAAAGGAACTTTGAAACAATGATTGTGCAAATTTGTAAAGATATGTTGATCCATCTGGAACATAAAAAGTCACTGTGCAAGCTGGGACTCCATGTACTATTCCAAAAAATATTATGAACAAAGCAAAAATGTATTAATACCTACTTTTAATACATGTTGATATTATTTAACAGATATATTTGGTGAAAAACGTGTTCAATTATTATTAGTATCAATCAAATTTTTCAGTACATTCTTGTGAGTATTGCCCAGGGCTGCATTGATTGGTTCTCAATTCCTGGGACCAAAAACACACCCTAAAATCTATTCAATGCCCACTGGTGGACAGTATTAAGTTGATTGGGTACCTCTGCTCCAGAAAATAAATGTACAGTTCTTGTGGTCCAGTTGCTAGAACTCTACATCACAAATATATATATTTAAGCCAAGAACTCTATGTAGTGCATATATCAGTTCAGTCTTTGCTCTAATTAACAGTACAATGTTCAATTTATGTCTTAAGCTGAGCCTTTTAATTTCTGCTTTAGGGTACTGTGAACAATACAACACTATATGAAGTTAGAGTTGATATCATTGAGTAATTTTTGTCAGTATATAAAAATATTCACAGGTTTCAGAATTTGCCCATGAAATATGAATGATAATTAGTTCAGTTTGTTCAGTTAATATATATTTTGTCTGAAAAATTATTGCAAACATTGTGGCATTTTAATTTGATGGAAAAAAAGATTGTTAATTAGGCTTCCTAATTTTTATGTGTAATTTCAGTAGTAAATAACCAGTTAAATTTTGCCAGAGAGGTTAAACTAATTAGGAATACTGTTTGGGCTTAGTGCCGTTGTTAAGATGTAACAGCAATTGTTTCGAAAGCTACATATATTTCAGATTTCTGTTGACTTGAGCAGCAGTTTCATGAGCTAAGAATTAATAACTTGTTTTTGCTGTCTGTGTGTTAGGTCAACTTACAAAATATTTTAACTGTGGGACTTTTGAATAAGGTTTTTTTTATTTTGTCCATACATAATCAGTTATTTGCTTGCAAGAATTAGCTTGCATTTGGCCTTTTAGAGTTCAAGATTTCTTCACCAATTAGCGTAAATCTTAATCTGAGTTCAGTTTAATTAAGTTTTTTTACTGCACACAGACATAAAAAAAAATATGTTGTTCCAAGAAATTTTGTTACATGAGCTTCAGATCAGTTATTTAAGGAATTCTTATAATATTTAAGAGTAAAAAGTGATTTTCAGAAACTTAGCTACGGGAAGAAGGTAATCATAATCAATAAAGTTTTGGTCAAACAGTAGATGAGCGGTGTGAACAGAAATCATATTCACTATACCAGAAACTCACAATCACTCTGAATGCAGAACAACATTAGTGCCTTCAGTTTAAATTTGTGTAACTATATTTCAAACTAGACAAATGTAGGAAAGTGAAACATTATATTATTAGAAGTGTGAACTTTAAGAATCATTCAAACATTAGTTAATTTAATGATATTTGGGAAAGAATGTAATAGCCTAGCAGTATTTAAATGATAACTCTGTAGTTTCTTAGTGGTGTCAAAAATAAAGGAATAAGAGTGAGTTAAAACTGATATATCTTGTTGTAGGTTCATGTTATTATCTTCAAGCACTTTTCACTAATGAAACTAACAAACTAAGGTGGCTGAAAAAATTAGGGAATTTTACCAACTTCAAAAGTAAAATCCACTTAATTTTATCAATTTTTATTATTGTTACTGCAGAATTGATACTTAAGGATATAACCTAGGCCCTTTATACCTCCTTAATCCAGTGTAGTGGCACTTTAACACATGCAGCAACATGGTGGTTATCGTGAAACATATTACTATTAAAATTAATCAACTAGCCACCCAAATACTTCATGAATCTTTTTCCTTCTTGATTATCTATTCTCAATATTATTAAAAGAATTCAGTAAGAAACTTTCCACAAAAACAATTCTTGTAGGACAGTATTTCACGGTTGTTCAGTCTTCTTCTGAGCCGAGCCTATGCTTTTCAAGGTATATTCATTTCTGTTTCTTAAATAGATGCTTTCTCTTGGAGTTATGGATCATTGATTAAAAATTAGATGTGTGTAGACACTTGTGTGCATCATAATTTTTACTGAAACAATAGGCCTAATATGCATGACCTTTTTTTTCTATGACTTGTCAAAATTGAAAGTGGTTCAAGTGAATTTCTGGCTTTTATGTGCTATCGTCCATAAACTACGTGGCTCCATTTTTGCCTCCCTTGAACCTCCCCTCCCTGACATAGCTTTTGCCTCGACACACCCCCTCCCCCTTTCTTCCATGTGGCACATGGCATTTTTCCCTATAAATTCCAGAAAACAACATGTACTGCTTTCTCTTTACAGATTATTGTTAAAATTATTGTGGCTATAATGAATAAAACTGCTATTGGCATTATGTAATTTTCTATAATTATAAATATTCTCAATGAAATGTTGACACTAACCAATCCTGCAAATGATCAGTAAGTGGGGCATACCTCTTTCTCAGGAAAAGTCGGGAATCCTTTTCTTTTTGATGTGTTACTAAAAGCAATCTCCTATTCTCATTTATCATTAATTATACAGAACAACAAACTATACCTGCCCCCTAATAAACAGAGAAGAACTGTTTTTGTTTTCTTTTGTTGCAGTTCTGTCACCAGGGAATCATTCTTTGATCTGCTTAAGAGATTTCTGTAAATCATCGGATAGTGAAAACTCATTGGAAAAACATTTTCGATGGTTCTCATAAAGTTTATTGTACAGTATGTAAGCACCTTAGAATTTTGTTAAATTCTAGCTCCTTAGCTTAGGTATAAGGGAGGAAGTAAATTCACAGTAAACATAAAGATCGATCGTAAAGTCACTGAAGTTGAACTTAGAAATTTCGAGAAGAGTAGTTGTCAACTTAAAGGAATTTGCCTGTAATCTTCCCCATAGTGACAATTCATCATAAAAATCATTTTAAAGTGTATTTATAATATCGAGAAACGTTTATTTTAAGAGATATTCTGGTTTGTTCACGTTTTAAAACACGCGATCGGAAAAGTAGAAATTCTAAGATTTGCAATATCTTTAAATCGAGTAAAGCGACAACTGATCTTTTATCACCAGCTATAGTAGTCAGCACTGTCCCCGATATTTTGATAATAAAATTAAATAATTCGGCAAAGATTAATTAGCGATTTTAATTAAGAGAAAATAATAAGCTTTTTTATTAAAATAGATATTAAATTAAAAATTACATCAGTAGATAGCCCTAATTGAGACGATTTCTTACATATATTGGTTTCCATAAAAAGTTTTAGCATTTGTCTAGTAATCAAGTTTTTGAAAAATAGATTGTCGCGGATTGTTGTTGACGCGCGTAAAATTTCAGAACACTTAGCGATTTTCCCCGATAGCATTAGAATGTGTCACTACGCGGAGTTTGAACAGCTAAAAAATTAATTAATCACTCTTTAAATTTCTCACGAGACTGCCGTTGGACTTCTAGCAGATAAGTCTAGACATTGTCAAAGTTTAAACATTTTTAATAGTCTGGATCATCAAATAAATTACACACACTTTTAGCTACGTGGAAGCAAAAAGATGTGATACAGTTGCTTACGTCACTGATTCTAGTGGTTCCTATAAAATGACCCCGCCGCCATTATGGTCTGACTACACTGGCGCGGCGGCTGCAAGGACACCGCGCCAGGCACGACAACACGCTATCCACACGGACATCCACACCGGGAGACGGCATGCCGCCTCCCGGGGTAAGTAACTGCATGACACCCTAATAATTAACAATACCTACCACATCATCCTCAACTGTAGTATAGATTCTGTCGCGGTACTGGCAGTATCTTAGCCAGCCGCCCTTATATTCCACCTTAACTGTCGCAGAGGTTTTTTTCCCAGGGTAAAACCCTGGCACTTTTTTCCCTCTGCCCTGTCTCTTCTTTCAAAAGTTTCTGTCTATCATTCCCGATGGACCCATGTAAACGGGCGGACGCCTGGACGCATGGAATACATCACAATCCCGTTCCTGTGATCACCTATAGAAATACTAACTTAATGCATGTGCAGAGGTGAGCAGTAGATAACAGGAAGGCCGCCATGCTTGGAGGAGCGGGTTTTGGGTGCTCCCCCAATAATAAAAAAAAAAAAAAAAAAAAAAAAATTATGGTCTGTCTGTTCCGGTCTGTCATCTGTTCTGATCTGTCTACTGGGAGTGCTATGTTTGAATAGTCTGCGCGAGTTTAGTGTAGAAGCGCGGAGGGAATGGTTAGATGTTCGCGCCACTGAGTCAGCCATCTTGTATGGCACGCGAGATAAACTTATAACATGAACTTATAAATTCACTAAAGGGTCGGTCGGTTTAAATTTCTCTTCACAACTTGCAACCTTTGGAAAAGTGTGTTCGATTTGCCTGCTCAACTGTAAAATGCATATTTAAAATTGTGACTTTGAAAAATAAAACTTGTGTGCTTCAGTAGATAGCTTACAACCTTTTCTCTATTTGTGGCTTAACAAATATTGTGGCAACCTCAAGCATTTACGTTGAGTCTGTCAGGCTACATGGTTAAATCTAAATTATTTCATGAACTTTTTGCAGAACCTTGAATCAACATAAACTGTTAGTTAAGGTGCTAAGGCGATACTACAGCTGGTATAAGCCTTGTTCCTTACAAGTGCCACTTCACACCACACTTTGAACTTGAAATAACATTCAGTGAGTACTATAATTCAAAGTTGCACTAAAATTCATTTTCCAGAACCAAATTAGAATTATTTTATCAGTGAGTGGTGTGGTTACATGCAAGCAATCTTAATCAAAACAGCTTTATTTGAAACCATCAAAACAATACGAACTGTCACTGCCTTGGAAAATCACAGGTGACATCTGTAAGTGATTTTGAGTCTAAGTGCGGCATGTCTAATGTTTTTTGAATCATAATGCACCATCGCATGATGGTTACTACAAATGTGCAAACCAACACTATGACTTCAAGTGATACATGTTAGTATACAGGATATCTAAGCTACATACAGAAGCAGTTAGTGATGGAAGTAAATATCAACATCATGGTGTGTGTTCTACACCTTATTTTAACTCCCCTCCATGTAGCCCAGCATAGATTTCTACCCAACACCACCTCCCCTAGACCAAGCCACGTAGTTTGTGGATGCTCCCATAGTCTGTTAAAGCAACTCAACTAAGGTATTTATATAAGAAGTAGTTTTACCAAAGTTTTCTAAATGTGGTGTGCATAGTGGCCAAGTCACACGATTTCTTTAATAATTTGTTTTTAACTGAACTACTTTATTTTATAGGATTACATTTCTGAGCATGTTTGGGATTCCCGTTGAATAAACGCAAGGGAAATCGCCAATATTGTGCTTTACTTATGATTAGGGAGCATACATAAATAAGGTGGCTGAGGTTAGGGGGGGGGAGGGGTTGGCTGGAAAGCTATGTTGGGCTAAGTGGGGGCTAGGGGGTGTTCCAAGCCAGACAATTAATCTTTTAATTCATATTATTTGTCACAGTTACAATGATGTTCAGAACAAAACAGCATGTAAATATTTATTTCCATCATTTAATTATTTCCGTATGTAATTTACGATAGACTGGCAAGAGAAAAACTGTACTAAATGTCTTAGGTATAAAGTGCTACGCAGGAAGGAAAGAGGGGGGGGGGGTAGACACAATAGCCTCATCTGGCTATGTGGGAGGGGGGGGGGGGTTTCACATAAGGCGAAAATGCAGCTATGTGGTTTATAGACACTCCCTTACATGGTGAACAGTAAATGTGTACCAAATAACCTGTTTGTAAAATTTTGGGAAGTACTGAGGAATTATGATGGTGTGTTGAAGTTGAATTGAAAACATAAAATTACATATTACTGAAGTTAAACTCAGTAAGCTCCATTTACAATTAAACTTGTTATGGATAAATAGCTTTTTACCATGGTGAAAAGGGAATTAATTCAAAGCCACTAACTTTGCAAATGAATAATTCTAACATAATAATAAAGGACTTTTTGAATTGAAACTAAACCATCATTGTAAAGATATATAGAAAATAAAAAATCATAATTCTAAAATGTAGGAATTTCCCCACATTTATTTTCACTGGTAATAGTGATGGAGACAAACATTTTGATATTCAGTTTACACAGCCTAAACATTTTATTGAATTAGATAGAACCATCATCATTTCTTACTCTTGTAGGATCGTAATTTTTCACGGCGTTGAATATTAATATATTTCTCTCGGGCTTCCAGCCGTGTTAATATATCATATTTGCGGGACGTTTCGAAGGCGTCCATCTCTGCCTCCATTCTCAACCAATGTCACTGACATTGGTTGAGAATGGAGGCAGAGATGGACGCCTTCGAAACGTCCCGCAAATATGATATATTAACACGGCTGGAAGCCCGAGAGAAATATATTAATTTCTTACTCTTTCCCACCATCATACATTTAGTTTTAGTCCTATTGATTCTCATTCTGAATTCCTTACACCCTTTGTCTAAAGCCTCTTAAAGTTATGATGATAACGCTACGAGGAGAAATAATTGAACAAGTGGAGTCCTTCAAATATCTTGGGAGCATTGTGAGTGGTGATATGAGTTGCAAGAAAGAGGTAAAAACTAGAATATCAATGGCAAAGGAAGCTTTCAATAGAAAAAAATTTATTATGCGGAAGGCTGGATAAAAACCTGAAGAAGAAACTAGCTAAATGTTTTATATAGAGTGTAGGACTGTATGGAGCAGAAACATGGACACTACACAAAGAAGATCTAAAGAGGTTGGAGGCTTTTGAAATGTGGATATAGAGGAGGATGGAGAAAATAAGTAGGAGGGACAAAGTGAGGAATGAGGAAGTTCTGGAACAAGTAGGAGATAAAAGGTCACTCATAAAAACAGTAAGGAATAGAAAAAGGAACTGGATTGGCCATGTGTTGAGGAATGAGTGCTTGTTTAGAACTGCTCTGGAGGGGATTGTAAACAAAGGGAAAAGAAGAGGTTGGCGAATGTAGAAAATGATTGATGATATAATGATAAACGGGAAATATATGGAGATTAAGAGAATAGCGGAACAGAGGGAGGCATGGAGGGCTGTCACTGTGCATGGACCTGCTGAATAGCAGAGAACCCTTGATGATGGGATAGAATCATTTGAAAGTGATGTGATCATCATGGTAAAATAAACAATAGAAAGTCAGTCATTTTAATGGTTAATTCAGATTTAACTACCATAATAGGTTGGCAGCATCAAGAAACACATTCTGACCAAAATTACAGCTTGTAAGTAAATTCTGAGTATGTTTTTAGAGGGAGAAAAAAATAAAAAATAGTTAGGAAGGAAAAAGTATTCAAAAAACTTGTGAACTGAATTCAGCTATGCTTCAGAAACTTTTAAATAATATATTGCTTAACCATCATTTGCGTCTTTTCTTCTCTTAATGTTATCCATAATCTGTTAACGGTTGGATGGAAAGTAGTTCAACAGTTGATAACTGCTTTAAAAAAATCTGTGAATCTTCAGAATGGGTAACAGATATAACAATCATTATCATATACAGTCATAGCTTATTATTAACAACTGGTTTTTTTTTTTTTTTTTTTTTTTTTTTTTTTTTTTTTTTTTTTTTTTTTTTTTTTAATGCAGGGCAAGATCTGTGGGAAGATTGTGGCAACTTTCACATTGTTGGTCCAGAACAGAATTTTCTGCACTTCTCTTGACTGGTAATTAATTATATGCTTTTGTATTTGATGTTTTTTCTTATAGAACCTACTATTTTTTATTGAACTAAGTGGTTTCAGTGTTTTTTGTGATCCAGAGAAATGCAGAAAGTACTGTTCTGGACTGACATGTGATAGCTATCACAATTTTCCCACTGACTTATAATTTGGTGGTACAGCTATATCAGTGTAGAAACTTTCAGCTTTTGATGACTATGGAAACTACTTTAACCTTTTCCTACCAACTATACAGGGAAATTTATAATTTCAGTTATATATTTGTATAAAGGTACTTGAAATTAAGCAAACTTTTTTTTTTTTAATTCTAAGTGCTAAGTACTAAGCCGGTACAAATAAATACCATCAGGAACTTAGTGTATCACAAGATGAACAAAAATAGCAATTGAAATCAGTTATGTTCATATTAGTAAGAAATTTGCACCTCATGATATTCAACAAACCAATTCTATTTCTCATTGAGACACAAAAAGACATTTGGGAAAGTTTGGAATGATGTTTTGTCTGTATCTTCTTCATACTACATACTTCACACCGTCCTCCAATTTGCACAAATTAGGGCCTGTGTATACCTCTATTTCCCAATCTTACATCTCAGTTGTGGAATTGTCTGACTTGCGTTGTTTGAAAGGAAGAGGGCTTGGTGAAATATCTGTAAATGATCTTATCTTCTTACCGATATCCTACATAGTCATCATTCCCTGTGCAACTGATCTGAAATTGTTTACAGACTTTTTTTTCAGATATCAGACTATTTATGTTATACACATTGACAAATACAATATCTAGAATTCCCTAAAACAATCTGTGCCATGATTTCGGTGATTTTCGGTCAGCATTGCACAAAATCATCAGCTGATCACCAGTATCAACCTGATCCATGAATGTACTGTAGTCCTTGACGATTCTTGGGCATGGAACTGTTAACTTCAATCCATTTTTTTCTTTGCGTATAACCAGTGGAGTAACAATAGGGTGGCAGGATAGGCAAAATGCCACGGGACCCACTGCCAGAGGGGGCCCCTGAGGACTGGCTGGAGAGGCCCTCTAAGAAGAGCTTCAATCAGAGCATAGTTCTTAGAAATATCCATCTGAAAATATCTAAAACAATAATGAAACCAATTGCATACTTGCTAAATCCTTTTTACCAATAATTTGTACAAATCTAACCAGAAGTCAATTGACGGTACTTATTAGTCCTAGTTGGTTTTTCTCGAATATTTAGTAAATAAACTAAAAAACATATTTTGTAGGTAAAATATATATGGTTAAATGTTCAAACTAATGGATTAATAACAGAAATTAATACTTACCAAGTAAATTCTCATCTAATGATGCATTGTAATGTAGTGCTTGTTACACTTGTCAATACACTGTCAAGCTCCAACTTGGAAAATTCATTACTCAGCAGTTTCATGGAGAATTTAAAAATAAATGTTTACATTGTCTGAACTAATGGTACAACAATGGATCAACAGGCTTAACAGGCTTAACAATGCACTGCTCAATGGTGGTAAACATAATTATACTAATTTGTACCATCTGGCAGGAAAGGGTTAAGAGTTTTGATGATCGTCAGTGAGTGAGTAATAAATTCAGTGAAACTTGCAAATGAACAACTTACAAATTTAGAATGAAACAAATTTTTAGTGTCTTCACTAAGCTTGCTGGTATCTATGCATATTAGAAATTTCTGACTTTTAATGTCATTAAGACTGAAGACCATTTTTCATGGGCGCCGGCAGGATTGCTTCTAGGGGGGTGCACCTGCCACCTGCGTTGGCCCCCCCCCTATCGGCCCAAAAATTTTCCGGGCGGGGTGCACCTGGGATGCAGGGGGGTACACCAGGGCCGTAATTGGTGCTCCCCACCCCCTATCGGCCCAAATTTATAGGCGACCCGGGATGTCAGGGGGGTGCAAGTGCACCCCCTACCGGCGCCCATGCCATTTTTTTTACCTTAATAAAGATACAAAAATGCCTTGAATCTTTTCGAAAATGGGTCACCATTGACCAACTGGGCAGTAGCTGTGCCCCAGATCATTGTTTAAACAAGGCTTGATTCCTTGTGCTTAATGCTAATATCAGAAATTTGTGTATTTTTTTACATCAGTCTCCAGTTTCATTCTGTTCATGAACTTGTATGATATTAATCATCATAATCACTTTCAAGGGACATCTGTCACAAACTACTCTGAGGCTTTGCTTATTTTGATAGTAGGGTTCTGTCCACTACCACTGTGTAATTTATGAAGTGGAGTTTTGTGATAAGGGAGCATCCATTAACCACATAGCTCCATTTTGGACTCCTGTGAACCACCCCCCCTCCCCCTCATGTAGCATCTAGCCTTTTCGATTTTGCTTCCAGAAGACATTTTGTACAGTTTTCTCTAGTCAGACTATAGTAAATTACATACGGAGATAATTAAATGAAGGAAATAATTATTCAGAAACCCCCCTCCCCTCCATGTAGTGTAGCATAGCCTTCCAGCAAACCCCTCCCCCTCCTAGACCAAACCATGTAGTTTATGGCTGTTCCATAATTGCAGCATTAACCCAAGATGGGGCTCAGGATTTCAATCTAGGTCCATTGCACCTCACCAATCCAGTCTAGTGGCACTTTAAC